>CM076599.1:181695000-182178442 GCA_038502835.1 Octonoba sinensis
ATTGTATAGAAATAGAAATCTAGCTATGGAGAAAACAGAAAGAATGTTTTCTGGAAAGTCGTCCCTGCAAAAAACATCGGCCTTGCATCGGCTTTTAGATGTTTTTCATGGCCGATGGGCCGATGTTTTTCTAAAGTTAACATCGGGCGCCGATGCCGATGGCCGATGTCAACTTTGTTGAACAATCGGCGCCGATGCATCGGCGAGGCCGATGCATCGGTCGAGCCTTAATTTTAAGCCTTTTTTTTTAAATGTCAAAAAGCTTGCAGGTGTCACAATTAGAAGATTTAGGAGCAATCTTTGGAGTAGGGAAAGTCAAGTTTTGGAGCAAAAGAAAAACATTTTTGGCAACATAATGTTCTGTAGCAGATAAGGCTAATTTTCATAGGGAAAAATTTTCGTCTTGGGGCAGATTAAAGAAATTTTAATGGAAATAAACTTGCAGGGGAAAATATTTCCCGGTGGATGAAAAAAATCTTTAAAACAAATTGAAAGAAACATAATTTGAACCACATTTTCAGAAAATTATTTTTTTTTGGATAACAAGATGGTTGGGATTCCACAAAACAAGTTTAGCAAGATAGCAGACAAGATACTGATTTCCAAGCTGTAGATTCTGAAACTGATTAATTTTAAGTGTAAAACCCAGTAATAAGAAACATATACTATTTTTTAAACTAAAAAAAAAAAAAAAAAGATATTAGATGAAAAAAATAATAATTAGGGATCATTCATAAATGATATCTGACTTCAAGGGGGGGGGGGGTGTTCAAGAAAGTGTGACAGTTCGGGACGAGGGGAGGGGATAACAAGAAGTGTGACATTGTACAGCTAATTAAACCTATTTTATGCTAACAAAAGCGTGACATCTGACAAGGGGGGAAGGGGCATGTTGAAGTGTGACACTTAGTGACAAAGGGGGGAGAGGGATCAAATGTATCAAAAAAAAGTGTGACATCATTTAGGAACGGTCCCTTATCAAATGAAACTCAAACTTCTTTTTCAGCACTTTATCCTTCTAACAAAAAAAGAGTACAATAGTATAAACACGGTCAAACAATCTAAATTCTTAGCAAATATAAAATGAATAAATTGCTTGTAGTGTACTCAAAAATTACGCGTAAACTACAATTTGATTCAAGATATTTTTTCATATGATTTTGTATCTCAGACCTGGCCGTTTTTTAACCTATTAACTTTACCGCATCACTATTAAAAGTAAAAGCTTAACTGCTAACTGAACCTTTTTTTTGTATACTTTTCTAGTGGCAACAGCAATGTTGTCCTTGCCATTCCACGTTTGTTGTTGCTTGACGATGATTCTTTCTTTTTAATAAACTCCTCTTTACTTCTATTTCTAAACATGTACTCTGTTGTTTTTTCTAATAATCACAAGTGGTTATGCTCCCAGCGACCATCTACATGCGCTTTAGAGTAGTTTGAAGTTGATGTTTTTATCGTAAGATGCGCTTTGCTGGAGTTTGAATTTGCACTGTTAGGCCTAGTTAGTTCCGAGTCATCTTAATAGAGATAGACAGCTTTCAAGATGGATAAAGGTCATTTTATCGAAAGATTGGAAGGAGAAAGGAACTGGATAAGTTGGAAATTCGACGTGGAACTTCAACTGACTGTACAAAAGGCAATGCCAGTCGTGCTAGGAACAGTTACAAAGCCAGAACCAATTGCGGCAACCGCTGATGAAGCGACAAAGAAAGCTTACGATACGGCATTAAAACACTTTGAAGAATTGGATGCCATTGCAAGGTATGTCATTGGCTCCAGTGTGAGGCCAGATCCCAAGAATCACATTTTAACCTGCAAAGCAAGCAAAGACATGTGGGATGCTCTTCATAGTGTCTACGAGCAACGAAATGAGCAGAGATTAGATCTGCTGTATTCTCAGCTGTTCAATTATAAGAAGGACATTGTAGATGATATTGCTACTCATGTGTCAAAATTGCAACGAATTTGGCAAGACCTTCATGATGAACTTAAAAGTGAAAATGTTCAGCTTCCTAAATCAATGCTGCTAAATCGGATTCTGAATACTTTACCCACTGAATATTTAGAGTTCAAGAATGCGTGGGAATCGGTTCCTGTCAGTGAAAGGACTGTGATTAGTCTTACTGAAAGACTGCGCTTGCATGAGCAAAGGCTGGAAGTCATGAAGCTTCCTCATGAAAGCAAGAGTGTAGCATTTGTGGCCAAGCCAAATAAGAACTTTGTAAAGAATCCCACTGATTCAGTTCTAAAAGAAAAGTTCAAGAAGATTAAGTGCTATTATTGTGGCCGTGCTGGTCACATGAAAAAGAAATGCTACAAATTTAAAAATGAAGGTTCTGAGAAAGGGAAAGATGAGTTGCGCAAACCAGGACAAGCTTTTATGACTGTTGCTGAAATGAGTCAAGATTATTGGCTTATTGATTTGGGTGCTTCACATCATGTTTCTTCAAGATTTGACTGGTTTGTCACCTACAAAATGTTTGATGCTCCGCAACCCTTACGCTTAGGTGATGGTCGATGCATGTATGCTGAAGGCATTGGAGACATACAGGTTGAGATGCTCGTGAACAAAAGGTGGCTTCCCAGCTCTCTCACCAATGTATGGTATGTACCGGAAAGTGGACAAAATCTTTTTTCCTCTGGTGCTGCATTAGATAAAGGTCTGAGTGAATATGCGGACAGTCAACAAAGAGGTTTTAAAAACAAGGAAGGTGATACTGTTGCTGTTGGAATAAGATATAATGGTGTATATAAATTGTTAATGCGTGTAATAGTGCCTGAAGCAGCATGTGCAGCAGTGAAAATTGATATCCTTCAGTTGTGGCATGAGAGAATGGTCCACCAAAACAAAAGACATGTTCAAAAGTTTTTGAAATCCAAAGGAATTGATGTCAACTTGGACAGTGAATTTTGTGATGCCTGTATGTATGGTAAGATGCATAGGCTTAGCTTTGGAAATCGGCAACATAGGCCGAATTCTCCTGGTCGGCTCGTTCACGCTGATGTCTGTGGCCCAATGCCGGAAAAATCTCTAGGAGGCAACAGGTATTTTGTTGCTTTTAAAGATGGTTATTCTAAATACAGGACTGTGTATTTAATTAAGGAAAAATCTGAAGTTAAAAATATGTTGTCAAGATTTTTATCAGAGATGAAGAATGCTGGATATATATTAAAAGAACTTTTAACAGATGGTGGTGGTGAATTCAACAATTCGGAAGTTCACAATATAATTCAAAAATAAGGCTTAAATCACCACAAATCGATGCCCTATGCCCCAGAGCAAAATGGGGCTATCGAAAGAGAAAACCAAATACTAGTGGAAGCAGCTCGGTCTATGCTCCATGCCAAAGAGCTGCCACAGAAATTATGGGCTGAAGCTGTGAGCACAGCAGCATACGTTTTGAATAGGACAGGGCCCACTCCTGAAGCAGCAAAATCTCCCTATGAAATTTGGTTCAAAAGAAAACCTTCAGTAGACCATCTAAAAATCTTTGGAACTGAATGCTTTATTCACGTTCCAAAACAGAAAAGAAAGAAATTCGATAAGGAGGCCATCAAAGGTTACTTAGTGGGCTATTGTGGAGAAAAGGATGGTTTTTGCATTTGGATACCGGAAAACAATGATGTTGTGCTCTCGAGAGATGTTGTTTTCAAAGATGAGGTAACATCCGAGAAAATATGTGTAAATATTATTCAAACGTCGGCAGAAAAAGTCTGCGATCAAGAAGTCGATACTAGCATTGTTGATGCAGAGGAAGAAACTCAAATGCTGAACATGGATGATAACATATCACTTGAAACAGAAGAAGTGCATAATTTGCGAAAAAGGTCTCATTTGAAAAAGCCTTCAAAATATGACAATTACGTGATGGTAGCAGAATCGGTGGAACCGATTACGTTTACGGAAGCATTACAATCCCCAGAAGCAGAACACTGGCAAGCTGCCATGGAAGAAGAGATGCAGTCTTTAATAGACAACCAAACATGGGAATTGGTCGACTTGCCACCAGGTCGAAAAGCAATTGGAAGCAAATGGGTTTATCCAATGAAGAGAAATGCTGATGGGAAGATAGAGCGTTACAAGGCAGGATTAGTAGCGAAAGGCTATGCACAAAAATTTGGAGTGGACTTTATTGAAACCTTCAGTCCTGTTGTCCGTTGGGACACTGTTACAGTCCTGTTAAACCTTGCAGCTGAGCAGAGGTTAAAAACAGCTCAGTTTGATGTAAAAACTGCCTTCCTCAATGGGGATTTAGTTGAAGAAATCTTCATGGTTCAACCCGAGGGATTTCAAAACAATACTAAACAGGTGTGTAAACTCTCCAAAAGCATTTATGGCTTGAAACAAGCCCCAAGATGCTGGAACGAGAAGTTTAGCAAGTTTCTAGAAGACTGTGGGCTAAAGCAATCAAATTATGATCCTTGTCTATTTTACAATATTGAAAAATCTTTCTTCTTGATTTTATATGTTGATGATGCTCTGGTGTTTACTAAAGATGATAACATGCTTAACTGTTTTTTGAAACAACTGGAATCAGAATTTTCTATCACTGTGAGTAATGCTACTTATTTTCTTGGAATGCAAATAGAATATTTGGATGATCAATCAATTTTTATCCATCAAGAATCTTACTGCAAAAGAATAATAAATAGGTTCAACATGAATGATGCCAATCCTGTTAGTACCCCAATTGAAAAGTGTTCACTATCGCTAGAAGGTAGTAATGTATCAAAAAATGTTCCATATAGAGAGGCAGTAGGCAGTTTGATGTTTCTCGCTATGATTAGTAGACCAGATATTGCTTACACAGTTAGCTTTTTGTCTCAAGTTTTGGATAACCCTTCCAGTGTTCATTGGAACACAGTCAGAACTCTCAAGTATCTCAAAGGTACTGCTAAGTGTGGAATTATGTATGTCTTTAGTGATAAATATAACTCCTTAGAAGCATTTTGCGACTCAGATTATGCAGGGGATCCTGTGACGAGGAGGTCACCAGTGGCATAGTGTTAAAGTACAGTGGAGGAGCCGTAACATGGAAAAGCCAAAAGCAAAAATGCGTTTCACTCTCCACTACTGAAGCAGAGTTTGTAGCAGCAAGCCAAGCTGCAAAAGAAGTTGTATGGCTTAATAGTTTGCTGAAAGAGATCAGTTTTTCTAGGGATATTCCAATTCTACAAATTGACAACCAAAGTGCGATTAAATTGATAAAAAATCCAGAATTTCATTGTCGTACGAAACACATTGATGTGCGTTATAAATTTGTACGGGAACTTTACAATCAAAATTTGTTTAATGTGAAAAGCTGTTCGACTCATGATCAAGCCGCGGATATTTTTACCAAAGCACTTCCTGCTGCTAGATTCAATGTCTTGAAGAAATTCTTCCGTCTTCAATCAACTCTGCTAAGTGTACTAGTAGTAGCACAATGAAGTAAGAATTGGATATGTCTATATAGTTATATAGGTTATGTTTCAATACTTTAATAGATTGAACATTATAAAAAAAAGTGAACAAAATTTTCATTTTGGAGCGGAAAAGGCCAAAATAATGCTTTTCGAGCAGATTTTTCTGTTTGGAGCAATTGGAGCAGAACTGTGACCCCTGCGTTCGGACACATCATCTGCTCCAATAATGCTTCTGGAGCAGCTCGTAGCCAATCTTTAAGTTTCAAGCAGCCCGGAGCGGAATCGTGACCCCGGTGCATTCGGACACATCCTCGACGAGAAACTGCTATTGAAATTTGCACATGAACAAATCGTGTCCTCGATCGAAACGAGGGAGTGGAATGAATACCTTCTTTCCTGAGGGCGGCCCTCTCCTGGATGAAGCTCCTGAAGGGGGCGACCCCGGTGCCGGGCCCGATCATGATGACCGGGGTCTGCGGCTTGCTGGGCAGCCGGAACTGGGAGCGTCGGATGAAGACCGGGATCTTCGGCCTGCCCTCCTCCTCCTTCACCTCCAGAGATTGCAGCCACCCGGTGGTGACGCCCTGCGTGGTGCGTCCCGTGGGGGTCTTGTACTCCACCACCACTGCCGTCACGTGCACAGAGTCGGGGTGGAGCTGGAAAATGAGAACCGATCGTCAGTTCGGAGTCGGATGGATGTCCGATGATGCGAGTCCGCCGCGGGACGTCCGTCGAGTCCGACGATTCGGATACTATCTTATCCTAATTGTGGGTGGATGGTGGTGCCGGAGGAGTACCGGCCCGTGGGAGTCCGGAACTCCACCACCACCGCCGTCACGTGCACCGACTCGGGGGTGGAGCTGGAAACGGAAATCTAGCGCCACTTCAGAGTCGGATCGACATCCGAGGACGCGACATTGTCGTCGGACGTCCATTGAGACGTTACTGCCTAATCCCCACGTAATACATACATCTACCTTCCATGACCCCACCAATCAGGCTACAAGGGATCCACCCCCCCCCCCCCCGCTACCCGACCAGTGAAGCGTTTGCCATTCAATGTATGAGTTCAAAAAATTTATACAGTATGGAACCTCTCGCCCGGAATCCAGTCGACCAGGATTGTATCTTCGATCGACCGACTGATGAATTTCTACATTAAAAAGAGCTAATTGTAGAAAAATTGTTTAATTTTGTGTTTCTTTTTTCAATGAAATATTTTATTACACAGTGGAAAATATATATTTTATTCTGACATGCTGTGTATATTTTAAAATACATTTTATTTATTTCATGAATAAAATCGATATTTAAAAATTCATTAATGTCTCCGCATTTCTGCAAAAGTTGGAGAACAAATGTTAGATAACCTGTAAATGTAAATTAACCTGCAAGTAAGTATAGAATTTCCTGTTTATAAGTCACTGATTAATCAAAATTTGAAGCCTTTAGAACAGAGATTGTTTCTCTCTTTCTATAGAGTTATTTTAGTTTACTCAAAGACCATATTCAGATTAATATTAGATCTCGATTATAATTAAACAAACACTAATTGATAGTACCCGATTCTTAGTCTAGTTATTCTAATGCAATTAATTTTGAATAACAAAGATAGATACATATATTTCAATACAAGTATGATCTGTCAACGCTGCATGGATCAGCAGCCTATTATTTTGAAAATCCAGTTATCCGGAATAGGTCCGACACGACCATACCGGATAAAGGGTTCCATACTGTATTTAAATGAAATATCTGCAATATTAACAACATAAGTCCATTTTTTCTGAGACTTGTTCAACTTATTCTCAATTTTCCATAGTACCAACTATTTTGCTCATTACAAGGTGGGAAGAAAAGCAGACATATTATTCGTCCAGAAAATCTCGAGATGAATACATTGAAACTTTTTCGAAAACCGGTTCATATTTTAATTTTCGGAACCGGTTCTCTAAAATCTTTGGATGATCTCGATCCGAATACGTGGCTGTTTGTTAAAATAATTTCATTTTCGGTATAAGTTTCAATTATCGTCATTTCACGAGATTGCAAGCAGATGTTCAAGTTTTAACTGCATCGCAAGAACTCGGAAGATGGACTTGAGAGTACAAGAGGGAAAATAATAATAATAATGATTTAAAATGGAAAATTTCTCAGAAAAATCTCTAATCCAGATAAAAATCTAAAGAATCTCATCCCTATCATATTCTTTGCTATAAAACTGCAATACGTTATTTTTATTTTAGAAGACAATATTCAGGGGCTAAAATTCTCGTCAAAATTTTTCCCGATCCCCTCCTCGAAAACATAGAGGTCGGGAGGCTACCTCCCACGTGAGAGGAAAACATTTTGGAAAAGCTCAGTCCGTATTCTTTCACTCGTATACAAAGTTGATCATATTAAAATTAACAATAGCCAATTATATGTATCTTCAAAATAAAAAATTCTGTTGAAACAGAATTTTCCCATTTCACTTTTTTTGTGCTTTTATAGCACTTTCAACCTGAAATCGTCTCACATCTTTGACGGAAATGAGATTTTTCTGCTTCCGAATATTTCAGGCTCATTACTAGCAAAACCCCACAGCCTATGACAGAAAAAGGACACACATTTTGCATTTCAGTTATGTATTCAGTTTCATTATGAAGTATATAAATAGCTTTTTTTAAAAAAACTCATTAAAATCATAACTCGAAGATACATATTCTATCGAAAAAGGCAAACACAATGTGTGTAACATAAATTTAATCAATCATTTAAAGAGCTCAACTAACCACTAACCATAGTACGGTAAACATTTTGAGAGAAAGAAAATGAAAAAAAGTTGCTAGTTACTTTGGGAGATGAGGAAATGGAGTAATAGCGTGCCTGCAGTCTCGGCAACAACTCCAACAGGTGGTCCAGGGGAGGCTTGAGGGATGGCATGTCTTCCAGAATGTGGATGATGCTACGACAGTTCTTCACGACCCAATTCAGGTAGAGACTCTGCACGGGAAATGCAAGCATCACAATACGAACTGAACACTACACTGTGAGCATTTTTCTGCTCTTCGGTGTTGCTGAACACTATTTTTGATGTTCAGTCGGTGTAAAGTTGAAAGTGATTCATTTGTGACAGATTTAAAATTTTTCCTATGTGTCTGCTTAAAAAAATATAGACAGTTTAATGTTTCTTAGCACATAAAACGTGTTAATTCCGTTACTAACCAAAATTTCGCCACAAGGGTTCATTTCCACGAAAATAGGATAAATGATCGTTGTAATGAACTTTTGATGTGCAGATGAGTGAATGAACATCCAATGCAAAAACAACATTTTGCTGCCTGTATTGTTTTTAGACAGACACTTTAAATGCATCAAAAAATAAATAATTTACAACTTTACACTGACGAAACACCAAAAATGGTGGCAACAAAACATAAAATTTTTGCAGTGTACAGTATAAAAAATTTTGGTGTGACTGAACACGATTTCTGACAAACCAGTCAGGTTCAAAAGGCTTTGCTACGGGGGAATTAAACAGGCTGTCCGTCAGGAGGAGTCTAAGTTTCGTTTCCCGTTAAATTCTTTGTTTTAATGCAATTAATGTTACTACTATGTGTTAGGTTAGAGACTTCAAAATTATGTTCTTGTTTGGCAACATAATACTTAAAATATTTATAGCTTGCGATCCAGTTCGGTTATCAAAAAATTGCAAGTTTTAAATAAATTATGATGCTACTATCTACTACTGTGTTCACCCTGGATATATTTAAGAGTCCTACCAAATTTCTTTTCATTTAACAATCCGTAAAAAACAATGCGAGCATTCGATTCCAATTACAATTAGAAATGAAATTTGAAAGTAGAACCTCATTGTGACCACCCATTCATTAAAAAAAATAAATAATAATAACTTCTTATAACTTTCTCAATGATATCTTTTTCCAAAAAAAAAATTTTTTTCTCTGTAATAACATTCTAGAATCGATGTTAGCACGGAATTAACTATCTGAAACTTAGTAGAATTTTAATATATTTTTTTGTTAAGAGCTTAGAAAAAAGGACAAAAAATCAAATTCAACAATTGAGTAAAAATAGACTACAAACTTCACTCAAACTCATGCTCATTTTATCCAAACAAACTATGTGGAATGCACCCACAACGTTTCGAAGACCCCATATCTTCAGCCGAAAGCCCCCCCCCCCCCCCCGCAAGTTTTGATTACACTTCATTAAACAAAAATAGAAAGCAAAGGAAAATGCATTCCAAGATTTCAAACACGGAAAGAAAACTAGCCGGAGTCATCCACAAAAACATAAGCATTTGCTCACATAGGTTTGACATTTTGCATGACATACTTGCCAACTTTGGAAAGTGGTCATCAGTAAAACGTTTATGTGATTGCAATGACCTCATTGCAGTAGTATTAACATTCGAGATTCGAAAAATATCGGTATATACTACAATACCTAAACTATTTATTTTTATCCTTTAACATCACCATTGGTTTCAGTAAGTTTACTTCAAAAACTATTCACTTTTTGGTGCAAATAGATGGGCCTAATTAATAATGCAAATTGAATTTTGTTTTTTATAGTGAAGCAGCCTTTTTTGGGGTACGAAACAAAAACTTCATAATTCACTTTTCCCCCCTAAAGCAACTATTTCTAAAAAACAATTTACTAGTCTAATGACTCCCATTTGTTATGAACAATTTATATTCTCATTTTTAAAAGCATATAAATTGTTTCAATCCATGCTCTCGGGTGCAACCGGATTGAAAATTTCGCGTGAGCGTGTCAAAATGGCGAGCGCGAAATTTTCCTCTATGTCGCGAGATGAAGTATGAAATGGGATAAAAATAATATATAACGCTAAATGATGGATGTCCAAATGGCAGAATCACGTAGAGAGTCGAACCGAGAGCGTTTTACAGCAGCGGATGCACACGGATTTCGAAATCAATGAAAAGCAGCCGAGAACCAGACATTTTCCGCACGATCCGTAACAGCCAGCGAGCATGGCTTTAAAAGTTTCAAATTTACCGAAATATGAGCTAAATATTCTTTCGACGTTTGGAAAAATGATGAGGTACTGGGGGAGTTCATCCTCACCTTCCCCTCCTCTGTGGAGGTGGCCATCTGCTTGAGCATCTTCTTGTGCTCCTCGTCCGAGGCATACTCGGAGATCTCCTTGAGCACGTGGGTGCGTGGGATGCTGGTGATGTCCACATAGTGGGACAGGGCCGTCCGGTAGCTGGTGGGACAGGGGAAGGGGTGCTTCTTGGTGCTGTCCTCTGCAAAAGAGACGGGAAACATTTCAACAGACCCGGTAGTGGACACAGTCAAGAAAATTTTCGTACTCTTTCAGGTGGCAAAATTTTTTCAAGGGACTTACATCCATATCTGCATATTTAGCTTCATCACCTACTATTTCTCTAAAAAATGAATGACCTATCAAATGTCATTCGATGAAAAATGAGGATTCTTACGTCACATTTACTAAACGCTTCATTTGTATCTATAGTGGACATTCATACGACACATATTTGCATGAGTAGTGGACAGAAGTGAATATCATCTATTTTATGCTGTTCACGTGGAAAAAAGATTTTAAAAATGACTAAGGGACCCTTCATAAGTGATGTCACCCTTTTTTCCCATACATTTTCCCCAAATCCTTCAATTTCTCATGGATCGGCTTCAGTAAAGAGCAGCAAATGTGACTGTTGTGGAGGCTGCTATTAAATATTATGATCCACTTACTTGCATAGATTCTCCACGCCGACGTTAGTTCTATTCACCGGCACTAGGAATCGTTCGCTATAGGTTCTGATCATTTCATTCGAGTTTAATGTTACATTTGCTTACTTTAGGAGCTTAAAGATCTAAGTGTCCACTACTAGAGCAGTGTCCACTACCGGGTCATTTACCTTACTTTATGTTGGGACACAGAAATTATTTATGGACACTCTTCTCATCCGCCCAATGAGAGAAAACGACTCCATGATGAACGATCACAGACAAACATCGGATCGCCCCCTTTCTTTTGTGTTGCATGGGTCACTGCTACATTTTGTATGCATGAATGGTTGGCCTGATACCAAAGAATAATCTTAAGTATGCATTACTTTTATATTTAAATAAAGATTTTCATGTCGGATTTTTGGGGGAGGGGGGAGGAAACTTATGGACTACAATGATAGCCCTACATGGAATGTGTTTAATTTCATTCATAATGCCGGGGGGGGGGGGGGAGAAACCATATTGATTCAAATTCTAACCAGAAGAAGACAAAAGAAAAACTACATGACACTAAACAAAATTTAAAACTGCTAGAAAGTATGGGAGTTAGTTCCTAACCATTAAAATGACATGCATTTATCTTATTAATATAGTTTTTTTGTACAACAAAAGCTCAACCAATCACAGCAGTAGTACTAAAAAAATACACAAGCTGACAAAAATTAGAACATGACTGAATAAAAAATAATAAGACTCCTTATGAAGTAACAATTCCAATTACTAGTTGAGGCACGTATGAAAGTTCGGAAGAAAGTTTTTCAGATCAATGTAGACATTTTTAAAATGAAATATGTACATTAATTGAAATTATTGATTGGAAGTACACTTTATATGAGGAGTAGCCAAAAGAGAAATCAAATAATACTAATGACTGTTGACCCACTTTTAGAGTGCGATAAATTTTCCCACATCAAGTGAAGACAAATTCGAAATGAACTCACCATCTAAATTATTCAGACTAAATATGGTATCTAAATCGACATCCAGAATCTTTCCGATCTTCTCGACGAGCTCCTTCCTGTTGGTAGGATAAATTGCAACGTGGTCGCCCGCATCGTACCTAAATGAAATGTACAACATGTGGATAAGATGTCAAACTGGAATTTTGATTTTTAAAATTATTTCATTGACCTGATACTGAACAACATGGGTGATTCTCAGCAAAAAAAAAACCCTGAACTAAACATGAAATTTTAAAGTAAAGTATTCATTATGAATTTAAAATAAAACTTATGTGCTTAAGTGACTATTTAAGGCAGGATATGTTAAAATACCTTTTAACTTATAAAACAATTCTAATACTTATAGGATGCAAAAGGATTGTAACGCACAGCAACAGCACGCTCATTTTCAGTGAAGATGTTGGCATGCTCCTAAACTACAAGTTTTTACCTGTAGAAATGAAGAAAATTTAATTAAAATATTAGAGATCTTTAAAAGTCCATGCAAGTCTGCCGCCTATTCCGAGAGAAAACCTCGCAATGACTCATTTTGATGAATGAGTGATCGATGGCGAGGACAGCTAAAAATCTCATTTTCTCACAGCAATAAATTTCAAAACAAACAAAAATAATATAGGACAAGTTTCAAAATGTAGGGCAGATATAAAATACGGGAAATATAGGACGTCTGCGATCCCTGTAACGACAGATCATAAGTGGCAGTAAATGAAACAGCCAAAGGTAAAATTGTGACGTATACCTTAATTTGGCTCCACTAATGTCCAGCTCAATATGGCGGCAAGATCTTCCCCCTTTGTACAGCTCTCGGTTTTCGATCATCGTACTCAGGTACGGATTCTTGGGGTCGAAGGGCCTACGGGAAAAGTATGCTGGATTAAATACGAAAATCACAATGCATGGCAAAATAAAAAAATGTGATGCATTAGCAAGTTAATGAATTTTGATGCAAATATTTAAAAAATAATTAAATAAATAAAACATTGTTAATATGCAAATAATTTCAACATACAAACACAATAATTTAACATTACAATAAAATGCAAACAATACAATATTAAGAGATCCCTTCATTTGCTTATATATCCCCTAGATTGTTACAGCCAAAAAGTCGCTCCAAAATATTTTCGAGTTTTCTTGAATTATTTCTGAATTTGATTACTATCCCAAATTCCAAATTTTGAAAGAACATTTTCTAATTTAAGATACTGGTTTCACATTCTTTGCAAAACAGCATATAACTTTGACTATGGCCCTGGTCAAGACTTGTTTTAATTGTACAGACTAGACAAAAGTTTAAAGGGAATTAAAAAGAATTTAAACTCTTTCCATATGTTTATTTCATATGAATATGCCCCAACTGCACTGCAGCTTTAGTTTTATCGTAAGGCTGATATGGGTGATCGTTTCGATTTATAGTTTTCACGAACTTTTGAGGATAATTATATACTTTTTCCTTCATTTATTCATTTATTTTCTTTGTAAACTTTAACACAACACAGTACGGAACCGCTTATGCAGCATTCAATTAAACGGAAAATCAGTTAACCGAAATTTTATTTAATCGACCAACTGACAAATATTCTCAATAAAAAAAATGCAAATTATTGCAATAATTTTTAAATTTGTGTTTTCGAAAACCTTTTTTTTAAATGTAAGGTTTTACTATAAAGTGTAAAACATATATTTCGTGAACCGGAACTGTCCCACGCATCCGAGATGTCCCCCCACCTAGGCCGAAGGGGTCTTGGAGGGGGTGGTGGGAAGAGAAGGAGCCGAAAGGGGACTTGCGAGAGAGATTGTCCAGAGAACGGACGTGACACCAACTTTCTCTTATCCAAGATGTTGTAGAAGCAATTTATACGTATATATTACGCACATATTTGCATTGTGTCCCACCATCAACATGTGAATAAAAGTCTGGGACTGAATACCTCTATATCAATTATTTCACATCGAGTCGGAAACCATCCCAGTATGGAATACGCACCCGGCAGAAACACATATGCCGCTCGGACACTTTCACGTTGATCTCGTGTGCGAGAGGCAGAATTCTCATAAGAGATTTACAACAATATATTTTGTTCGGACATGCTGTATAACATTTTTTAAATGCATTACAGAAAGAACACCATTATAACACACCTTGGAACCAGAGATTGTGGCATTATTTAAAAAGTAATTAAAATAATATTCAGACTATATCAATATATTAGCATATTGGAATAAGTTCAAAATAAAATGAGAATCAAAGTGTAAATGATGCTCGTGATTAATTATTCACAAATATGCCTCGCCATCGAAACAAGTTTATTATCCTACGCATTTGCTCACTTTGCATTTGGGTAGTTGCATCTTACGAAGACAATTTGGTACTACTTTTGTACTGTGAACACTACTTTTCATTTAAAAGCTTTGAATGTAGGTGCAAAGATAGAGAGCTTTTTTAGTTTGATTTGCTAGAGTTTTCCATTAGTTTTGCAGTGTAGATTACAGTATGGGACCCCAATTTTGCAAAAAATGTTCGTTTATTTCGACTTCATCTCTTTGTCAAACCCGAATCTAGCACAGAAAAAGTTAATTTGCGCTAAATTGAGCCTACAAGACTGTGTGAAGTTTGTTGATCAAAAAAGAACAGAAATGGGAGAAAGATAAGAAAGGAAACACCATTCTGGTGTACTGATTGCGGAGTTGGTTTATGCTTGAAAAAATGTTTCCAGTTATAACACACAAAACTGAATTACTGAACTACTAATCGGTATTCCTTTTTATTTATTTTTCTAAATAAGTAAATTATTTATTCCTTTTAATTTTAGAAAATAATGCTAAACTAGAAGCAAACTTTACCACTGCCCCGCTGAGTGCAGCCGCCTCTAGAGAATATGCGGTGGCTACAAAACCTTAAAATGTGTATGCACGTAATTCAAAATATCAATTTTTTACTATACAGTCAACTTTTTCAAATCAGAGGACTCAAAATCCGCGAACGTCTAAAATCAGCGTAAGATTTCTGATGAAAACAATGAAACTTAGTTAAAAAAACTAATTTAAAAACTTAGTGAAAAAATTAGAAATTTCTTATATTTTCAAACCTAATAGCATTTTTTAACTTGAAATGTTCACAATAACTCACATCTGCCTTTTATACATTGAAAACAATGTATTTTTAGCTTATTTTGATTGCCACGTGTCATGCATGATAATAGCGTTTTGCTGTAACTGGACATCAATCTTTTTGCATCGGTTTTCGGTTTGCAATATTTCTTGTTATTTTTTCATTAGTACACAATTCAAATTGTATTCAAGAAAAATATTAAGCTATTTTGAAGGATAAATTTTATATTTGCATTGACTTTATATGGTGCAAATGTTCTCCCGCCTTGACCTAGTTAATGAAGACAATTTTGGTCGCTAACGTGACGATCGGCAATGAAAAATTTGGTCACCATTTAAAATTTTTTGATAGCCAGTAGGCGAGTGGCGACCACCAATCTGCGCTTTTACAAAGCAGTTGTCGCTAACGTGACGATCGGCAATGAAAAATTTGGTCACCATTTAAAATTTTTTGATAGCCAGTAGGCGAGTGGCGACCACCAATCTGCACTTTTACAAAGTAGTTGTATGTAAAAAAAATCATTTAAAGTTCACATATATATGCATTGTATCTAATTTTTATAAATTTTCTTTTTTTTCCATCACTCTTTTATATATTCATGCCTGTACAATTAGTGGTTTATCAAAACCTTTTTTAAGTAATAAGTAAAAAGGTTAATGCAACATTATAACCTCGCAAAATGCGTACACATATCAATGACCCGAAATCCGCAAAATTCTAAAATCCGCACAACCCTTGGTCCCAAGCAGTGCGGATTTTGGAGAGTTGACTGTAAATATATATTATTTTGTACTAAGAATTTGATTTTTTGCAATAAAAAAAGGACAATATATGTACCCAAAGGAAAAAAAACTTGATAGTTAAAAGGTTAAAGAAATAACAGTAAGTTTCAAAAACAAGTCTCTAAACTATTTAAACAAAACAAATCATTAGAGTGCCATGAGCCACCAAAAATTGACCAGTAGCCCACAAGTTGGGGAACGCCGTTCTGGGAAAAAACATGAGATTTAACGAACTTTAACGAACACTCACGGACGCTGGCTCTTGTAGGAATTCAACCTGGCAACTTCACCGGTGAAGACTTTCTCCGATTCGATATCGTCGTGAACCACCAGTTGGTATTGACGTAAGTTGACGTCTTCGCCCAAACTCTCGATGTGGAAGAACTCGCAAACAGCGCCCCAGAATTTCTCCTTCCAGGTGATGAAATCTTCCTCAATGCTGTGGAAAAGAAACGGTATTCTTAATCCTTTCAGAAATATTATAATATTTTCAAAAATATCAAAAACAGCTGATATTTCTGTATATATATCGGATATTTTTTATATATATCCAGATGTGCCAACCTGTCAGAATTGAAATGCAGGAGGCTTCTCATTGTTATACTTAACACATTCAAATATAGGTTAAAGCAGCGGAATACAGTTCAAAATATTTTCTAAAAAGCCGATTATTTTTTAATGCCCTGAAATGGCCTCATATTTAACCGAACGTCCTAAAATTTCAAGATTATTATTGTTATATATTTGGAAGAAAAAAGTAATTTTTTTCCATTCAATAAAAAAAAATCATACAGCCAACTAAAGTTTTAGCATTTTCTTCTTGCAACACTTGCAACAACTTTCCTTAGTGGATCATGTGGAAAAGCATTCGATGGGGTGTACAAAGCAAATCTTCTACTCCATAGAATGAGAATCGAATCTAAGGTTTAACAATTTCACCAATAACGATTAAATTACATGAATTTTTTTTGCTTTCACACGAATTAAAAAAAAATTTTTTGCTTTAAATGACCTGCTCATACATCCTGATGAATACATGCTTTTTTTTTTAAATAAAAAATTATTATCGCTATGATGAAACACTAACTTGTGTGTAGTCACCGATTTCGAACTTCTAACAATTTTATGCCTGATTTATTTAAATTTTATGAACGATTAGAGACATTATGTATACACTACAAAAGTTTAAATAATTGACACAATAATAAAAACAAACCTGAATTCAGCATTTTACTTTTTGATATTTAAAAGCTAACACCCCTAACAAGCACTGAAATTCATCAAAAAATGTCACATAAAGATTTTACTGAGAATAAAAGGGCAAATTTATTTGAACAAATGTTCATAAAGCTTAATAAACGTAAATAGCGAAAAAATTCTAACAGTAGGTCCAAAAAGATTATTTTTTGGTGCCATCACTTAAAAAAAAAAAAAAAAAATCAAAGACAGAGAATAAAAGAATTTCTATAAGTAGAATCCCTTCAGGATTACACTATAACAGCGCTACAATGATCAGTAAGCATTTCGTCAGAAACTTCAACTAAAATAAAAACAATTGCCGATTTTCAGCAATTTTCGAAATATTGAAAATACTGTTTCCGATGTTAAGATGCAAAAAATCCAGATTTATGGCGTATAACTGGAGAACAATCACCCCTCCCCTGGGAGTTGAATAAGACAAGAAAAAAAGCGAACATTTTCTCAAGGACAAAAAATTCAGGAAGTTTAAGTTCAGCACGGGATCACTTCAAATTAGGAAGATTTTGGATCGATTCAAGAGGGTGGGAGAAGAAGCCAGAATGCAGGAGTCTCCCGCAAAATGCAGGAGAGTTGGCACATCTGTATATCCGACATTTTCAAAACTGTCAACTTACTGTTGATGATAAATATTTTCAAATTTATTTAATACAACTTATGCACCAATATATATTACACATTATATACAAGATTATTCTTATATAAAATTGTACTTAATTTTACGTATATAATTATCATATTAAAAATATTATTATTTTCTTCTTTTTAAGCACTTATAAAAAGTTTTCAAGTTAAAAGATTTTTCTCTTTCTAAACACAAATTATAAAACCAACTCGGAATGTTTTATTTCTTTAAAACTTCAAACACAAAATGAAATTTATTAATTTTTGTTCAAAAATGTAATGAGAAATGCAAGTTGGTCCGTTTCTCAATTCCTGGCCGGTTGCGCAATTTAGACTGCACCACATTGAAGCTAGAGAGAATTCTTTCAGACGTTGCTGCAGTTGGTGAAGCAGTCAACAGTTGATTAACTAAGTAAAACAATTTTGCTTTTAAGTGGCTGTTCAATTGTCATATTGTCCCACCAAATCGATGGTTCTACAGCTAAGAACTCATCTTAAAACATAAACATGGGGAAGGCGGGATTATTTTGCTATAGAAGTCATTACTGAAGGCAAAAGTTCGTATTTTATTTAGGAACTATAGTTTTATTTTCAATAGCAATTGAAAGTTTAAAGTTTTAATTTTTAGACAAAAAATATAATGCAGAATGCTTCACATAAATGAAAATATCAAAAATCCCGATATTTTAAAAATAAATATTGGATATATATCGTTATATACATAGATTGATATATATAGGCGGACCTTACAAATGAGTAAGCAAAACTAAACTTAAGTTCTATAACAAACTAAGCGAACACTCCACACCACAATTATTATTTTCATTACCATTATTTACAAATTTTAATTGTGTTCAAAGTCTCATGAACAAGAAAATTTAATAATGAAATTTTGTGACCTCACAGGGTTTTTTTCATTTCTTCTAGGAGGGGGCAAACTATAAATGGTATGGTCAATCAGGGTAACTTTGAGTCACAATTTCTTTATTTTCAATAACTTCACTCATATTTTAATAGTATTATTGTACATCCGTCACACTTTTTGTCTCACTTTAGGCTCTGAATATTAAAATACTATAATATATAAATAGGTGTGCTTATACACATCTGTGCCTATTCTGAAAAGAGTGGAAGGATTTTTAATCCACAAAATAAATATTTTGAATTATAGTGTAAAAACATGCCGTATGTTGCACTACAAAAAGGGACATGGTTTTCAAGGCTTGCCTTTACATAATGATTTGAAATTTTATTTCTTACATTAAAAATGCTTCCACTCTTTTCAGAGTGCATGAAGATGTACGTAAGCATTTAACATAAGCATGAAGTGTACACCAACATTTACAGAGTTATTTCAATATTTAGGGCCTGAAACAAAATAAAAAAAGTGACATACGTGACGAAAGAGGCACGGAATTAACCCGACCTGCATATAAGTTGGACGTACTCATGTGAAAATTTATATGATAACCTTGATGGGCGTTTT
Organism: Octonoba sinensis; assembly: GCA_038502835.1. Classification (NCBI taxonomy): domain Eukaryota; kingdom Metazoa; phylum Arthropoda; class Arachnida; order Araneae; family Uloboridae; genus Octonoba; species Octonoba sinensis. Next base: position 181,714,420 of record CM076599.1, read on the forward strand.
AAAAAAAATACTCGTACAATGCACAATGAACTTAACATGCGAAAACTTAAATCATAAATATAAGAAATAAAAGTTTAAACAGTCAAGATTGAAAAAAAAAAAAAAAAAGAACTGATGCTTACTTGGCATCATCATCTCCTAATCCGAGTTCAACCACTCTGGTAGCCCCCAGTTCTTCCAATCGGCTGTCTACATATATTCCCATGGAATTGTAGTGCTCGTAAGTTTTGTTGCCCAAGCCGAACACCTACAAATGCACAAAAGTTTTCAGCTTTTTTGATATTGGAAATATTATCAATCATTTTTAAACACATAAAATTGAAATGAAACATTTCAAGCTTAAAAATACTGTGCATAAAAAATAAATAGAGCATCCTTATATAGAAAAGCTAACACATAAAAAATATTAACAATTTTTGAAATTAACAAATTTTTGAAGGAAAAAAAATGCAGACAGTTTCATGATTGCAAGAAACCACTCTTTTTCATGCAAAGAAGTGGGATTGTGGATAAAAAACCTCACACAAAGCTTTTTTCAGACATTTTTCATCATCCTTAATTGAAAAATGGGTTCCTAGTAATCGCAAAATTGCACATATTATTCGGAAGCATCAAGCAAAAGATCTGAGCACCGACTGGAAAACTTAACAGAATTGACTGCTTGGACCATTCATAATCGTTTGCTTAGTGTTCTCATCTTTTCGAAAAAAAGGGGGCAGGCTGGATTCATCAAAGGGGGGGGGGGGGGGCAGCTGATATCCGCTAAAAATCATTAAAATGTGTACTAAATATGCTTAAAATACACTAAAGATTCAGAAAAGATGCACTTAGATAAATGTTTCACTTGCTTAAAGAAAAGTAGTCAAAGGAATTTTTCATTTTGCTAATTTCATGTGACATTTCCAAACACTTCGCTCCCTCCCGACTGCTTTAAAATACCTCGGGGGAAACTGTACTCACGGTTTCACTTTGTTTTGAAATTTTTTTGCAAGTACATGTAATGCACAAATAGACTTCTTTTAGAAGGACTCTTAACATAGGTGAAAATGAACGGTCCCCACTCGCCACGTGGCATTTAAAGTAGTAAAAGTGGAGATTAAAAAATGTCTCATCGATTGCCACTCCTGCTATGGTCATTTTTTAGCATATACTCTAATGCAATAGTTCTTTCGTCTCCCGTCGTTCGGAATGAATTTTTCTCAATTTTTGTGGCCATGATTTTTTTTCCACGGAAACATGCCAATATTGAACACGTGCTTTGCCGAAAATGTCATGTTGAATTTCAACTCTTAATCTTTCAGCATCCTGTATGCATTTTAGTCTGTTTAAAAGTTCGAAACAATTGCAGGGTATCTACTACACTTCAGCTTAACAACGACATGACTTTCCATGACTTACACAGGACAATTTCTTTGACAAAAGCATACACATTTCAAAAGAGTCTCAACCATGGGTGAAAGTAAAAAGATTTCAAAGGACGGAAGTTAAAAAAAAAAATTCTGTAACTCCTAAAACATGCATTTTCTAGAAATTTTGATAACATTGCATGTATTAATTATTTAACCCCCCCCCCCCCAAATAACAAGATATAAGCTTGCTTTTTAATTTTATTTGTCTTTATTTCAAAACTTAATTTTAGCACAAGTATTTAGTTTAAAAAAATGAAAACTATACAACGAATAGTAATTTTACCAATGGTTTATTAATAAGTAAATCAAGTTCCACAAAAAAAAATACATAAATATTAAAATAAAAATAAAATAAGTCAGTCAAAGGTGCAGCCTGAAATATGATGAATATTCCGGAAACAGAGAAATGTCATTTTAGCAAATTTATATTTCAAGCTCTAGAGCCAAAAGAAAAAAAAAAATCTATGATCAATTTTTAAGTTCCATGATTTTGAGAGATTTTTCGCTGAAAATCATGACTTGCCATGACCAGTTTCAAACAAAATCAAAACTGCAGTACAGAAATATCACAAAAAGCGAGAGAAAAGAGAGCGAAACCTCACTTGTCATTTTCACGGGAGCAAAAAGGAAAGGGTTAATCTAAATCTTTAAAAGATTACATTACAAACAAAATATTACATAACAATCCATAACCAGTCAAAATTTTCAAAATTTAAATTGTATTACCAATTTTACTGTTGACTTGCATTTCTGTCAACAAGTCCATTTTGAATTCCGGTAAGGCTGCTGAGATTTTTCAATAAAATACGAAATAATAAAATTTTGTAAATAAATATTTGATTAAAAAACTGCATGCCTTACCAGGCATAGAAGGGTAGAAGATTCATGCCCGATCGTAATTTTTACATGCCTCGGGCATGTCGGGCAATATAATTTTTGCACCCTGCTACCTACAAATGAAAAAAACATTTTTCAGAAACAAGCAGAACAAATGCTCACTCACAGCATAATTCAAGCCGCTCAGATCGGCTTCTCCCGCCTGCAACCACTGGTAAAATTCCTGAGCATTATCGGTCGGGTCCCCCTCTCCGTAGGTCGCCATACAAAATATGGCCAGGGAATTCTCCACTTCAGACACTTGCACCAGATCTTCCTGGAATCAAAAGTTTACTGTCTCGTTTATGAACTATTTAAAAACAAACAAACAAATGAAGAAAAAAAAATTAAACGTTTAATACGATTGCACCCCCAATGAAAAAAAAAACCCTTAGGCAGCTTGATTAATTGCAGTTATCGCTGCAAATGTGCTAACTTTTATATTGATAGTCAAATTTTTATACAGTGAAACCTGTGTAAGTTGACCAGACACTTGCGGTGTGGCACTTGAGTGGTCAACTTACAGAGGGTTATGTAGAGGGTGATGTTCTAGTTCCATCCCTGACAAAAGTGGTGAACTTAACAGGTTTTTACTGTATTTGTTAAGTAAGATCTTTTTCGGTTCAATAAAAAAATATGCATAAAATTTTAAACAACTCTTTTTTTAAAACAAAATATTTACATAAAATGTTGAAGATACATGAAGTCCATTTTATGACAATGATTTGACACAAGGAGGAAGAAAGCTTTCTCTACCTCAGCTTTTAGTTTTAGGTGCAAAAAAAAAAAAAAAACATCAAGTAAACAAACACTACACAAATTAGTACTCCACACAAAAAAGCTACAAAGACAAATAAAAAAACTTTAATTCATTTAAATATCTTGATATTTCTGTTCACTAATTCCAATAATAATCGACTGAATGTATTGTAACTTTCCGACTTTCCTAACGTGATTCCTAAAGTGCTTGTTTAATCAGTTTTGTTTTACCCTCATAGAAGTGAAAACACTGAACCTTGTATTTAGAATGGTGGGAGGGGCCCCTAAGGCATTTTACAGTGAAATCAGTTAAATTCTTCGTATCTTTTAAGGACCGTCCATGAATGATGTCACCATTATAATTGACCCTCTCCTCCTTTTGTCACAATTTTGCGAGCTCCCCTCCCCCTGCGAAGCGTGACATGATTCATGAATGATCCCTAATAGCTGCAATAGGAAAAGTGTGATTCAGTCTAGTTTGACCTTGACCTTGCTTTTTTTGCAACCAGGTTTCAATCTAAAATACTAAACAAAAGCGACAGTTGGCATGCCGGACAATGGCAATGGCTCCTTGAAAAAGAAACTAGTTTTACACTTTGGCATAAAAAAGAAAACACCATGGTACATTATCATACACTCAGCTGATCTACGGGGATCAGAGAACATGCATGGGGCACGCAACTCAAGAAATCATTTCAGTCTCAAGAGAACAAAATCTCGCAATGTCGATAAATCCCTTGTCAAAATAGAAGTCTCCACCAGCTGTGGTCTCCCAAATTATTTTTTGAACATTCATTTTCTTTAACATTTATGAAAAAATATATCGAAACACCACTTAGGAAGTTTGCCATAACTTTTAACTTTGGACAAATATCCTAATGAAGGTTTTCAAGATTGAAAGAATTTTAAAAATAAGGAACATTTGATTTTATCCGGACGCAATTTTGACAAACAGATACTTTTCTGAGTCCAGATAAACAGTTAATGGTGCAAAAAACAAAGGGAACGAGAAAATTCTTTGCAGAAGAGAAAGAAAAACAGGAGGAAAACAAAGAAGAAAAACAAAGGCACCAACAATTAAATAAACAAGGGTCCTTCCACAGTATTCACTATTGCTTACGTCACATTTTTCAGCAAATGGGGGAGGGGTTGATGCAGGGCTGCAAAAAAGCCGGCTTTTTTAAAAAAAAGACCAGACCGGCCGGCTTTTATTAAAAAACAGTGCCTTTTTTTAAAAAAGGCCGGTCTTTATCCCGGGAGCAGAAAGTGCTTAAAAGTGCGACGTGCGTCGCAGAACAAATGCGATCTCTGCAGAACATTTCATCCTTAAAAAGAAGAGGGGGAAAAAAAAAAAAACGCGAGCACAATCGCGAAAGGAGGAAAACAAAAAAAAATAATGATATGCTCTGCAGATCAGAACAACTGACAAAAGAATGTTTATATATTCCAATGGTGCACCACCTGGCCATAAATCTGTTAGAAAGTTGTTAAAAGCAGCCATTGTCACAATGTAGGGGCCAAATTTTTATAAACATTTTGTAAATAGCACATCTGCATTAATGTCACAGTATCCAACTTCAAAAGTCATTGACAGAATTGCAAATTCTGAATGTATGCCTTGGTTTTAAATAAATAATTTAATATGTTTTGTCAAAAATGAGTAATAAATATTCTACTAGTTAATTAATATTCTTATATCTATTTTGTGTTGTATTGTGGTCCATCAAATTTGGACGACATGCCTGCAGAACATTTGGAACTGTTTGAGGTCATGTTGCAGAACACTGAATATAATTCTGCTCCTGGGGTCTTTATTGGCCTTTTTCAATTAGACACAATATACTATCTACTATTTGCACCTATACTATGTCAATTTATGTTGCTACTGTTAATTTGTGCAAAATGAAGCTCAAACTCAGTTGAGTTTATTTAAAATTATATTCAGAATTATTTTGTTACACAACCCGAATGCATTTTACAATACTGATTACCATTTTCGTGTTTGTGTGCTTAATTTTGTGAGACTCTCTCATTAAACTCTTGCCTAATATTATAGATATACAGAATCTATTTTTTCAACACAAAAGGAGAAGGAAATTAAATCCAGGTTGGGAGAGGAATCAAATTTGGTTTCTTCTATAGTCGAGCACACTACCTTATCTTAATACATATGAAAAACTATCCTACTACAGATTCAAGTACATACTTCTCACTTAAAATTGATATTTTAATGTTAAGAATTTAGTTACTTTAAAATGTTTCAGAATCCTGAAACTTGCAATAAAGAACTATATTCATTAATTTTTTTCTATCATATATTTTACACTACAAACAAAAATGTATTTTGCTCAAGGCGAGAAGAGTAGGAAAAACAGTGATTTGAAGTATCTCCCCCTTTCCTTTAACAAAATACTACTTACATAATCCTAATTAGCTAAACTAGTGTTTACCTACAACACTACTCATGTCAAAAATTCAAAAGAAGTCGTCTGTGAGTAGTTGGCTTGCTTTTATATAAAGGATTTTTTTTATATATATACATAACATTAAATTTTTTAAAGATGAATATCATTCTAGTACAATTTAACACTGACCAACTGGTCTGCTGCAAGATGGGCATCTTTTATTTTATGCAATTTATTTGGCAAATAGCTTTTATTTTTATTTGGATCAGAGAACTAGTTAAGGTTCTGAAAAAAATTTTAAAAAATAAAGGTGCTTTAAAAATATACAAAAGATTATGAGTTAAAAGACTAAGGCAAATGATAGGTAATCTTTAGTTCATATAGTAGTGTCAAGTGAACTTTTGAATTCTTAGTAAAAATCTTTGAAAATAAATCGTTTAAATTGCATTGAATTTAAATAAATTTTTAATAAGCAGCACTTTCTCTGTGATATTTCTGTAAAGTATCATTCTATTAAATAATTTTCATTCTTATATCAAGTATTTTGTTATTGCAGCAATAATTTAATTATGTAAATGATATAAATGTAATTTTTTATTCAATACTTTTTTGGAAAAAAAAATGTAAACATTTTTTTAATAAAAGCCGGTTTTTATTAAAAAAAGCCAGCCTTTTTTAAGTGGTTTAAACCAAAAAAAGCCGGCCAGCTTTTTTTGGCCCGGCTAAAATCCGGCAGCCCTGGGCCCATGTGTTCGTATCGTCGAGTCGACGCGACTAGTAGACCGAAAGGCGGCTATCATCGAAAGAGAGCAATTTTTGGCCTTTTCCCCTATGGACTCGATTTCCGGTGTGCTGGTCTAGTCGCAGTAGACCCGCACGTGCGCGCGATCCCGTTTTCGTAGACCATTTCGTCAACTGCTATTACCAGTCGAAAGCAAGATGGCTTACTCCATTCTAGGGCAATATTTGCGATTCATTTTGAAAATGAGATCGCTTGAAAGGCAAAGGGTCTTCTTCAATGCGCAAGTAGACCCCTTTGGCTATTAATTACCGGATTAAAGAATCCGGAATTGACCGGATTAAGGATTTGGTAGCCCATAGGCGACAGAAGTGATGAACCCCCCTACCATTTGGATTTTATAATAATTCGAATAATTAAAATATGATGTGCAATTATTTCATGACTATAATAACTGATCATACGCGCATTCACTAAGCTTTAGTACATGTTACATAAAATAATGTTATACTTAATCTGCTCGGGGAGCCTTTTTAAATAATGTTTCACCGATAAATTAAGTATAATTTTAATTCATTGGAATTATCTATCATTAACACAGATGTTTAAAAATTAAACCCATAATACTAAAATATGATAAAATATTTAATTAAACTTAAAATTTTGAAACATTTCACTAAAAATTAACATAAAAAAATTCTGTTCAAAAGAATATACAGTTATACTTAATAAAATGCCATAAGAGCATTTATAGCTAATTTTTGAAACAATTTAAACATTGACTTGCCTCAAAAGTGTTTAAAACATCTTCAAAGTTTAACCGTTTAAAAATGTCATTCACTAAAAATTGTTCACCCGAAAATACATAAGAATCTTCTGAAAATCATTTATCCCGAGTCTGACGTAAAACTATGGAGAACTAAAACGAAACTGCGAAGTCTTTAAAAGAAATAATTACGGAGTAAAAAACAAAGAACGTTCTGAAATTGATAATGTGCCTCGGTCACCATTCGTGAGTACGCTGAATTACTATTTCTGATACACAACGTTGAAGGTCAGTTCAGTTGAGCTCACGCTGTTGTGATTCCTGTGTCTTATCTCCCCCCCCCCCCATCCATTTATTGTTGATCATAAACATTTATGCGCTAATAATTTTTTTTTTGAGGATTTTTCACGCGTGGGTCACTATTAAATTCATAAAACTTTTATTAATGTACCCTCGGCATGTCCATTTTAGCTCAACATTGGGCGGGGGGGGGGGGGGGGGGGTAGAGCCATATGAAGGATCAGCCTTAACTGGGCCTTAACTGAGACGCATTTGGACTGCAAAAATATTAAGAAAACAAACAACAAAAAAAAAAATAGCAAACAAAATTTTTTAAAAATGTTTTTACTCATAAAAATGCAGAATTAATAATTTTTTTAAATCCAGGGAGCAGGACCCCCTCCCCTTCCAACTAGCGCCCATATCGAAGACACAGTTGTCGGCCTTCTCAAATGATGCTTACAAGCCCCTCCCCGCCCCCTGCCTCCTCCGAAAAGGTTCCTTTGAAAATTTGTAAAAGAAAAACTATTGTATTGTTTGAACAAGGCAGGAATTATGTTTCCGCTATCGCAAGCTCCCCCCCCCCCCTTCCCAAAAGGATGCGTTGAAAATTTGTGAAAGAAAAACTATTTTATTGTTTGAGCATAACATAATTTATATTTCACTTTTACAAGGTGGAAAAACTTCACGTTTTTTTTAATTTCAACTTTTAAATTTTGCAAAATTTGCTGCCCCCTAAACTGCCTTCCTAGGAGTCCTTGCCTTCCACAGGAGCCGGCTACTGATCAACGACGCAACATATTCAGTATGCCTCAATTTTAGTGTTTCCCCGACAGTTTATACAAATAATTAATTATATTAATCGGTTTTAATTGGTTAGCAAAATAGTGGATCAATGATTAAATCGGAGCGCCGAACTAGGATTTTAATTCTCTTTCCAAAAGTTAACTTTTCTAAATTGAAAATGTTTTCCACCCGGGGTATGAGCCCTACTTTCACCCCCCCCCCCCCGAATTCGGCACGCAAAGTTATCATGTCTTTTATTTCAAGAAAATTCCGGGAGAGAGATCCTAAATACTCATCTCAGAACCCATTTTCGATCATTCAGCGAAATCAGTTTGGGCAATAGTAGTAACATTAAGTGCATTCTGAAGAGTCGCCTCACCCCCCCCCCCTTTTTTTTGCCATTACTTTTATGCAAGCAATTTTTTTTTTTAAAGAAATGAACAAAATAGTTCTTTTGGACGCAAGCTGAACGAAAAAACCTCATTGATTTAAAAAAATCGGTTCATGCATTACAAAAGAAGTGGATGTATGGATAAAGAAAGAAAAAAAAAAACTCCATTCGGCACTCCGAATTCATAACCTCCATATTTTTTTAAGTTTGTAAAAAGTATATAATCACATTTACAACTTCTTTCCATTGGAAATTGCGGATTTTTTCCCTTCGACTCTTATTATTAGACCGATGTTAACATCTGACACGAGTTGCAAGTAGAGATACGGAAAAACAACATACAATATGATAATATGAATCAATAGCCTTTCAGCGTCATTCTTAAAAGTAATCGGACAAGCATCAAACATATAAAAGTTTAAAAAGTAAGTGACAGTTTTTAAAAACGCACTGTCATTCATCTCAAGTAAGCGCATACTTAGTTTTATAAAATGGAAGACTAAAATGAAATGTATATTAAACGCTTGAAAACTATATTATATATATGTATATCATTTAAAAGAAAATAGCGAACTCACAAATTAATATTAACAGATCTAAATAAACAAATAGTAACCAAATTTACACCAAGTAAGAAATATTCAAATAAATATTAAAATAAAAAAAGAAGTGATACCAGAAATAAAGTAAAAAGATCACGCACTGTACTTTGCTTTTATTATCAAAATTCCTACAGAACTAAAGGCCTTAGAAAAAAATTCACTAATGAGGCTATGTATGCAAATTAATTTTAAAATAATGATTTTTCTTTTTTACTGTTGATCCCTTAACTGAGCCTAGTTATTGAATAATGTGTATATTAGTGTTTTTCTAATAATTATAGCTAACATATTGAATTTTTTATAGTTAAATTTATATCTAATAAAAAAATTAAACAACACAGTGGTATAAAAAGGAGTTCTCCCTCATAAAATTATTCATGATAAAGTTGTCAGAAGAGAGTTTTTGTTTTTTAGAGTTCTTTAAAACCGAATTATTCCGCTACGCTAAGTACAGAAAAATTATGTACTACTAATTTACTTAGAAAAAAAACGTAGCTATTTATATTGTGAAGATAAAGGCGCAAATTAGAATCCAAAGAAAGTAAAACCACGCGCGCCGATCGTTGATGGCAACGCGTAGAGCGAATGTCATTGGTCGGAATCAGTCATTCCCACACCCCCTCCGATGTCAGAAAATGAACTCGGCTGAAACTTGCGCGGCTACTCTACGAGGACACGAGCACACCTATAGTAGACAACAAACCGGTTCGTCGACGGCTTGCTGAGGGGGAGAAAAGGGGAGCGACTTCGACAGTCGACGAACACCAGCACAGCCCCATGAACGGAAATCACAAAAAAAAAATATTTATAATGATATCCGAGTGCTTTTGGACTTTGATATAAAAGTGCGGAATGTATGAAACTTTTTAATTTTTTCAAAAAAAAAATTATTGTTAAAATTATCTGATCAATATATGAGGCACCCAGCAGCAAGGGGGTGTAAGTGACAACATCAAAAATTTGGAGATGAATAGTGTAAATGGTAGGGAAAGCACCATTCTATATTGTGGCAAGAGGTGTTAGGGATAGCCATAACAGGTGCTGCCCCCCTCCCCCATCCCAACATGATTTAGGGAAAAATGGTATTAAAGGTCCCATAAGATCCAAACTTGAAACGCATTTTTCTCAGAATCCTTTTTTGGTCACTTACATTCCTTTGGGACTGTCCACAAATGTCACAATTTCTCCCATATATTTGACCCCTCCCCCCTTTGTCACAAAATATCACACTTCGACGAATCCCCTATCCCCTTTGTCACATGTCACGCTATGTTGCATAAGCACGATGTCACACTGCTTGTTAGCCTCTCCTCCTCGTCTCACTTTGGCACAATTTCCCGAACCCCTCTCCCCCTCGAGACGATCATTTATGAATGATCCCTTTGCTTCTCACGGCCTCATATGACATTTCATTATGCGTGTGAGATGCAGGACATCTGGCGAAACATAACAGATCTAATGCAAATGTTAATTAGTATTCCCTTCAATTAAAATACTACTTAAAACAAAAAGTATTTGTACCTTAACAAGTTGAAAAATAAATAAATAAATAAATGAAGTCATGAACGTTTAAAATCAGACACAAGATTTAACGTTTTTGGAAATGGAAAATGACTTTTCTAACATGTGATACAGTGATACATCCTTTTAAGGGACACTTTTCCTGGTGTGTTCCCTGTGAATAGGGACTGTACTATTTACCTCTGAATAAAGGACACTATTTAAGGGACATTAACAGGGAAAACTTTCCAAAATTCAAGTTAGATAACAAAAATTTACTGGAAGGTCCAGTTCTTTTTTTCTTCTTTTCTAAAATTAATTTCTGGAAGTTTGAATGAGTCCTAGAATTAGTATGAACAAAGAAACAAGTGCATTTTAAAGTGCTTGCCAAAACCTACTTGTAAAGGTTTTTCCCTCTTTTGTATCATAGAATTCTTGTGAGCTCAGCATTGACAGACAGTACTCGGGTTCCAACAAGTTTTTTATGCGAGGAATGGAAAAAGTATACTAAAAGTAATCTATGCTGTATTGCAAATTACGTACTTTAAAACAATACATTGCTGTAAATTTCGACTTATATTTTGTATGCATGATACATTTTCAGTATTTACGCTTAAATGGTAACACATGTTTGTTACTGTATGTATCAATTTAGGAACCTCCGAGGAAGGGACACATCTATTTAAGGGAAAAAATTTCCAGTCCTCTTACTGTCCCTCATTGAAAGGTTTTACTGTACTAAACACTGTGGGATGTCCAACAAATAAATAAAAATGGTGATACCGAGAGTAAGTCGAAGATAAGCAATAAACAAAAAAAAGTCCGCTCACCATATCGTATTCTTCGGGATCAGCGACCATCGCTTTCATTCGGTAGCGACTCGCTTCTTTGGCCAGACGAGCGGCAAATTCCTCGGCAGTTCCAGTCTGGGATCCGTAGAAGACCACGATGTTTCGGCCCTGTGAAAGCAGGGTTCATTATTATTATTTCTTTTAATAAAAAAATGGATTTTTAAAATTTAAATAGAATTTTCTTTTATTTTTTTAAACAGACCTCAAAGACTAAGGATAATAATTATGTTGCACTTACCAAAATAATATGGCATGTTTAACAATATGCAAAAACACATTTTAAGCTATTTTCACTGCAGTTGATATTTTTTTAATAACAATAAAAATGAACAAATTTTTAATACAATTGCATGATTCAAATGAAATTTAACCCCACCAGAAATAATAGTACACTGAGGTACCAATAGTAAAAAATGAACAAATTTAATCTGATTTTTTTTTTTGCTGTGGAGAGCTGAAAAAAACCAAACAATTGTGTACACTGAATTTTACATTAAATGCACTTTATCCTTTTTTTTAAATTAACCCATTTAGTAAAACCATATGCTCACACCATTACTAAAAACTGAAAATTTTTGTTTTCATCAGATGTTTTTATTGAAAATTTCGAAGGTAAAAAATATTTCACAAGGAAAAAAAAACTTCAAGCTGTTATGGAACATGTGTGAAACATCTTTAAGGATACGCAATCTAAATTCTAAACAACTTTGTTTTAAACACTATCATCCTGTATTATTTATTGTATTGTATTCATTAAGTAGAAATAAAATATGATTGTTAAAATTAAAAACACATAAAGTGGATCATGCTTATACTATGAATTGCAATATGAATGGCTGAATGAATTCTGCTTTGATGTTAGGATATCTGAAGAGCACTGCAAAATTAAAAAAATAATAATCATCATTAGTTCTTAAGTTATGAAATATACAATGCACACACACAAAAAGAGGGATCTATGAAGTTTTGCTTGGAATAGAGACTGTAAACGCAACTTATTTTATGTTTAAACAACATTTTCTAACACTAAATCAATTTGTAGGGAAAAAGGAAATTTAACAATTTAAATCAATGATGTTTTTAAAAAAATCACTTGATTTAAATCACCAAACCCTGATTAGAGGAAATTTTTTTAAAAATTTCAAACTTACAGTGGCTTTCATCTTGGATATGAAACTTGAATCTGATAACTCGACACTGTCCATTCGACTAAAAAAAAGAAAAAATAAATTCAAGAAAAGAAGAAGATGAAATTGAATAAATTACTGAATTTTTAAAGGTGCTTCCACATAAGACGGTCATAAAAACGCACCTTTTTTGCTTTGTTCCATGTACAAAATATTACAATAAACTTGATAACTTTTGGTGTGCTTTGCTTACAGACCTTCATGTCCTTTTTGAAAATATTAGAAGAATATTAGTCTAAGAAATAAAATTTTAAGTATTTTGAAGAATTAAAATTTATTTCTTAAGTTTGAGTTCACTAATTTTTTTTTTAAACATGAGTAAAAAATATTTCACTTTGTTTTTAGATTTTCTTTTTCTTTTTTTTCTTGTTAAAGAATTTCAATGCATGACACAAAATTTTGTTTTGCAGCATGACAGAACCACACAATGAAACACACTAGTTTTAAACAAAAGTTTGTTTTTCTCTTATTTTATTACTATTGTGTTCCTACACTATGTGCATGTAAAAAAAAAAAATCGATTGCAAATAAAAATTTATTTGTAAAGCTTTTAATTTTATTAATTTTTTAAAGCTTTTTAGTTATTTTTTTGTTTTTTGTTATATGAAATTTTTAACTATAAAATACATTCTATGCAAGTAACTACACACATATAAGAATTTTAAAAAGTGGAATAAGCCTACATTTTCCCAAAAAGCACTTGTAAGTAAACCACCGGTATATCACAAAATATGGCGGGATTGCGCAATTCCGGCAATTTTTTTTAAAACCCCACTCAAAAAAGTTTGTTTGCGCGCTGTTCCAGCAATTAGCGGACACGGTTTAAAGATCGCGAAACTACTATCCTAATCTAACATTCAATACAAATTGAAAGGAGTAGGATCGTTTTCAACTGTCATCTTATCCCTATTATTAAAAAGAAGAACCTAGGAACCTTTTTTTTAATCAAGTATTAACTTGAGGGAAAGCTTGACAATTTCTGCCTTCTTAGGGATTATTAGAAACTGAAAGGCCTTCGTGTGAAGGATTCGTTTTATCTGTACCTTGTCAATGTTTATTTTTTCTTTTCTGAATATAGATTATATAATAATCTTCTATTATATCGTTATTAGAATTAGATCATGTTCCGACAATTCAGTATTATTTTGAAAAACTAAAAAAAAAAAAATTCCCATTTGAGTTTTAAAAAATCCCACTTAACATTTTGGCCAAGGTAAGAAATCTCGCCTTGTATTTTCCCCCCAGTGTGAACCCTGGAATACTATTTTGCAGTAAAAGCTTTGAATGAAGGTCAAAAGATGAAAAACTATTTTAAAATTTAATTTGCTATGGTTTTCCGTTTTTTTAAAGTGAATAATATGGTTTTTTAACTGCACAAAGTCTGAAGCCATTGCACAAATTCATTGAACTTCACTGAATTCCACAACTTCAGAAGTAAACAATTCCTGTTTATTTCGGAAAAAGGTGTGTGGTTTATCGAGAATTGCGATTTGTAGATTGACATTTTAAAGATGTTATTAAATTCTTTTAGCAATATGACACTAAAAGTTTTTGGTGTTACTGAACACCATTTTTGGCGTTAAGTGGAAAATGAATCATTTTTTGAGGTACTTTTGAATTCGTTCAAGTGCCTTCCAAAAAAAAAAATACACACAACAGAGTGTTTTCTTGGCATAGGGTGTTTGTTAGTCAACTCATCTACGCATCAAACATTCATTACTATTATCTATTTATACCATTTCATAGAAATGAGCTATCGCAATGTCATTTAGATTTTGTAACCCAGTGAATACATTTCATGCGCTAAGAAATGTTAGTTTTTTAGACAGCCACATAAAAAAATTAAAGTACAACAAAAATGAAAGATTTTTAACTTTACACCAAACATCATGTTCAGTAACACCAAAAAGGGTGGCAACTAAACGCAAAATTTTTACAGTGTACCTGGCACTTTTGTGTAACTGTATTTAAAGTAACCATTTAGAAAGCAATTTTCTAAAAAATAAATAAATAAACGACATACTCCAACTGAAAAGATCGGGTTTCTGTCACCTTCTTTTTTCTGAAGAATATCCAATAAATGGCCAGCCCGCATAATCCGGCGAGAATGGCCACATCCACCAGACCGAACATCTGCTCCGCAATCAGACTTTCTTCCGAGGTCTGGTTTGATTCACTTTTTTGAGGTTCCACGGTCATTTTGAGCTGGAAGGAAATGAAAATTCACTTGGCATACTATTTCCACAAAAAAATTAAATAAACAAAAATAATAATCAGGGGTCCCGCCAGAGGAAATTCGGGTCCTTTTTGGACCCTTCACACCATTATTATAAAAGTGGCCAAAAATGACAAAATTTTTCATCCCTTTCTGTTTAATTTTAAAATTTTCAAAAAGTTATTTGATTTTTCACAAAAATCCCTAAAATTCACAGGAAACGCAGTTAAAAAATGCTGGATCGGCCTCCGATAATTATCAAATAATATATGGCTCATTCTACAATGATTCTTGTCTTGTACATAACACTTCACAGCTAAATTCTGGGATATTTCTTTTAGTGTATAAAATTTCAACTATTTTTATTACTCTTTTAAATAATAATAAAAATAATGGTACCTCAGGTGCTTTTAGACTTTTCTCCGACTGTACGAAACTTTTCATAGGGAAATTTTATTAACCGATACAAAAACATATCTTAAAATACAATATCAAAATCATCTATGGAGAACAACATATGTAATAAAAATTTTAATGAATATTCATTTCAATAGAAATACTATTTAAAACAAAGCATTGGGTCATTCCATGTCAACTGGACCAATTTTGAAAATTGTCCCCACTCGACCATCTCCAATTTTGACAAAATTTTGCACAAAGTTTCTGGTGGGTATAAAACTACGCTAGCCAAATTTTTAGACTTAGAAAGTAAAAACTCAAGTTGCAAAGGGGCGTTTAAGTTTAGGGACCAAAATGGCTGCCTCTGATGAACGAACCAAGTAGCCATGTTTGGATGTACCTGGAGAGCCACATAATGAAAATACAACTTCGAATTTTTTTTTACATGGACAACCTTTTCTGCTTAATCTAATAGCAAAGTTTGAAAGACCACCAAGAAAGTTCTTTTCTATTGTTTTCAGTCGAAGTTAGCAGAAAATTCGATTTGACAAAAATTTTCAAAACTTTAAACTGCTCTAACTCGTCAGTAACTAAACTTATACACTTGTAACTTCTACACTGTATATCTAAGTCAACTACTTTTCGATATATTCTGAAAATTTCAAAAATTTCATTAAGTTAGGTTTTGATTTATATTTACCTAAACATGCAGCAGTTTTCAAAAATGGCCAATTTTGATCACTTTTGAACCATCATATCTCAGGGGAAACCAAATAAATTTTCTTCGTTTAACTTTCATTAGATAGAGGAAAGCTTTCTCTACCAATCTTGAAAATTTTAAGAAGGTATTTTTTTGTAAGCCAGAGAAAAAATGGTTCAAATTTAGTTAATAACCATAGTGATATGTGTGCATTTTTAGCCTCAATTTAGCTTTTTTGGAGTTTTATTTAACATTTAAAAGAAGAAGGAAAGAAACTTGCGTTGGGTCCTGCAGGGCTTGGGCATACTCACATGACACTTAAATCAACATTATTTGAAAAAAAATGAATCATTTTTGGAAGATGAGAGTCAACCATTGACTGGTAAAATTTCGACCAAGTTCATTCTAATACTGAAAAATTGATTTGTATTTTTGCTCAATATGCTTTATATTGTGAATTATTAATAAACGAACTAGAAATATTGTAAACTGAAAGCAGATGCAAAAATATTGCCGCAAGATTGCAGCAAAACGCTCTTGCTGTTCGTAACAGGCAGCATCAAAGAAACGTAAAAAATAAGCTAAAAGTAAAAAATTTTCAGCAAATAAAGACCCAATGTGAATAATTTTACACATTAAGATAAGTAAATAACCCTTGCAACTTGAGTTTTTACTTTCAAAGGTCTAAAAATTTGGATAGCTTAGTTTTATACCTACCAGAAACTTCGTGCAAAATTTTATCAAAATCGGTGATGGTCGAGTGGAATTGGAATGACCCCATTCGTAAATTTCCATGTTGAAAAGAAATAAATGCATGAATGAAATCACAACCCTTTAAAATCATGTACATAGTTAATTTTTTTTGGGAGAATTTCTTTTCTACGGTGAAAAGTTAAATACTGTGGAATGACCCATATATGTTATAAACTTTAGAATGTTTAAAATTCAGTGGGCTTGAACTGGATAACATACAGAAACTCACAACTTTATACATAATTTTATAGTGATGCAACGGATCTTAATTTGGCCGGATAACGGATATCCTGTCATACTTTGAGCCGGATATCCGGCACAGTACTTTTTTTAATTAGTATTTATATTTAATTGGATTAGACAAAAACCATTATTATTTGCTTATATGATTATATATCTCTTTCAAATAAACTTTCAATTAAAAGTACGTAACTTTCAATTTCTGGATATCAATAACTATTACGTAAATAACACTTAGTTGAAGAATGTTATCTGCACTGAGTATTGTGCTTAACTTAAATAAAACCATCGATAGAATATTTTTACTATACGTAGGTGGCAAAAACAAACACCTGTTAAAGATTCAAACTTATTTATGTTAAAAATCAAACTGAAAAAATTAAAAAGCTTTTTCTTTTTCATCAGTTAAGAAATAAATTGCTAGGAATTTGAATTTTGACAACTCTTAATTTTAAATTTTAGTATCACTGTAAATAAATCCGTCTCTTTAGTAAGTTAAGTGTTCATACTTTTAACAATTTTCTTTAAATAAACTAACTTTTAATTAAAACAAAGTTGACTGAGTTTCCAAATATCAACAACCATTGAGTAAAACATTGCAATTCTAATTATATTAGAATAAAACAACTGATAGTATATTTAAAATTGATAATTGGCTGGAACCAAACATCAATTAATCTACTACAGATTAATGAAACAGATTTATTTATACTAATACCAAAATTAAAAATTAGGGTTAAAAGTTTTAGCAATCTACTTTTTATATTATTTAAAAAATAAATTGTTATGAATTTACAACACTTGACTTTAACTTTTATATTTTAATATAAATACTATAAATAAATATGTCTTTTTAGTTAGTTTTTTTTTCCGATTAAACATAAGTTAAATAACCCCTTAATTGTTTTATTCTAACATAATTAGATTTTTATAAAAATATTTAACTATTATTTTGCATTCAAGTAAGCAGTTTTCCCATTCTTTCATTTATCGCTTCAAGAAAAAATTAATAATTATGGAAATATTTCTTTTGTTCTTAAAATTGAAATATATATATATTATTATTTTAACCAGCTTTAAAACGTAAAAATGAGAAACGTATAATAGATGCTCCACTGTATTTGAAAAAAATGTTGGTTCTTATGTAAAACTTACATTTTCTACAATAATTGTGATGAATTAATTATACATATTTTTCATTTATACCTTTCTACTTAATATTTTGTTTCGGGCCTAATGTTACTGCCGGATCGGCCGGATAGATACTGTCAGCCGGATATCCGTTGCATCTCTAATAATTTATGCCAGTTTGAAACATGTATTTTCTCATTCATTATTTAATACAGTAGCGCTTCATTATATCGCACTTGTCGGGGGACAGAAAAAAAGCATCATAGATCCGAATGCGCGATATAACTGATGCCATTAGAAATAATTCAAAAAGTACAAGTAAATTGAGTGTCAATATAAAAAATGTAATTTAATCTTACATAATGACAACTTTCTTAATGAAAGTAGCTTAATAATAAATCCTTGGGCAATAGACATGTCTCTTTCATTCTTCGGGCGTTAGGATCAATACAAAAAGAAATGTTAAGTAAAACGTCAACTGGTTTGAGTAGAATTATTCTGCAGATATGTAAGTTGGGGAGTGGGAGGATAATTGTCGCAGCTTTTAACTGTAGCAAATTCAGACGCAAGGAAAACATTCCTGCTCGATGGCTTTATTTAATGGGTGAAAAAGGGCCTACCTAGAAATGCAATATTTTGACTTTCGAGAGCTCAAACTTAAAATTTTGGGACACATAGAAAAAGCGCGATATATCCGAATGAGCGACATAACGAGGGGTTACTGTATTAGATTGTGAGACAAACAGAATAAATAGAAGCATTTATTCAATCCTAGAAATTATTCGAGGAAATAAGATGCAATCCCACTTTTTTTTTCTGTCATGGAAGTTTTAATAGAAACATGCTTAAGAGTTTCAGACTGTTAAAGTAAATTAATTGTTCATGTTAACTAGTTTTGTAATGGCATCAGTATTGCTGCCTCGTTCTTTCTATTGTAAAGTTTAAATTCAGTGAGTTAATAAAATGTCTCTTTAGCTTTTGTTATAAGAAATGCTTCTGTCTTAAATTAGCTCTGCCAAGGGCACTAGTTGTAGCACAATGAAGTAAGAATAGGATATATAGTTTAATAGGTTATGTCTCAATACTCTAATACAGACAAGTTTGTGTAATGAATGGTTTTAATAGCTGCATGAAAAAAATAGTTGAAGGGAAATATTAAATAATTACAAAAGACAAGCACCTGATATTTTTTGAAATTGAAAATAATAAACAATTGCATAACTATTCTCTATTTTACGGTTTTGATCATTTTCTAATCAATGAAATAATGGTAAATATCTACTCACAGCCCTTCAACTTGGGTTTTTGAAACTGAACTAAACTAGACAATACAACTAAAACTTTAAATATCTACATAATAATCATAAGAATAACTATTTGAACATTCAAATCATGGACTTTTTTTGCTACCACTCCTACAGCCTCGAAGTTCACAATAGTTTTGTAACTCAGAAGCAGAAATAGTCGCTATCTTTCCGACCAAAGTTCGAGATAAGAAAGAATATCATCCAATATCATCATTTCATATCAAGTCATTTTAAAAAGAAAGATAAAACCATTTCACCTGTCATTTCAAAGTTTTCCAGTGTGCTGAAGGAGAGAAATGATATATATAGGGTTCACACTGGGGAAAAATACAAGGTGGGACTTTCCTTCTTGGCCAAAATTTTAAGTGGGATTTTTAAAGTTTAAGCCTAAAAAAAACTTTTTTTGAGTGGGATTTCCAAAAATATTGCGGGAATCACACGGCCTAGCGTGAACCCTGATATACACATACACATGCATAAGACAATAGCTATCCTTCAGGGTTGGGGGCCATTCACAAATGTCACTTTTCTTCAATATACTTGATCCCCCTCCCCCTTTATTAAAAAATGTCACACTTCAACAAACCCCCATACCCCCTCTGTCACATGTCATACTATATTACATCAGCATTAGACTTGCAGTCCAGGAACAAAGCCCCGAGTTAAGGATCAGGTTTTTAATTTTATTTTTGAAATTTAACAGCATCCGTGAGCATAATAATAACAATGATTACTTGTGAACTTAATTTGCATAAAATGAGGTTAAGGTTTACAACACGAAGTATAATTAGTAGTATAGAACAGTAAAATATATTGATTGTTTCAATTTTGTAAAAATGGTTGCGCTAATTTTATCTTAAAGATTTAAATGCCTACTAAGATTTTTTTTAAACCCCAAACTAATTCATAAAACTTTAAAGTTAAACTATGAAAATTAAAAAACTTCATTTACTGATTTTAAATCTTTTCATAAAACCAAAATGTGTGAGGTCACACTTTATGTCATTCCCAACCCTCTCGAAATGCGACACCTTTATGAATGACCCCCTTGGGATTTCAATATGAAATGTTTAAACTGTAATAATAATTTAACTTTGTGCAAATAAACTGCAATAAAAATAATTTCACGTTATTTTAAAGCACAAATGAGCCTTAAAATGCAGACCTATGTTTCGGGATTGCTTGGAATCCCTTTTTGGATGTTTTGCATCTAGCAGCTACCTGTCACATCGAAAAAGCGAAACATATGTCTGCATTTTAATGCTCATTTGTGCTTTAAAATAACGTGAAATTATTTTTATTGTTCAAACTGTGTTTACCCTTCAAAATGCCCAATCCCCAGGCACCGAACCCTAGTTTAAAATAAATGTTAAGAAGGGCTCAATCCAGCCTTTTAAACAGGATCCGGTTTCATGAATTTTAAAAAGATTTTTGTGCAAAATCAAAAATTTTGTGAAAATTCAAAATTTTACTACATAGTGAAAAGAAATTTTTATTGTTATTTGCCGCTTGTTTAATTCTGAGAAAAGTGTTTTAGCAGCTTACAATTTTGTGAAGGGTCTGAAAACAGACCAAAATTCCCTCTGGCATAACCCCCTGTAAACATAGTACACAATTTTAAAAATTCAATTACTTTTAATTGTTTTCCATGTAATTGAAACAATCATATTTTATGCCAATAAAAGTAATCATCAATTACTTGCAATTGTATTCAAGACAATCAGTAAGGTATTAATTGTACTTCAAAATCATAGAATACAATGAAATAAATGTCATTAAAATTATTTCATTTTTATCAACACAACTTTAATAAAAAACAAGAATCAAATAATTGTGTTTGTGCATAACAACGTAGTTGGTGGAGAAATAACTATTTAGTACCTACCACATTAGAAATTTGATTTTTATTGTATGAAATGAATCAAATTTTGTATGAATATGAAATTTACATGTTTTAAATTACTTAAGGCAATTTACAAAATTACATAACTATAAAAAATATAAAAAACTTATAATGAAGTATCATACTTCATAATAATTTTTTTTATTTCTTATACTGTACACATACTGAATGTTTTAAGACTGCATAAAAATATATGATCTATCCATGCTAAATGGTCTATAGTAAATAGTTAATTCATTGTACTAAATTAACAGTGAAATAATTTAATTGTTAATTAGCAAATTGCTCATAGTAAAATAGTATACTGTAGAAAATATGTAAATAGTTGAGTACCTAATTAATAAAAGTGAATGGGTTTTTTTTTGTTACCCAATTTTATCATAATAGCAGGTAATGCTAAGTTAGCAAGTTTCTGACATGAAATAATATAAAACATCGGGTATTGAGAGAAAAATAAAAAATAAAATAACAGAAAAGAGGGGGGAATTATCTCTCATTTATGGAATTAAAAGTACAATGAAATGAGAATATTTTACACCAAGAATAATTTTTCCTTTATAAGGTTAAGCAATCTGTTAAAAAACACTATTCCACAAGGTGCTATCATTTTCTTGAAAATTTCTGTGAGAAAAATAACTATTTTGTACACATGAATGAAGCACGAAGCATTACAGATAGATTTAGATAGATTTTTTATGGCATTCCTCAAGCCCAAATCATTCTTTTAATTCCTACTATTAGTTCAAACTCTCCCCTTGTTCAAATTTTCAATCATTAATAAAATACTTTTTATTCATCCACTCAACTTCAAGTACATTTTTTTAAAAGTGTTGTAGATGACACTCAATGTTAATACCGTTTTTACAAATATTCATTCATTCACTAAATTTAACCATTATTATTTTTAGTTTTATATGGATTCCCTTAGAAATATTGAAGCCATAGGCCACTATTTTTAAAACATTAGCACATAAAATTTGATTCTTTAGAACTCGTTGATCCCCATTCTGCTTGTGCTAACAAGAAAAATGTTAACAAAAAGCACGGTTCGTTAATTTAAATCAAGTGATTTTTTTTTCAAAAAAATCATTAGTTTTATAATGTTAGAAGGTGTTGTAAAAATGAAATATGTTGCAATGACCAACCACTGTTTCAAACTAAACTTCCCAGGTCCATCTGCCTGTGTGCATAACATATTTCATAAGTTTAGAACTAATTACTATTTTTTTAATTTTACAATATTACTCTTATTCTTTATGCATCTTAACATCAAGGCATAATTCATTCAATCATTCAAATTAGAGTTCATAATAATCATGAACCATCCTGTTTTTTATCTTAAAAATAGTACTTTAGATGCATTTAATAAATGCCACACACATAAAATAATTCAGAATAATAGTGTTTAAAACAAAAATTATTAGAATTTAAAACATGTATCCTTAAAGTTTCATCCATGTCCCCGAATAGCTTAAGGGTTTTTTCCCTTCTAAAATATGTTTTTATCATAGAAATTTTCAATAAAGATATTTGATTAAAACAAAAAGTTTCTGTTTTTAATAATGGTGTGAGCATATGATTTTACTAAATGGGTAACAATATTTCAGGCTTTTTCATTTATAAAATAGAAAAATGATTAAAATACACTCTATGCAAAAATAAGGAACACATAATTGTTACTTTTTTTTTCAGCGTTCTGCAAAATAATTCAGATTAAATTTGTTCATTTTCTCTGTACTTATGAGTGTACTATTATTCCTGGTAGGGTTAGAGCCATGCATTTGTATCTAAATTTGTTTATAATTATTTAAAAATATTTATTGCTGTGAAAATAGCCTAAAGTGTGTTTTTGCATATTGATTAACATGACACATTGTTTCTATGAATGTAACATAATAGATATCCAAAATATTTAAGGTCTTTTAAAAAATATATTTTAAAAAATCAGATTTTTTTTTTTTATTTTTTTGAAAATTTTTTAAAAAATCACGAACTTCGACAAAAAGTAACAAAAATAAAATTTTTCTTTGTTGACTCAGGAATGGACTTAATGTTTTCCATATTTCTTGTTCATTCAAAAAAGTAGAAATGTTTCACAATGCGTTCTTCGCACGTCCAGACTGACCGTGAAAGCATTCCAATTCGCCTTATTTCCTGGTACCAAAATCACGTTTTTTTAATTTCCAGGTTAACGGTAAACCTCGTGACAGAAGCGAGACATATTAGCAGATGGATACTCACATTTAAAATATCCTTTCGCGAAGCAGGGAGGCAGAGGACATGTGGTATTTTAGATTTGTTCAACCAAAACAAACACAACAAGATTGTGCAATGACTTGATAAAGAATAATCGCTTTGTAACACGGAAGGAGGACTTCACTTCGCAGCAACAGCTGGAAAGGAGGAGAAGGAGACTTGCAGAGAACTGTTATTTAACGATTGCAGCGACGTCTAGGGAGAAAGATAAGCGATCACTTATCGCTGTGAAAATGAATGTTTAGCACCTTAGGGGTCATTCATAAATGATGTCACGCTTCGAGGGGGGGGGGGGGGGGTAACAATAAGTGTGACCTCGTACATTTTGATTTTAAAAGAAGAAACATTTAAAATCAGAAAAATAAACTTATTTTATGCTAATATAATATAGTGTGGCATGTGGCAAAGGGGGGTTGGGGGTACGTTGAAGTGTGACACTTAATGACAAAGGGAAGAGGGGGCTCAAATACATTGAGAAGAAGTGTGACATCATTCATGAACGGTCCCTTAAAGCACGAATTTCCTTCTGAAAAACTAGTATAGTGCAAGTTATTCTTTGCAATTTCAGGTTGGGGAAGGGGGATGATTAGGGAGCGGGAGGTTGGGTAAAAGATACAGAGAGACAAAATATTCTACAAACAAAAAGTGAACGGATAGCAAACGGGCATTAGAAATAAAATAACGCACCGCATGGGCAAAGTTTCTGGTAACTTTCGCCCGTGTCAGACACTGGCAAATGCGTTAAGCTTAAGGGGTTAGGTTGTTAGATACACGTTTTTGTATTCATCTCAGCGGTGTAGTCACGGCCCGATGACTTCAGAGGTCAACTAGGCTAGGCGCAGGCTTGCCCCCCCCCCCCTTATTTGGATGCCTTAAATAACTACTCATCTAAAATCTGAACCGGCTAACTGGAGCAATAACTTTTGTGAGTTACTCCGCTCCGATTCCGCTCCATACTCCGAATCGTTGTAATTGGAATTGCATTACTTATCGATTTTATTAATTCAATCTATTAATCGGCGTGCATGTAGATGAAAAAATAGCACCATTTATTTTAAGAAGACTATTTATCACTATGCTCAGAGGAATTTAATTGGAATTGCATTACTTATCGGTTTTATTAATTCAATTTATTAATAGGCGTGCATAGATGAAAAAATAACACCATTTATTTTAAGAAGACTATTTTTCACTATGCTCAGAAGAATTTAATTGGAATTACATTATTTATGGATTTTATTAATTTTATTAATAGGCGTGCATATAGATGAAAAAAATAACAGCATTAATTTAAAGAAGACTATTTATTAATCAGGTATACATTGCATAATGTCTTATGTTTTGTTTTATTCACTGATTGTTTTATTCACTAATAAAATTTCGTCGATATTTCAAATTCAAATTTTTAATTTTATTTTACTTATTTAATCACATTTCTGATAAAATATCAGACTATTTTCAAAGATAAGAATTATATTTTCAAGTATTTAATGCTTTTGTAAGTAAAGATAAAGCGAAGAACCCAAAACAATTTCCAAGCCTGAGTCTCATCACTTGTTAACATGGTTCTGGGTTAGGATGGAATCCTTCTATTTTTTTCCCTCGAGTGTCCCTCAATTTTTATTTTTCAACGTCACTTTAATGTTAATAGCTCTTACGTTTTAATCTGAAAGTGCCCCCCCCCCCCTCCTCCTCTCTCCGCCCACACTTTTTTTCCTTAGGAGTACATCAGATCCAGTTGTTTAATGAAAACTATATACCTCATAGAGAAAATAATGAGGAGGCTTCTCTTCATTATGAAATGAAAATCCAGAATTTTCATTTCCTAATGAAGCGGAATGAATCTGTTCAGAAAAAAAAAAAAAGAAAAAGAAAAAAACAAGGTTTAATACGACATTAACCGCAGAAAGTTTATTGTATTTAGGAAGTCGTTTGAAATGAATATTTCACAGCAAAGCTAAAGTTACTACCTATGTTGCTATGTTCTTGCATAATATATTATTTCTATGAGGTAATTCCCTAACAATCTTTCATAAAAATACAATGCTTCTGCATTTGAAGTAAGAAGAGAAGCCCGTTTTAAAAGTTTTTCAAGGCGGGGGGAAAAAATCATACATAAGCGTTACAATATTCTAAACACATTATGTTTCTTAAAATGTGTGAGGGGGGAGGGATAATTACCCCTCATTATTCCACAAAAAAAGGCAGGCCGGATTTTAAGCGCATACTACGTTTACACTATTTATTAAAAATCTATTTTGCGCGTTGTTGCGCCATCATTTGCATCATATATTTTGCAGAGCAATACACATGAAATATAAAGAATAATTGATAAATAAGTTGCCCATAAATATTTTTTTCAATTTTATAGTACCACATATATACTTTTAAATAAATATAAGCGGTAAATATGATATGATTGAAGATAATACGATAGGAATTAAAACCTTTTCGGAGCAACTCAAAAAAGTGATGACTGCTAACATTAAAAAGTAAAACCAACGTTTTTCGAAAAAATATACTCTTATGTATTTTTTGCAGTTTCAAGCAAAATGATTGTAAAAAATTCGAAAAGTAATCAATCAGACTCAACATAAAATATTTCGAAACATTTTATACTTGAGACAGGGTTCGTACTCTTTTGGGAAAGCAAAAAATAAGGACTTTTAAAGGACACACAGAATTTCTTAAGGACCTCAAATTTCTTTCAAAACATAAAAATTGTTATGTTTGTATCCTTTCTGAGGTAATTAATTAGCTGATCATAGCATAATGGCATAGGCCAATTATGTTAAATGTAAAGTTGTCAAAAATGATTAGTGGTATACAATGTGAGTTAAATGAAAAAACACTGTAAATAAAAAAAAATGCTACAAGTTTTCTTGAGAATTTATGCTTTATTTACTTTATTTATTTTCCTTTTACTCAACTTATGTTGCCAGTATCTCAATTTAGGCTTACTTAATGGTGCAGAGGAGTACAGAAACTAAAAGAAAAGCGATTCAGATTTGAATAAAGGTATATCTTGTTAATAGGTTTTTTAAAAATCTTAAACGTATCAGCTTTTTTTACTCTTGTTTGTGCAACCGATAACACAAACTACTCTTTACTCTCTATCAAACTTTATTCCCTGGTGGAATTTGGACTTACAAGGCTTTAATGTAAAATTTTTATCTGTCATGAAATTTTTCTTCTATCAAGAATTTTTTTTAATAATTTAGAAAAGCTTAAAAATACTTGTTTTTGTAATCATAAAAATAATCTGTATTTTGGTTGCAGAAAAAAAAAAAAAAAAAAAAAAAGAGCGACACAAAAAAAAAGGGGAGGGGGAATAAAAAATAAAGGAAAAATTGACATACTTTAATCTATGCTTAAAATTTAAATGTTAGTTTAACTTAATTTCAGTCTTTAAAAAAGTTTCAAATTTGAAAGAAAAATCATACATCATGCAAAATCTACAATTCACACATCATAATGACTAAAATATGCAAACTGGTAGACATGAATTACTGTTTCAAAAAGCTATTTTTATTATTTATTTTCCCTTCTGATACTTCATTTCCAGTTTTCCCCAAGCAATACATATATGTACCTCATCTCAATAGGACTTTTAGGAGACTTCAAAGTCAAGTAGGTAAAAAAGTAAAAGTCAAAAAGTAACTACTTATAATTTAACTTAAAATAAAGCTTAAATAATTGAATAAATTTTTAAAATAAAAAATAAAACATGCAGATTACAGGCTGCAGATGCTAAAATAACTATTAACTTTTAAAATGATTGATATATTTACTGGATGCAAAAAGATAGAATTCTCAAATGCGGCGCGCAATTTTTGACGAAGGACGCGCTTGATGTTGGCAAGTTTCCAAAAAATAGGTTTTTTACCTCCATGTGTAAAACGTACAGAAAATTCCATGTAAATTCAGACATGTATTTTTAAAAAGTTCCTCAAAAGTTGTTCTTGTCTTTAAAATTAATCTAAGTTTTGTAGTACGCACCCTTCAGATGAAAAATACTCATATATCAGCTTGAAAAATCGAATTTTCGGAGTCTAAAAATAAAGGAGGAAAAACACTAAAGGGAAACTGAGAACTTAGCAGCTACGATGTAAAGGTTTCAAGAAGCTGCCTGTTCCTTCAATTTAATTGCAAATTAAGAAATTTTTCGAGATAAAAATTTTGATTAACACAGCTACAACAAAACGCCGAAACGAACAATCGCGAAGGTAAATTGGTCGTTAAAAATTTACTAAATATTAAAATATATCTTCAAAAAAATTATTCATAAATTATTTTTTTCGAAACAAAAATTTAATTAAAGAAAAAAAATAGAGAAAAAACTGTTTAGCAAAATATCGGCTGAATAGCGATCGGGAGAGTTGGAAACTCAGTTATACTTAATATACTATAAGCAAGACAAATTTGGGGTTCGGTCTGTAGTTGAAATGAAAGAAGTTTGATTCTTGTGTAGAATGCAAAACAAATAGAGCGTATGGGAGCATTCTTATTCTAACAAAAAAGATAAAAATAAATAAGCACCTGTAATTAAAAAAAAGGACTTTTTAAGGCCTTAAAACTGAAAATGAACATTAAGGACTTTCTAAGGACCTCTAAGGACCGTACGAACCCTGTGAGAGTTATAAACATGCATTAGTATAATAGAGTGCAGTAAATATAAAGGCGTTTTAAAATTACTTACCGATGACATAATTCCACCAAAAATTCTTACAAATATTGAAAAAAAACTATTTATTTTTCAAGACTTCGAAAGTGTCGTGAGGGCATTACAAAAAAGTCATCTAAAAATGCCACTTAATGAAGAGCTTAAATATGACTTTTTGCACAAAGCAATATCAGAAATGAAATATTTGATAGGAATTTCACGAACTGGACCATGAGAGAAATCGAAAAATATTTTTTGCATGGATTGAATGTTTTGGCTGATGACGTCGACTGTAGTGTAACAGCATCATTATCTGGCAAAATGGCCGATAAGAAGTTTCCGTCTGCGAATTGCAGCTGATCCTTTATCGACGGTGCAACATTTTCCCTTTTTTTTGCTAACTGGAGAACAGATATCAAATTCCATTCTGTACGGTTACAGGTTTCAAACACGATTGTAACTGTTACTTTTACTCATGCCACTTTTTAGTCAAAACGCGAAGCGTGGTAATAAATTCTGAGCAAATTGGACAGGATTATAAAAATCGAGCACAAAATGAAGGAGTCGGAAAGAGGGTAAAATTTAACCCACATAAAACTGGTGTTCTACCTATTTTTATAATGAGAAATAATTGATGGAAGCCAGGGATGCAGAGCAGAGCGTGAAGTAGGAGCGAGATTTTGATAGAAACTGGAGCGGCGTCGAAGCAGGGTTGCCAGATTTTCCAGGCGACTTTTACCCGGTCGCGAAAAACAATTTAGCCAAAATACATATATTTTCAAAATATGCTGACTGATTAAATTTACCAGAATTGTATGTGACTAGTAATTGGAAATACTATCCAGCAGCATCTTAAAGTAACCCCAATTTCTAATTTAGTCTCACCTGGCAACCCTGAGCCGAAGCAAAGACATTTGTTATGCAATAAACATTTTCACGTTAACCCCTTGAAGCACGAGTTTTTTTTGGAAAAACTGAAAAACTAAAAAAAAAAATGATCGAGGTTTTTGTTTTTTTGACAGAAAATGAATATATATATAGGAATAGTATAAATTGTTTTTGGCAATTTCAGTTGTAGGGGGTAATTCGAGAGCGGGGTTGGGGTAACAGATAGAAAAAAAAAATATATTATACAATTAAAGTGCAAACGGATCTCAGACGGGCATTAGAAATAAAATAACGCGAGATACAAGATCGCCCGTGTGAGACACTGGCATGTGCACATTTGCCGGTAACCCGCTGAAGGCCCACCATGTAGACTTGGGGATACGTGTACATAAAATCCGGGGACTCCGAGGTCCCGAGGCAGTTCCTAGGGTACGGGAGGGTGGAGAATTCCCCCCCCTTCACTCCTAGGTTAAAAAGGGAAGGTAGCGTATTTGTGGTGGCGCCATCGCGTGTCGTCTAAATACACAATGAGCCAGGTCGTACGTCCACCGTTGTGGTGCTCATCTATGAACGGAAGGCGCTCCTTACTGTCTTAATTCCTGGTCGCCATGCGAAGGGGAGCTTGGATACCCAAGTGGCATTTAGAAGCAACAACAACAACATGACTTTTTTTCTTCTTCCTTGCACGCAATAAATGAAGAAAAGTAAAAATGAGGTAGTTTTTAAACTATCATTTCTTTTAAATTCGTTTTTATGCAATAAGAGTCGAGTTT
This sequence comes from Octonoba sinensis, assembly GCA_038502835.1. Lineage (NCBI taxonomy): Eukaryota > Metazoa > Arthropoda > Arachnida > Araneae > Uloboridae > Octonoba > Octonoba sinensis. The sequence goes on from CM076599.1 coordinate 181,744,198, forward strand.
GTAGTGAACCCGGTTATGGCGAGCATTCGGATTTAACGAGATCATTGCCTCAAACCCTTGACACTCGTTATAACCGAGTTCGAAGCACTATGTTTTGATCTTGGTAGTTTAATAGAAATGGGGAATTCCAAGAACTCCTATAAACATTTAGGGGCAGGCTAGTATTTCACCCCCTCCCCTTCTGGAACATTTTCAGCCTAATTCTCTTCCGTATCGAATTAGCTCCGCCATTGGCTTATATCACTCACGTGACAAAGTAGCATTTGACTTTCCAATTGGATATCAAATTCGTAATGTGACTCGGCTTGCAAATGATAGCGAAGTTCTTCCGTGGCGTACTTTGCATGTGTGTGTGTGTGTGTGAGAACTGATGGCCGAGATGGCCTCATCAAAATGTGATTATGCAAGTTATGATATAACTCGTATATATTAACAAGGACGAAAATATAGTCCGTCCGTTTTTCTGCCCTTTGTGGGTAATAAACAGATAGTCCGTGGGCCGAAGTATCAAAAAGAGCTTAAAATAAATCTTCGTTCCGACACTTGAGGGGCAATTTTATTTTTTTATTTTGCCAAAATAAAGCATAATCTTGGCTGGTAAATGCAAATTCATAAAGTTCTCAAAAATATGATTGTCCATTAATTCACATTAATCAAAATTATGAGGAACTATTTTGTTTTAAAGTTAGCGCATGAATATCCGAAAGAGATCGCACTGTTAAGAGTAGAGTACTAATATTCAATGCAAACTTTAAGCTTACAGTACAGATATTCATGGAAAAATGTAAGAGTATAGCTTACTAAAATGTCTTTCTGGAGTTTTAAAAATAGCGCTCGAACACAATAAAAAAGGGAAACTGAAAATAAGGAAAAGAAACACGGACAAAAGAAGCACGCACGCACTTGTTGCAACTAAGCTGGACAAGAAGGCAAATGTAAAGCTTATCGTTTAATAATACATCATTTATGAGGCAACATGACATAACTAGCCGCACTAAAAAAAGGAAAGAAATGGCCAAACCTTGAGCCAAAGAATGACTTAACGGTGGAAGAAAAAATAAATGCGATAAGAGCTGTCAATACCGAACTGACTGAATAATCAAGTTCAACATTATCAAAGCAGTGTAAGCCCGAAAAAAAAACAAAAGGCCTTGCGCAAAATCATTAAACATGAAATCAGAAAATTACCCCACTGATTATTTTTTGCTTCCCTTTATTGAAGAAAAATGAGCGCATTAATGCAAGGGAAAACGAGGATAAAACAGTTTAAAACTTCAATGAGTAAAGCACACGTTAGTACGATAGCATTATTAAGTGCACACAGGAATGCACCCAGGACTCCTTTTTTTTAAAGTGTGGGGAGGGGGATGCCTTGGATAATGGTTTTGTTGGATAATCGGATCTCCGGTTTTCAAGGGGTATTGCCCGTTTTTGAAGGCTCCATAGCTTTAAGCGGTGTGCGGCCGGTGGGGGGGGGGGGGGGGGGTGTACATCCCTAAATGAAGATTTATTGTTACAATACCAAAAATGTACAATAAATCCATAAAATAACTAAACTTAATTTATTGTAGATACAGTAGAGCCTCGATTATCCGAAGTAATGTGGACCGAGGGTACCTCGGATAATCGAAAACTCGGATAACACGGACTCTGTCCAAATCGAGAGGGAAACATGGGTTGAAATTAATGAAAATGTCGTCAAATATGTAACGAAAAAGGCATTTACTGTACATATTATGAAATGAAAAAATGACGTTACATACACACAAATATCTAATTGTACTTTGTACACATCAGTAGACTACATGTTCCAGTCAAAGTTGTTTCTTGAAGAAGTTTATTTATATATATATAACATTGATGTATAATTTTTTGAGTTCTGATTTTTTACCAAACAATTTAATTATTTTGTAGTATATTTGCATTATGTTTTTATTGTACTTTTTTGCTTTGTATTATGATGCCCTAGGTCACGTGATGCTGTGTGCCCTTAAAAATTTTTTTTTTTCTTTCTGTCAAAAGTTTTTTTTTTCTTCTTCCAAATTTTTTCCTTTATCTTCCTCCTGGGTGAGTCTGCCCTTTCTTGGACGGGGGGATATTCTATAACACTGAAAACTAAATAACTTTTTTAGACCCCTTTTTGAATTCAGTTTCGTTTTTGAAACATAGATATTTTTTATATGTCCACCGACCCGAGAAACTAACGCGGGAAAGATTATGTAATGTGAACTAAAAATAGTTTTGCAAAAGAACAAGTAGAAAAATCTGAGCATCATCACGTGACATGTAGCTCGAGACAGTATAAAAGGCTCGCGCAAGCTTTTCGCGCGGGAATTTACGATGTAAATTTCGTATATAGAAGAATGGGGATTCACGGTGTAAATATTCTCGTAAAAACGTTGATGTTGGTGTTAGTCTTTGTATTTTTTTGAATGTGTATTTCCTATGATGAAACTCAAATAAACCAAGGATTTAAATAGACTGGTCACGATTGTTTCCTACGATGACTTGATAGACGGACATTCGAGAAAATGAAACGCTGTTGTAACGGTGATGTTACATACATATTGTTTTCTGTTTAACGGAACTCGCTCGCTTCTTTGCTGCCGTTTTACGCAATGGTTGTAGCTGGTGACGCCGCCATTGGCCGCCAAAAAATTTTTTTTTTTTTTTCAAGGGCAAATGTACCTTGGTTGACCCGAAACTCGGTTAGTCGGGGCTCGGATAACCGAGGTTCTACTGTATATATATAATTATTATTATCCTTTTGAATGCTGTTCTCTTTTTGGCTATGAATTACGTATGCTCCCCCCCCCCCCCGGGGGGGGAACATACGGAATTCATAGCTGAATGCAGAGCACAAAAGATTCGGAAACAGAATAAGGTCACATGAACATCTGCAATTGGATTTTTATGAGGTGAGATAAACACTTGTCAGAAAACACAATACGCATATTATCAGAACGAACATAGAACGGGAAAATGTCGAACTAGAATGCAAATGACAAAAAAAAAAAAAAAAAAAAAGCAAAGCACTCCGCCATATGAAGTATTGAGGGTTCAAAGGCTTGCACACAAAGTTTTCTTTGAAATTTGTTACTTTATCTTTTAGTTTAAATATTTCTTTTAGGTTTATTTACAAAACTGAGACATTTTTGTCACTTTGACGTCGTTGTAATTTCGGGTAGACGATTCACAAAATGAAGCAAAACTGGAAGCAGCATTAGTTCATTGTCCGACCTTGGTCCCAATCTGATGAATTTGATTTTTATCATTTTAATTGACACTTATAGTATTATCATTTATCAGTTTAGTTCATCACCTTTTAGGTACTGTTTTTTGATGTCCTGTTGTGTTCTTGAATTTAGTTAAATTTGTGATGGAAAAATAAAGAATCCGTTCATTCGAGACCACCTGTGACGCTGTTTTCTTTTTGTTTTTATATATCTTGTCACTTTGACACATGGCCTGCCTCATAAGCACATTTGGTGAATACCTTTGAACGCGCGGATGGATTCCCTTACGTTTTGCCAAAACCAGTTATCGACCGGTGTGCCAACAATCGAAATTTAGTTTCATTTACAATAACATTTTGTGACAACACATTCTCTCGAGTATGAAAGAAGGCATTTTATGACTGTTGTTGAAAAGAAAATCATAGAATGAATAAAAATGGTTTTTTAAAAATGTTCCAATTTTTAACAGAGGCGTGAATTAATTCTCAACTTTTACAAAAAAAAAAAAGGGCTTTTGCATGGCACATAAGAAGTTAATCTTCGAAAATTCCTATTTTTATTTGGCTAATTACAATGCACATTGTACTTATACGGATCTGACAAAGAGGTTCGCGATGCAGTGGGGAATTCTCAGTATAAAAAAACATCTGAGCTTCACACAAATTTTTTTTGGGTGAAATACCACCCCCCTCTCACACGCACAATGCAAGCTATGTGTATATGAATCTAAAGAAGAAAAAAAAAAGAGTCAATAAATGAAAGTTCTTCTATACTAGTCCATTCTATACTAGTAGTGATTGTTAAGTTTTATAAGTGCTTGTCTCCAGGTAAAAAGAAAAGCACATATTTGTTTGTTAACGCCTTAAAGCACGAGTTTTTTTCTGAAAAACTAGTATAGTGTAAGTTATTCTTTGAGATTTCAGGTTGTGGGGGGTGACTAGGCAGCGGGGGGGGGGGGGGATAGAGAAAAAATATTATACAATCAAAGTATGAACGGATCTCAGACGGGCATTAGAAATAAAATAACGCACGGGCAAATTTTCCGGTGAATTTCGCCCGTGTCAGACAAGGGCAAATGCGTTAAGGGGTAAAGAAATCTTAAGATACATAAATTTGAAAACTTTTCGGGAAGCGGATTTCTTTCATCCTTTTTCTAGATGAAGTTTTTTTCTTTTCTTTTTTTTTTTTTTTGAGTAGAGTTTACTTGTTAGTTACTTGTTGGATGGCAAAGATTTCCTAAAAGTACATAAATATTCAAAATGGCTACCTCAGATAGCCCAAAAAGGAATTTTTTTTATATAAGAATTAAAAAAAATGTCCATAGCATTTTCCCATATGATTAACTTAAAAAGAGGTTTGATTCATGCAAATACTGGTATAACAAATTACTTGGAAAAGTTACTTTTGTTATTTTTTCATAAATATGTAAATAAATAACATAGGTGGTCCACTTGCAAGTTATTTTTTACAGCATTCCCGACCAAATTTGGCGCACATAAGTGGTCAATATAGACAGGAGGTCAGGTTGCAAGGGTTTCCGTACATTGTATAATAGTCGACAGGGTGGCGTAGTGGTAAGACGCAGGTCTCGTATGCCCAAGATCGCAGGTTCAAACCTGGCGCAAGTCGGTGGATTTTCAATCGTCTGCGTCGATGTCGTATGATTATGCGGCATGTTAAAGATCCCTTGATTATCCGTTTGGCATGGATACTCTCGGCTAAATTAAATTCCTAGTGCGGTTTGCATCAATGAGAGCTCAGGTACCGCCATCTAGTGGTAACAAAATTTTCATGCGGCGATGGCACCATACTCATTATGGTGCCGCTGAAAGAGATGGCACCAATTTCTGGGGAACGAACTAGGTCTGCAATGGTTGAGGACCAATACCGCTGCCCCATTGGAGGAAAAAAAAAACATTGTGTAATATAGGGTTCATTCCATTCCTGACAAAAGTGGTCCACTTAGATAGGTGGGCAGCTTACAAAGGGGGTTCACTTTACAGGTTTTACCGTACTACTTCGCTAAATGGTGCTACCGAAGTGACACGGTAGTGGAACTCTACAAAAAAGGAAGCCAGTTCTTCGTTTCATCTGAAGGTGTGCCACCGTAAAACAGGACCAAGTTGTTTGCATTCTAAAAATGATTCGGGACAACATTTAAAAATTTTTCCGGAAACACTGAGGAAGGAAGTATTGCAATATCATCACAACCATCGAAAGAATGAAACTGAGAAACACATTCAAATAAAGTAAAATTCGACCAACAGTCGAAATTCGACCGTAATAATTAAATGTAGCATCAAAAATAGTATGCTATTTATGCCATTATATAGGTATCATTCATTAAATTTGGCGATGTTATAGTTAACGTCGAGTTTATTTTGTTCACCCTCCCTTAAGCCAAATGCATTGTAAATCATTGTCACCGCGAGGCCAGATTGCGCTCATCAATGTATCCGCATGTACTTCTGCCGATCTCGCACTCAGTTGAGTGGCAGTTGAATAAAAAATGTTTGCTCCCATGCACTCTTCTCACTTTTCATTTCATTTTTTCAGAGAAGCCTTCGCTCAAACCCTTACTATAACTTCTATTCATAGGACTGCTTAATGGCAAACAACTCTTTTTAACAATGGGTTTTTTTATTTACTACCTAATCATTGACTCAACAAAGACATGTTACCATGTGCTATCTATAACAATATAACCATGCAATCATAAATGAGATTTGCCCGACAAAAGAAAAAGGGGAAATGATGAACTAATATTAAACTGTTTCCAAAATATTTCAATGGATGTCTCCAAAACTCGTCAATAGCTACTAAACATAAAAAAAAGTAAGAAAGACGGTTGAAAAACACGTAGAGAAAATGGTTCTTCACTCTTTTGACTTTGCAAGAAATTAAAGAAATAAATGCTCATTCGTTTAGTTTTAAGTCAAATGAAACATTAAAAAACTCTGGAGTATGATTCCTCCACGGTGCAGCGAACGGATGCAGAAAAGGCAATTTTACAGAGCTTATCGATAGAAATCTCGACATTGATTTAACACGGGGTTCTGTGGGAGTCTTGCAAAGTATCGCCAAACGGACACTGGATTTGGCGTCTCTTTTTTGGCGTCAAATGCACCGCCGATTGGGTTATGTTATCGGCAAGGGTGGTCATATCGTATCGTGCAGATTTACCATGTAGCTTCCATGTGCATTTCCGTCTTATGCTGAAACATTTACTTTAAATTCGGCAAAAGGAATATAACCTCAAAAAGATATGAACGTGTAGCGGTTGTGGACAACTCAACTCATCTGACATTATTCCAGAATCCAATTACTAACGATCGCTGCATTTTTGTCCAGCTGTAAGCTTGTAAATATTAACTAAATGATATATGTAAATAAGTTTTAGATTTGTAAATAGTGCTTTTGTAAGTAATCAATATCGTCTTTTATATAACGCTACCATTTATATCCGTCATCAATCCACACTTCATATCCTATAAACGCATATAACTTTGTAGGTGACGAATGAAAGTATAAAAACCAATAGTCACTAGCGAGTTACTAATCCATTGTCAATTGGCATTATTTCCCAATCTATAAAAATAAATATCTTGCGAAGATAATAATGATTAAATTTCGTTCCTAATATTAGGTATGAAAAAGATAATTTTAAAACGCTGCGAAATGTGTTTTTAAGTTGGTGTTTAAACTCAGAATGAATGAAACCTAATGTTTCGTTGCATAAGCACGTTTAGTGCAAGATAATTAATTAAAATATTACGAAATTCGAAGGATTTTGTTTTGGAAAAAGAAAAAGCAGTAAAGAAGTGATAAATCCATTAAAATTTCTTAACTGTTGCGAAAATGCTTTCATTCAGGACGTAGTTAGAAACATGTGAGGGAAATAAATTGCTTTTCATAGCTTTTTTTTTTTTGCAATTTAAAGTAACAGTTTCCCTTTATGACCGAGGCGAGGTTAATTTAGTCAGATATATGTGTGGTGCATTAACAATAATAAGAAAGAAGGAATTTGCCGAGAGCTAAAACAGCTTTTTTCATTACGCCATTAAGGGGTTAAGGTTACTGTCAGGGTCGCCAAACGTCCCGGATCTTCCGGGACAGTCCGGTTGTTTTGAGAAATTGTCCTGCGTCCTGGGAACTTCAATACCGAAACGGTAAAAGTCCCATGCCGTGGCAGCCTAGTGGTTAGGATGTCGGACTTCCAACCGGGTGTTCGATACCCGGCCTGCTGAAGACCCACCACGTACGCTTGGGGATACGTGCACGAAAAATCAGCGGACCCCGAAGTCCCGAGGTAGTTCTGACGGTGGAGAATTTTCCTTCCCTTCACTCTTAGGTCAAAAAAGGAAGGTGGGGCCATCTGGTGTCATCCAACACATCATAAACTAAGTCGTACGCCCAGTGTTGTGGTGGGGCAGCTTGGATACCCAAGTGGCATCAGAAAGAACAACACAGCTATCGTCAATCTCCGTCTCTTTAATGCATAATTTAGGATTTTTTTGAGGATCAAACCCAGGCTGCAGTTGTCAGTTTACAAGTAAAAGGCTTCGACTATTTTTGAATTGATCAAAAATAGTTTCGAAACGAACAAATCAGAACAAAAGCCTTTCCCCCTCATCAGTGGCTTCTGATGAAATTTGCCTGAACCAAATCTATTCGCATGAGCAGGCATTACGAACAATTAAATTCTCTCAGCTCCTCGAAACTAAATAGCCTTAGGGACCGCTCATAAATGATATCATACTTACCCCTCCTCTCCCCCTTTGTCAAGCTTCATCATACCCCCCTTGTCACCTGCCACGCTATATGACATAAGCATATATACTCGCAGTTCAGTATATATGCACAAAGCACTGCATTATAGATAAAGTTTATAATGTTATTTTTGAACTTTCAATAACATTTATGAGCATAAGAATAATAATGATTACATGTGTATTTAATTTGTATAAAATGTGGTTAAAGCTTACAACGCAAAAGATAATAACTTTAAATAAGAATATATTAATTGTTCCAATTCTGAAAGAAGGACATACTCAGTTTTATCTTAAAAGTGTAAATGCCTAAGAAAAGGTCCTTTTAAACTTTTAACAAGAAGTCAAGTTAAACCTTAATCCGTATCGGTGTTTACGATATAAAATGATTAATGAAACTTTAGAATCAAACTATGAAAAAAAAATTAAAATAAATTTTTAAGTTACTGATTTTAAATGTTTTTATAAGAAAGCAAAATGTGCAATGTCACATTTCAAAGAAAAAAAAAAGAAGAAAAAGCAAGTTTTGATCAGCGAATTCAGAAAAAGAAAATTCTTCTTGCATCGGTTGTTTCGAAAACATAAATTTAACTTCCCATAAGGGTTAATGACTAGTTTTCAAAAGACTTAATAATTCTGAAGGTAAAAATAAAACAGCTTCCACATTTCGACGACGGACGCCGAGCTGCCAATCATTCTGAGCAAAAATACACCAAAATAGAATTATGTTTCTAAACAGCCACAGCGGGGATTTTCTATCTTTAGGTCATGAAAACGTGACCTAAGAGGTGGTCTAGTGACATGCCAGTTCACAACATGTTGTCTGAAATATAGGGCAATTTAATTCCTCGCCGGAAAAAAAAATCATCCCCCCCATCCAATGCAGACGGAAGAACCAAGACGCTGTGACATTTCCATGGCAGAATGAGAGCACCGGCCTTCAAACTTTCTCCACTCATAGATCCTTAAAGCATATTTTTTATTTCCCTAGTCAATAATTTTTTTTTTAGTATTAGTCATATTTCTTTCCCCTATATCTTTTAAATTTTATTTTATCAAAAAAAAAAAAAAACTTGCTGGTAACATTTTACATAAAAGTTAATTGTTTTGAAATCTAGTGTATGTTTTTCGTTATTTTTGACAGAATATTTGAGTAAAACATAGATGCATGATTCAAAAATGATGCATAGCTCTATAAAATGTAAAAATAGCCAAAAAGTGTTTGGTGCAATGTTTAAATACAAATCGAGATTTAAAGGTTTCCCGAGTTTTTGAATTGAAAAAAAAAAGAGGAAAAACGACACCCCCCCCCCCCGGGCTTTATCCAAATTTCTAGTGGACCTTTTAAAAGGAACCCGAGTTTTTTCTAACCCTAAAACAGACGCACACACATAAAGTATATTTTTCAAAAACGATCTCATTGGGTTCAGCACCGTTTAGAACGTGTGAATCGGAACCATTTGCACCATCGAAAATTTTCCCGAACCCAACACTTTCTTTACAAATCAAATACCGAGAGAAAAAAAAAAAGAGCGTTAGAACAATTCAACAATTCTAAAACGTGTCACGCGATTTTGAACTTGCCCTTAACCGGCTGCGACTTACACAAGAATATCGGGGACATGGTAATAAAAATTCCTCACATCATTTTCCAATAACGGAATTAAAAAAAAAAAGAAAGTGGAGTAATTAATAAAAATTGGGAAGTGTTCGAAAATCGAATCTCCACTTTTGCTGCTGTCGTCTGCAGCTCCGCTCCGCCGAAAGAGGACGGGAATGTGGGTCACGCGGAGGAGAAAGGATTAGAGAGCGTTTTCGTCATGCAGCAGTGGACGGGCCTCTTCCTCGTCCGGAGAAAAATACCGGAAGAGACGGAAAATAGGAAATGAAATTAAAAATGCACACATTTCGCGACTGACGTACAGGTACCATGGATCAGTCTGAGCGCCACATTCATGGTCTTTCCCATCCCTCACAATAAGAGATTTGTCTTTTAAGAACCGCTCATAAATGATGTCAAACCCTTTTCAATATATTTGACCCCCTCCCCCCTTTTCCCTTTTAATTGTCACACTAATACATACTTTCCTACCTCCCTTTGTCACATATCATGACATATTTTGTCAGCATAAAATAAGTTTAAGTTGCTGATTTTAAATGTTTTTATAGAAATCAAAATGTACGATGTCGCACTTCTTGTTACCCCCTCCCCTCCCCTTATCACAAACTGCCACACTTTCTTGAACCCCTCGAACGTGACATCATTTATGGATGACCCTATGAATGTCTCGGATTCAAGGGCGCCGCCCAGTCAAAAGGTTTCAAAGGAAGGCACAGAGAAAAAATTCACATCCTCTCAACTCTTCCTGTCCGACACTAAACATTTTTGGTGTTACCGAACATCATTTTTGAGGTTCAGTCGCTGTAAAGTTGAAAATGATTTTTTTTTGATGTACTTTTAAATTATTTTAAGTATCTGTCTAAAAGAAATACAGACAGCAGAATGTTTTCTTAGCATGGGATTTTCGTTCACTCATCTACGTAGCAAAAATTCATTACGATGACTCTTTTATCCTATTTTCATAGACATGAACCATCGTAATGAGGTTTAGTCACGTAACGGAGTGAACACATTTCATGTGCTAAGAAACGTTATACTGTCTATACTTTTTTTGCAACCACATTAAAAAAAATTTTTGGTGTTACCGAACATTTTTGAGGTTCAGTCGCTGTAAAGTTGAAAATGATTTTTTTTATGTACTTTTAAAATTATTTTAAGTATCTGTCTAAAACAAATACAGACAGCAGAATGTTTTCTTAGCATGGGATTTTCGTTCACTCATCTACGTAGCAAAAATTCATTACGATGGCTCTTTTATCCTATTTTCATAGACATGAACCATCGCAATGAGGTTTAGTCACGTAACGGAGTGAACACATTTCATGTGCTAAGAAACGTTATACTGTCTATACTTTTTTTGCAACCACATTAAAAAAAATTTTTGGTGTTACCGAACATCATTTTTGAGGTTCAGTCGCTGTAAAGTTGAAAATGATTTTTTTTTGATGTACTTTTAAATTATTTTAAGTATCTGTCTAAAAGAAATACAGACAGCAGAATGTTTTCTTAGCATGGGATTTTCGTTCACTCATCTACGTAGCAAAAATTCATTACGATGACTCTTTTATCCTATTTTCATAGACATGAACCATCGCAATGAGGTTTAGTCACGTAACGGAGTGAACACATTTCATGTGCTAAGAAACGTTATACTGTCTATACTTTTTTTGCAACCACATTAAAAAAAATTTTTGGTGTTACCGAACATCATTTTTGAGGTTCAGTCGCTGTAAAGTTGAAAATGATTTTTTTTTTATGTACTTTTAAAATTATTTTAAGTATCTGTCTAAAACAAATACAGACAGCAGAATGTTTTCTTAGCATGGGATTTTCGTTCACTCATCTACGTAGCAAAAATTCATTACGATGGCTCTTTTATCCTATTTTCATAGACATGAACCATCGCAATGAGGTTTAGTCACGTAACGGAGTGAACACATTTCATGTGCTAAGAAACGTTATACTGTCTATACGTTTTTGGCAACCACATTAAAAAAAAATTTTGGTGTTACCGAACATCATTTTTGAGGTTCAGTCGCTGTAAAGTTGAAAATGAATTTTTTTTTATGTACTTTTAAAATTATTTTAAGTATCTGTCTAAAACAAATACAGACAGCAGAATGTTTTCTTAGCATGGGATTTTCGTTCACTCATCTACATAGCAAAAATTCATTACGATGGCTCTTTTATCCTATTTTCATAGACATGAACCATCGCAATGAGGTTTAGTCACGTAACGGAGTGAACACATTTCATGTGCTAAGAAACGTTATACTGTCTATACTTTTTTGGCAACCACATTAAAAAAAACTTTTGGTGTTACCGAACATCATTTTTGAGGTTCAGTCGCTGTAAAGTTGAAAATGATTTTTTTTTTTATGTACTTTTAAAATTATTTTAAGTATCTGTCTAAAACAAATACAGACAGCAGAATGTTTTCTTAGCATGGGATTTTCGTTCACTCATCTACGTAGCAAAAATTCATTACGATGGCTCTTTTATCCTATTTTCATAGACATGAACCATCGCAATGAGGTTTAGTCACGTAACGGAGTGAACACATTTCATGTGCTAAGAAACGTTATACTGTCTATACTTTTTTGGCAACCACATTAAAAAAAATTTTTGGTGTTACCGAACATCATTTTTGAGGTTCAGTCGCTGTAAAGTTGAAAATGATTTTTTTTTTGATGTACTTTTAAAATTATTTTAAGTATCTGTAAAACAAATACAGACAGCAGAATGTTTTCTTAGCATGGGATTTTCGTTCACTCATCTACGTAGCAAAAATTCATTACGATGGCTCTTTTATCCTATTTTCATAGACATGAACCATCGCAATGAGGTTTAGTCACGTAACGGAGTGAACACATTTCATGTGCTAAGAAACGTTATACTGTCTATACTTTTTTGGCAACCACATTAAAAAAAATTTTTTAAAGTACAGTGATCAGTCGTTTTTAAAGCCGAAAAACCGCGAAGTAGGATTTGCCCCTAGGAATTTTCGTGCATACGGCTACACGAATGTTTTAAATATGTAAACAGTATACTGATACTTCACACATTTAAGGCAAAAATTACAACAGTATACGTACTTACTTAAACGTGTCAGTGCTAATTAATAAGGTTAATTACAAAGCCTTATTCAGTAATACACTTGACTCGTAGAGGCTTTAGGCTCAATCGGAGACTTCTGCTGGAGCCGCTGACGGTAGGGCAGAGCCGGGGGCTTTACCTTAGAAACATGGCGATGAGTAGTTGTTGTCTTTGTTTTTTTACCTTCAAGATTCCCCTGTACAAGTACCCCGTCAACGCGATTGCTGAACTCGACAGCTCGAACCATGTTGTCGTCAATGTCTTGTGCAAATGGCAATCGCTCTTGCCATGTTGCACAATTGTTGCAGATTCTCCAGGGAAAGGACACGACTTTCAGTTTCTTCTTCGTCTTCCTCTTCGTTTTCTTCCTCACTTGCAGACATTGTCATCTCAAGGAGGTCTTCATCGGTTCTCGGAGTGGGTCCGAGGGGCAATCGATAAGGGCACTGATGTCTTCTTTTGCCCTGTCGACAAATCCTTCATTCCTTATGATGGGGGCCAGCCTCGCCGCTTTCTCCACCGCTGAGCGATGAACTTCTGCAGAAGTGAAGCCTGGATAGTCGTGCACCACGTTCGGCCGTCATTTCTTCCAGCTAGAATTTATGGTCTCACTCTTCATGTCCTTTAATGCTTGCTGAATAATAGACAAACAGGAGGCAATGTCGTAACTGCGCCAGTATGTTTTCAAGGTGAATTCGTCATTGGTATCGGCAACTGCCGAGAGGAGGCCAGCGAGTGCTTTAAAGGCACGGATGACACCTTGGTTCATCGGCTGAATGAGAGATGTAGTGTTCGGGGGCAGAAAATCTATCACAACGTCATAGGTTTATTGCATTATTTTTTCATTTTTATTTCTTGATGAATATTTTTTAAAAGCCCGCGAAGCACTGCAGCCACAAAACATGAAGCGCGAGGGAACACTGTACATAAAAAATGATTCAGTTTCAACTTTCCACCAACTGAACACGAAAAATCGTGTTCAGTAACCCCGAAAATGGTGGCAACAGAAAGCAAAATTTTTCGCGTGCTCATGCGAATGGATTTGGTTCAGGCAGACTTCGTCGGAAGCCACTTATTAGGGTGAAATGTTTTTGTTCTGATCTGGTCGTTATGAAACCATCTTTGAACAATTCACAAATAGTCGAAGCTTTTTACTGGTAAACTGAGAACTGGAGCTGGAGCAACTCAAAAAAGTACACTGTAAAGATTTTGCGTTGAATTGCCACCATTTTTGGTGTTACTGAACACGATTTTTTATGTTCAATCGTTCATTTTTCATTTATTTTGAAATTTTTTAAGCGTATGACTGAAAAAATATAAAGAGTATAATTTTTCTCGTTTACTGAATCACGTATCAAAATTTCATTACCATTGCTCATGTCTATGAAAGTAAGTTAAATGAGCAATCGTAATGCATTTAATACATAAATGAGTTAACGAATTTCATATACTAAGAAACATTATGCTGCCTGTATCTCTGTAAGACAGGCACTTAAAAAAAAAGTAAAATATGTCGAAAAATGAATCATTTTCAGGTTTACACCCACAATGGTGTTCAGTAACACCAAAAATGATGGCACTTACACGCAAAAGTTTTACAGTATACACTGTATACTGTAAAACTGTACTGCCACCATTTTCGGTGTTCAGTTTGTGTTAAGTTTAAAATTACACATTTTTTAAATACATTTTTAGTGTCTGTCTTAAAAAATACAGCCAGAAGAATGTTTTTTTAGCATATGATGTTTCGTCAACTTCGTTACGTATGAAAATTTGCCACCATTAGTTGCCGCCTCTTTTGGTGATGCATTCATTACGATGGTTCATTCGTCCTATTTGCATAGAAATGAGCCATCGTAATGACGTTTCGATACGAAACATGACACGGTCTATATTTTTTTAGACAGATACATAAAGAACTTTAAAATATATCCAAAATGAATTACGTTCACCTTTCCAGCAACTGAACAGCAAAAATCGTGTCCGATAACACCAAAAATCGTGGGCCATTGCACTAAGCGCAAAATGTTTGCAGAGTACTCGGTCGCAGCTGCTCTACTATTGCAAGCTTTTTTGGGGAACTTCTAACAAGGAAACCATCGAGAAAAATCACAGGAAAATTGTTTACAATACAGAAATCCCAAACAGATCTCGAGCAGCCACTTTTTTGAGTTTCTCTTAAATCCTAACTCCGGCTTCGCTTATGTGCTCTGAATCATTTTATTAGATTTTATTTAAGGTAAATGACCCGGTTGTGGACACAGTTAAGAAAATTTTCGTACTCTGTTACGTGGCAAAATTTTTTCAAGGGACTTACATCCATATTTTCATATTTAGCGTAATCGCCAACTATTTCTCTAAAAATGAATGATGACCTATAAAATGTCATTTGAGGAAAAATTAGGATTTTTACGTCAGATTTACTAAACGCTTCATTTGTATCTATAGTGGACATTTATAAGACATGTATTTGCATGAGTAGTGGACAGAAATGAATGTCATCTATTTTATGCTGTTCACTTGGAGGAATGATTTTGAAAATGACTAAGGGACCCTTCATAAATGATGTCACGCTTTTTCCCCATACATTTTCCCCAAATCCCTAACCTTCTTATGGATCGGCTCTAGGAAAGAGCAGCAGATGTGACTGTTGTGGAGGCAGCTATTAAATATTATGATCCATGTACTTGTATAGATGCTCCATGCCAACTTTAGTTCTATTGACCAGCACTAAGAATCGTTCGCTATAGGTTCTGATCATTTCATTCAAGTTTAATGTTACATTCGCTTATTTTAGGAACTTAAAGATCTAAGTGTCCACTAATAGAGCAGTGTCCACTATCGGATCATTTACCTTGTTTATCCCTTTCTTTAATGTATTGTTGCTGTTATTAATGCCACTTGGAAATTCAAGCTTCTTTCTCAGAGCGACCAGGGCTTAAGGCAGACAAGCAGCGCCTTGTGTTTTTAATGAGCACCACAAGGGTGGAAGTGTGACTTGGCTCAAAAGCAGCTTGCGTATTCGGATGCACCAGATGGCGCCACCTTTCTTTAGTGACCCAATAGTAAAGGGAAGGGACATTATCCACCCTCGGGACTTTGGAGTCCACGGATTTTACATGCACCTATCCCCAAGTGTACATGGTGGGTTTTCGGCGGGTCGGGTATCGAACCCCCAATCTTCTGGTTGGAAATCTGACACCCTAACGTTGCCTCAGAAGTTATTAGGAGAGCACAGACAGACAAGCAAACACACATTTCCTTTATCTCAAAGCTTTATTTAAAAATATTTATTAAATTATTATTTTTTTACTTTGATTTCCTTTGTTTTTAGCTCTATTTTTAAAGAGGTATTAAACCGTTTTAAATATTTTAAATTAAAAAATAAGAATTAAAAAAAGGGATAAAAGCTAAACCTGAATAACATAAAGGGTTCTAACTATCTCTAACGATCGTCTATTTCTTTAGTTGATAATCTTATATTTTTTATACATATTCATGACCTTGTTATTTTTTTTTTAACTATTATCTTGGAAAACTTCTTAATCATTAAAGAAGTAAAATTGAAACTTAAGCAACAACCATAAGGTTAAACTGGCAGTTCAACACATTGGACAGCCTGTCTCCCCTCTCCCGCCCCCCCCCCCCAAAAAAAAAAAGAAAAAAGTGCAGACTGCAGCAAAGGTTAAGACGAAAAATGTGACCTATTCTTTTTTTTGAAACAAAAACCCTTCAAAGTATACAGGTCAACAATTTATTCGAAATAACTACAGATTGACAAGTAGGTAATTTCTTTTGTTAAGGACGTAAGAGGGAAAATAGGTTCGTTTCTTTTTTGTTCAAATCCAGTAACAGCTCAACTCTCCTGAAAGGTTAAACCAAGACGACTCATGAGAAGCTTCTCTTTTATTTGAGATTACCATAATCAGGAACAAAAATATTTCAAAACTGACTACACCAGAATGAAAACATAAATGTTAAAAATAAATATTCTTTTTAAAATGTTTTACCAGTAATAAATAAATTTAAAATTAAAGCAAACAACATTTTCATCACACGCCAAAAATAACTTCGAAAACAAAAAGAAAAAGAAAAAAAAATTATATAGTTACACAAAATTATTAATTTTCAACTATGTTTACTCGGAATCTTGAGCGAATCATGAAGCAGCAGCGCGGAGCAGAAGAGATTTTTCTTGAAACTGGAGCAAAGACATTTCTTGTGCTCCTCAGCTTTTTATCACATTAAAAAAAAAAAAAAAAGAGTTTATAATACAGTGGAATCCGCTTATTTGGACATCCGAAAGTTCGGTTCGGACCAAACTCTAAAGAAGAACCCAAATATTTCTTATTATATAAGCTAATACGAAAACATTTTCTATTATATTAGTCATAATCGGCCACTTTGCCTACGATTCCTAATCGGTCCATTTTACCAATTTTTTAAAATTAGAATCACTTTTAGTACGCCAAGAGCGAGAAAATGCGGAATGACTTGATTCGTAAGTGCGTCCAATATTTATATACGACTACTACTTTTATTTATCGTTTGTTTTCTACGTTTCCCTTCCCTTCTCCTTTGAAGTACAGTAAGCAGCAGCACTGGCCCAGATAAGGGGGTAGTATTGGGGATAAAACCCCCCTGACATGATAAAGATTGTCTAGAATTCGACCCATTTTTCTTGTAAAACAATAAAATTAGCTCCCGAAGACACCCCCCCCCCCAAATCCGGGTCTAGCTACGCCACTGAGCAGCAGTTCCGCTGTATGTATATAATGTATATGTTAGTGAATTATAAATAGTACATGTAGTTATGTGTTTCTCAGGAATACATCGAAGTATTATTCAAGGGATGTCTACAATATTTTAATAATACAATTCCACGCAACTACAAGAAAGTTAAAATATAATTTTTTGCTAGGTAAGATGTCCTGCGATAGAAAGTGCATAAAAACTTTGTCAATGAAATTGTGTTAAAAAATAATGCTTCACAGCTGACCCCACCGCGACACCCTTTTAAGAATAACGAAGTCCCAATACTTTATGTACATATATAGGCTATAAATATTTCCCTTAGAGTGGACCAGTTACGATTAAATTTTGCGAAACGATACGATACTAACGTCATGCAAAAAACAAACTATGGTAAAACGATATTTAAAAATGTGTTTATTGATTAGCATAGAAAAGTAACATTATATTTGTCTTTATTATCGTAATTTACAGACTTTAACAAATTTATTTCTATTTCTTAAAAAGTACTTTCCATTCATAACTCAATTTTGAATTTAAAATTCTTTGGAATGGTAACACCTTACTGTGTTTATATCGAGCGATAATCCGTACGTTTATATCTTAGGGATCTTTTCTTAAGCTTTTCGAGTTTTAAAGCGGGGTTTTTTAAATTTTTATTTATTATTATTTTTTTCATTATTGTTGAGCCCACAGATGTTCTGAGGGAGACCAGCCACTTGTCATCCCATACTTTTACATTATAGGCATTTTGGTATTACCAGGGAATAACCAATGTCGTGCAGGTTCATATTGTATTCCCTCCTTATGGCTAAATATTCTTCTACTTTTTAGCCTACTTTGCTATAAAAGTGAAAAATAAGAAGTTCCGTCTAGTTCTAACTATACGATCCTACTTTCTCGTACCAACATCAAATTTATTGTCTAGCTATACTTCTCTCTCTCGCTTTCTCATTTAGGTTCCGTTCTTAATTGCTTAAAATATACCCCTTTCAAGGGTTAATACACATGCATTCACTTATTCACTCATTCATGTATTCCCCCCTTCATTCGCTTATTCATTTACTCATTCATTTAGAAATATTCTTAAGAATCTAAATCAAAAACTTTCTTCGGAAAATAGGATCGTTTAGTTCTAGATGAACTTTGTATCTGTACATGTTCTACGCCATAAGAGCTTTACGATAAAGTTTGTTCCATGCAAATCAGTCTGTTAGATTAGGGTTTGCATAGGATTAAAATTTCCCCGTAGGCGATAATGTTAATTTTTTTTTAACTATTCAAAGTTGAACAAAAATTGTTCAAATCAAAAAGCATTTCGAGAGCTTCTTTAATAAGCTTGTCTGAAAGAGCTTCGATCTTAAGTCCAGACTTTATATGGTACTTTGCATCATACTTCTCCATAGGCGCTAATGTTAACATTGTTTGAACTGTTTAAATCAAATGTCCACACCGAGTCTTTCCAATGCAAAAAAAAAAAAAAAAAAACTTTCGAATCGGACAATTCCCTCAAAAGTTATTGTGTGGACAAACAGACGCATAGTTTCCCCATCGCCAAACACTACTTTCTAAATTTTTATTTTTCTTTTTTTATTTAATTATTTCAATTATTTTTGACTTTTTCTTCGTTTTTACGATACATTAAGCCTTTTTTCATACTTATATATATATATATATATACTAGCTGTACCCGGCCACGCGTTGCAGTGGCTGAGTCTGGTTCGACGGAAAAGCAAGAGGAAGCACATATTTCTAATATGTTTTATTTCACAATGTTTGTTGTTTTATTGTCTGAAAATCTAGATTGTCTGGTTTACCCATTCCAGAACACGCAATATACAACTGTCCACGTAAGAAGCAATCCGTGTCTAGATCTAAACTGCTCAATTTGTTTGATTGGTCTGTAGCTTTACGCTTTTTTCACAATGCTTACGGGAAATTTTTTTCTTTTTTTTAAACCGACTTCACAAAGGAAGGAGGTTATACATTCATATTGTATGTATGTCGTTTTTTTTGTTTGTTTGTCCACTCATAACTTCTTACCGGATGAACCGATTTTCATGAATTGTTTTTTAATCGATTGAGGGTGGTTTCCCATAAGTCCAATACCTTGGTTTGACCGTATTCGATAATTAGAAAAAAAAATTATGGGCTGAAATGTGGTCATTTTTTTTCATCCATAGCTTTTGACTAAATGAATCGATTCTGATTATTTTTTCTTTGATGGATAGAGGGTAGTCTAATTCAAATATCGCACATCAATTTGACTACATCTGTTTTTTAGAAAAAACGTTATGGGTGAAAAATAAGTATTTTTTCATTTTAATTGGAAAGGCTAGGCTTGATTTTTCATTGTTCGAAAAATTGTTAATAAACATGAAACTCATCGTTAAAAAAGAGTTTGTTGCCATTATGATGTAATATTAAAAGCAATTATAATAGGAAATAGACTGAATGCTTCGCTGAAAAAGAAATTAAATCCAATCAGTTTGCTTGCTCTAGTGACCCTTTAAAATCGATTTCAAAACGAAATTTATCATACAAAAGGTTAGTTTTTAGTGTCATTCCCTCAAAGAAGGTTTCCCCTATGATATGTATGTTTTAAAAATAGAGTATTTATATAAAAATATATTTACACTAAAAAGAATAAAATAAAATAATTTTTGGAAAAAAAATAGAACCGACTTCAAACTATAAATTGTGCAAGTATTCTGGAGTTTGATGCATGATTCCTTTTGTAACTATGAACCGATAACAAATATAAATGGCGTAGAGTTTGCAACAGTTTCAATGTAAAATAACGGATGGCGTAATTATAATTAGATTGTCACAATTTTGCACCGACTCCAAAAATTAGGTTTAAAAGACGCATCGAAGTTGTTTAAAGAATAATTTTATTTTTTTACTTTTTAGCGCAATTTATAGTTTGAAGTCGGTTCTATTTTTTTTCAAAAATTATTTTATTGTCGTTCCATTGTTTGTAAAGATTTTTATATTGTCTAGCTCCATTGAAAAATTCCAACATAAGTGTTATCCAAACGGGAGAAACAAAAACAAAAATTCTAAATTAAAAATTGCCATTCAAAATTAACAATCTTTGTTTTAAAGTTCCCCTTGATCATTAAATGAAAAATACTAACAAAATATTTCAATACAAACAGAAAAAACACAAAATTTTAAAATCAAAATGAATAAAGATGTACCCTGCCACACGTTGCAGTGGCTCATTCTCCTCAATAAAATATTAAAAAACGAAATAATTAAATCAAAATTAAAATAAATTAAAAGTGATATATAAAAACACACACGTATTCGAACGCAATGTTCTGACAAAATTTCAAAGCAATCGGTGAAGTACTTTCGGAGATTTGAGGTAAACAACAGACGAACACTTACATTTTTATTTATACAGATCAAGCTAACGCTATTCACCCGGAGTTGAGGAAACTGCAAATTCTTATTTTTCGATCAAGGTAAGCCTTAAGAAATCGAACTAAAAAGCTCATAACTGGCGTTCTTATTGACTTAGAAACTTCGAACAAATTTCAACTTGTGCGGAAAAATCAGCGCTTTCGATCGATATATTATATTAATATGTGCAAGGTTTTTTTCAGCCCCATATTGGGGAATTTATTTGCGTAAAATTGGAGTAAAAAATGGAATTACCTGTCAGATTTTTTCTAACGGGTATATAAACCATCCTCTTGAATCACTCTGTCTACTGGCAAAATTTCAAAGCAATCGGTGAAGTACTTTTGGAGATAAGCGGTTATGAACAAACGAACACTTACATTTTTATTTATATAGATAAATATTACTTTTACGGGAAAGTGGGCAAAAAAAACTACGAAAGGAGGCTTAATGTAGCGGGAAAATATCGTTAAAAATTTTAAAAAGTCAAAAATAAATTAATTACATAATGATTGAAAAATAAAAATTTGAAAGTAGGGTTTTGAGATGGGGAAAATGTGACTGTCGGTCTGTCTGTCACTGATAACTTTTGAGGGAATGATCCAATTCGTAAGATTATTATTATTATTATTTATTTATTTATTCTTTTTTTTAAATTTTTTTTTTTTTTTTTTTTGCATTCGAAAAATCTCAGCGAGACATCTCATTCCCATGTTTTATTTTTTTAATGTGAACAATATTTCGGACAGTTTTGAACAGTTCAAAAAATCTTAACGTTAGCGCCTATGGGGAAATATGAAGCAAAGTGTGTAAAATAGTCTAGGCATACGATCCAAGTTCCTTTGAACAAATTTATTGGAAGAAGCTCTCAACAGGAAACATTTTTTGATTTGAACAATTTTTCGTTTAGTTTTTAAAAGTTTAAAAAATCTTAGCATTAGCGCTTTTGGGGAAATATGAAGCTAAGTATATAAGCCCTTTGCATAAGATACGAGTTCCTTCACTTCCTTAATGAAAGGATTGATTTCTTGGCGGAAAATATGTTTTGGCTCGAACAATTTGTGTACAATTTTGAACGGTTCAAAAAAAAAAAAAAAAAAAAAAAAAAAAAAAACGCGCCTACGGGGAAATCGAATCCCACATAAACCCTGATGTAACAGGGAGAGAGAGAGAGAGATTTGCATGGAACAAACTTGATCGGAAAGAGCTCACGGCGTATGTAGAGATAGAAAGCTCATCCGGAACTAAAAGAGCCTATTTTTCCCACGAAACTTTTTGATCTGGAGTTTTAAGAAGATTTCTGAATGAATAAATGAATGAGTTAAAGAATGAATGTGTATTAACAGTTGAAGCAGGGGCTCACACTGGGGAAAAATACAAGGTGGGATTTTCCTCCTTGACCAAATTTTTAAGTGGGATTTTTAAAGTTTAAGCCCAAAAAAATTTTTTTTTGAGTGGGATTTCAAAAAATATTGCGGGAATCGCGCGATCGCGCGGCGTAGCGCGAACCCTGGTTGAAGGTATATTTGAAGCAATTAAGAACTGAAATTGAATGAGA
Organism: Octonoba sinensis; assembly: GCA_038502835.1. Classification (NCBI taxonomy): domain Eukaryota; kingdom Metazoa; phylum Arthropoda; class Arachnida; order Araneae; family Uloboridae; genus Octonoba; species Octonoba sinensis. Next base: position 181,766,641 of record CM076599.1, read on the forward strand.
AAGAGGGAGATGCGAAAAAGTAGGCTCGCATAGTTCTAGACCAGTGATGGCGAACCTATGACCCGTGGGTCACACTGACCCACGCAAGATTTTTAACTGACCCACGATTGCTAGGCAACGATTTGTTTGTTTACGCGGGTTTATTTAGATTTTTAAATTTATGTAGATATTTTAAATTCTATTTATTTTTTCAAGCACTGCATTGACACAAAAGCAATTTAAATGCTGTCTATAACCCTCAGTTTGATAATTACAGTTCTAAAGTTAGGCAAATGACGAAAAATGCGTGTGTAGTATTTGAAATAAAGGAAAAGGTTTACAAACTATCAAATAAAGTGTATAATTTCACTCGCATTTTGTTTGTTAAAAAAATCGACAAACAAAAGCAAATAACCATATTTGCAGCACTTTCTTCAAATAAAATGTATGTAATTATCGTTACTCCTTGTTCATTCGAACTTATTGCCATTTGCACCAAACACTTAATAGTTATCACCCCCACTAAATTTTTTTAAATTGTCTAACATTTTTTCATTTAAGTCAATTGAATTCGTTTTAAAAATATTGAGTTAAAATTTTTTACATTTAAGTTTGATACAAATGAGCACGAGTGACCCACGAGCAAGTTCTACACCAGTGATGGCGAACCTATGACCCGTGGGTCATAAAATAAACCGTAAATAAAAGTATGAACAAAATTTGACCCTCGGCTCAAAAAGGTTCGCCATCCCTGTTCTAGACGGAATTTCTTGTCATAGATGATACTGAATAAATATCTCGACACTCATTTACCGTCATTATTAAATGTAAAATTTTCCTCTGCAGATTTCCGCCACACAATTAGACATTCGTCTTCTGGCAGTAATGAACTTGAATATCTCGAAAAGGTTACTTAAGCAAACTAATTGAAAAGGAGAAAATAAGCCATTCATCGAAATATAACTAAACTATTTCCTAGTTCTGAAAAATTTAAAAGAGGATGGATGGAGACAATGGCTATATTTCTTTGTTTCCCCTTTTTTTTTTAATTTTTAGTTCACTTTTATTTCTCTACTCTTGTATCGTATCTACATATATTACTTCTTCAGCCTGCTTTTCTGTCGGTTCGCGAGATCTTCCTTATTCCTTTATCAAATTTCATGATTTACCCCCCATTTTAAAGCTTATCGTGCCGGCTCATGTGACGAAAAATAGACCCACGGTCTGAAAATGTACCGCTTCTCTTAAATTTGCGATTTAAAATCATCCTTTAATAGATGCAAAATGGGTGTTGTCTATGCTGGCGCCATCTGTTATTAAGTAAACAAACAAGAAACTCCTATGATTTTATTGTGTGGCAACTTGGACAGTTTAGCTGTTAGGCTGCACACAGTCATTTATATTATGAACGTGTAGAGCTTAAACAACCAACAGTAACTACATTTTAAATAATGGAACAGTTTCGTTATTGTATTCTAATGTAATGTATACTAATAATAAAAACAATTATCATTACTAATGAGATTATTTCATTATTTTGAATATCTAAATAACAGCGGGGAAAATTTTTTTTGTAGCAGCTAGCGCAGTGCGGAATTCCACACGGGTCGACTCGTAGTAAATATTAGCAAACGGCATTTTAGGATAAAGGAATCAGTCAATTTTATTGGTCTGAGAAATTAACAAGAAGTTCCGTCTAGAACTATACGAGCCTACTTTCCCGTATACACCAAATTCAAATTTATAATCTAGCTATCTCTTTCTCTCTCTTTCTTATTTATCTTTAGTTCTAATTATTGAAAATATACCTTTTTCAACGGATAATACATATTCATTCACTCACTCATTTATTCTTTCATTTATTCAGCCATGCATTTATTCATTCATTCGTTACCTCATTCAAGTGTTTATTCATTCATTTACGCATTCATGTATTTATTCACTCATTTATTTATATTTTCATTTATTCAATAATTTATTCATTCATTCTTTTCCTCATTCATTTATTCATTGATTTATTCTTTCACTCTTTAATTTATTCATTCATTCATTATTTCACTCATTGAGTCACTGAGAAATATCCTTGAAAATCCCGATCAAAAAATTTCATAGCAAAATAGGCTCGTAAGTTCTGGATAAACTTTCTATTTCTACATGTTCTACGTTATAAGAGCTTTCCGATAAAGTTTGTTCCAAGCAAATCGGTCCGTTAGATCAGGAATTATATAGGGTTGAAATTTCCCCGTAAGCTCTGTGTTAATTTTTTGAACTGTTCAAAAATGAACAAAAACTGTTCAAATCAATATTTCACGCCGAGAAATCCTTTCAATAAGCTTGCAATAGGAACTTGGCTCTTGCCCAGAGTTTACAGAATTTGCTTCAATTTTGTCCATAGGCGCTAATGTTAAAATTTTTTGAACTGTTCAAAATTGAACAAAAAATTGTTCAAATCAAAAAGTAAAATATAGAAATGAGATGTCCTCGCCGAGATCTTTCGAATGCAAAAAGAATTTTTCCAATCGGACAATTCGTTCAAAAGTTATTAGGGGGGGACAGACCGACAGACCGACAGACAGACCGACAGACAGACAGACCGACAGACCGACAGACACACTTTTTCCCCATCTCAATACCCTACTTTCAAATTTTTTATTTTTCAATCTTTATTTAATTACTTCACTTATTTTTGACTTTTCTTGATTTTTAACGATATTTTCACGATACATTAAGCCTTCTTTCATGCTTTATCATTATTTTTTTTTACTTTTACGGGAAAGTAGGCTAAAAAATAAAACACAACAGTAACTGAACGTACTCTGCAAAGGGAAAAACAATACAACGTAAGCATGCCTATGTAGAGTTCTACGGGAAAGTCGCCAAACCGACGCCCGGTTTGGTTTAACTATTTTGGCGACAAAATTGGGGAGATATCGCCAAATTCGGTCAAATATTCGCAAGTTGTCGCCAAATGGGCGCCAATATACTTAACTATGGAGTTCATTTGAGTAATGCCCTCGAGTCAGTATCTTGTTATGGAAAACGACTGGAAATGTGCATGCAATTGACACAAAATCACATAAATGCCCCCCTTTCGGAGCATTCGATTGCAACCAAGAGGGGGAGGTGCACAACTGCCGTCCTACGAAATTTCAATTTTTTACGACTGACTATTTTTGAGTTATGCGAGAAACGCACCTGCGAACAGACCGCGCGACAAAACTTGTCAAAATCGATATGTCAGTGCTCCATACGTACGGACATTTAACAAAAACTGTCCAAACTGAATAATTTGTGATTAAAATGCTAATTTAGGCTGAAATTTGTGAGCGAAATGTTTCGCGATTATAATACTTCGTACAAGGAAGTAAAGCGGGAGATAAACAGGGTCTGATTAAGGCATACTGCCAGCTGCCCCGGGCCCCCCTATCTGAGGGGGCCCCAAATCGAATGGAAAGTTCATATTGCGTTTCCTCCCTTAATGAACTTTTTTAAAACAAAATATCACAACAGTCTAAAATCTGTGAGTTTTAAGTTACCTTCTTCATTAATGCATCGTTTGAACACAAAAATTCTGTGTTTCATAAATCCATGGCATTCTAGGGTTACATTTTCGAAATTAGGATGGACAGATTTGGCCAATCAAAAACCTGTATTTTTTTTACTCTTCAGATGTGCTATATCCTTTAAAGGTAATCATAGAATTGTCAGAACATCAATAAAATGGACAGAAAGATATCTCGTTTTACTATTGGAGGGTACTTTATAGCTATTTTTGGTTCTAGTCAATTTTCTTGTTATATTATCTGTGATGAGATGAAAAATTTAAATACTTCCATAAAGTTCGGTTCTTCATTACTGCAGTAGTGAAGCAGAGTGGGTTTCTGCCCCGGGCCCGACTAAGCAAAGTCGAGCCCTGTAGATGAATAATTGAATCGTTTATTTCGGAAAGGAAACATCTCCATTTTGAAAAAAGAACAACTCTCAGTTTTGATTTCTTAATTTTTATGGCGAAATTAATAAAAAATCTTTTTAATTTATCAATATTGCATTGCTATTACCTACTAAAACAAAATAGTGGAAGATTATACCTGTGAAGCTTTCCAACTGTTCATAAGCTCCTGAAAGACAGAGTTGTTACCGTTCCGAAATAAACGATTCAATTCTAATCTTTTAAAATGATTCCCAGCACGGAGCAGATCTGGAACGGAGTGAGTATTTAGAAGCAGCTCAAAAAAGTCGCTGCTCAAGATCCCCGTTGAGAACAATATGCATTCGTTTGATTGATTAAAATCTCTTATTTAATTAAACCAGGGTAGGGTTTAATTAAAGACTCTTAGATTTTTAGGTCACGAAATTTCAAAAGGGAAATTTCCTGACTTTTTCGTGACCACTCAGACATACATCGGATATTGGTCCTGCCGGATATCGTATATCCGATACCTGTATGACATAGCTACCGGATATCCGGCTCTGATGTTTGAAACTTAGACATTCTTCTTGAGCTGGACACCTTGCAAACATTACGAAGAGTGACATTTTGCTTTCAATCGTTTGCGACCCGTTTTAATCGTCTATGTTTTCCTTATTTTTTTCCTAAACACCTGCGGAAAAGCCGACTAGGTACCAAAAAATTATACATCTAAATAAATGCAAAAAAAAAAAAAAAAAAATCAAACCACTCACCAGAGAGAGAGAGAGGGGAGTATTCCTAGACACCTTAAAAATTCGGAACAGTTCGAGAAGCAGTAAAACGTACTCAACGAGTAGCCACTTTGGAGAGAGTCATTTCCTGACATATGTTGCCAGGAAATTCGTCTGCTTCGAGTCGTTACGCTTACTTAGGAGAGGCAACACGACTAAGCTCCGAAACCGAAACATTCGGAAGCTAATGGAGCGACTAAAGGACGTATCAGCCAATCGGAAGCGGCGAGATTTCTTCTCCATGTAGGTTACTGTTACAGTAAAACCTGTAAAGTTGACCACCTTTGTAAGCTGACCACCCGTTTAAGCTGACCACTTTTGTCAGGAACGTGATTAGCCCTATATTATGTACTATAGAGAAACCTTTGTAAGTTGACTACATGTCTATGTTGATCAATTATGTACGCTACATTGGGGTGGGAGTATTATAAAAAAAAACCCTTTGTGAGTGGACCGCCTGATTATTACTACATTTATTTTTTTATATTGTTGGAAAGATAAAACAGAAACTAAAATAGCTTCTCCAAGATATTTTTTACGCGATAATTTTAGACCGGTATTTTTCTGGATGGATGAAACAAAAATATAAAGATTGCCTAAACCTTCTTGTTTAAGTTAACCAAATGGTAAAACTACTCTTTTATTCTTTAAATAGGTTTATTCTTTTTCTTTGATCTGATATAGCCATTTTGAAAAACATTTTTTTAAGAAATCTTTAGCATCATACAAATAATTGACGTAGTTAAAATTAAGAAAAATACCATATTAATTAAGTACTTTACTTTTGAAGTTGTATCGGTTTAAATTTCTTTAATGATATTTTAGATAATTGTGAAAAAAGAGCTAATAACTATTTTAAAGTATCGTCATTACATGAAGCTATATTTTAATTAGTTTTAAACGATGAAATGCGTCGTGTAAGAAATAACAAAAAAAAAATATCCCCACCCTTTATAAGTTGACCACCTGTCTAAGTTGTCCACTAAAGGGCTGCACCGCAAGTGGTCAACTTACGCAGGTTTCGCTGCTATATGGAAGTTCACTTTCTACCTACGCCAAGCACATCTAACCATACTGGCGTTCTCCCAACGGTCGAAATTCGACTGTAATAAGTAAATTTAGCAATGAAAGAATGATGCTATTTATATATTTATACTAATTTTATTCCTCATCAAATTTGGCGATGATGATGTCGATTTTATTTTGATCATCCTCACTTAAAGCATACGCACTATCGTTGTTACCGAAAGGCCCATTGCACTCATAAATATAGCCGCTTGTACTTTTGCCGATTTCATACTGGGTGGCAGTTGCATGAGACTGAAATGTTTGCTTCCATACACTCTTCTCGTTTTTCATTTCAATGTTTCAGAGAAGCCTTCACTCAAACTCTTATTATAACTACTTTTAATATGACTGAATAATGGCAACACACTTTTCAACAATGAGTTTTACTTTAGTTAACTAATCATTGACTCAACGAAGACACATTGTCATCTGCTGTCTGTAACAATATAACATTGCAATGATAAACGAGGCTTGCCTTGCAATAGAAGAGGGGAAATAAGTAACTAATACTAAACTGTTTCCAAATATTTTAAATGGATACGACTAAAACGCGTCATTAGCTACTAAAAAAAAAAAAAAAAAAAAAAACAGTATGAAAATCGGTTGAAAATGGTGCTTGACTGTTTTCTCTTTGCTTGTTTATAAATAGGTACAGTGAAGCCTGTGTAAGTTGACCATTTGCGGTGCAGCACTTGAGTGGTCCACTTAGACAGGTGGTCAACTTATGGAGGGTGGAGATGTTTTTTTGTTATTTCTTACATGACGCATTTATTCATTTATAACTCATTAAAATACAGCTTCACGCAATGACGTTACTTCAAAATAGTGATTAGCTCCCCCCTCCCCAATAACCAAAAAAGCATTAAAGAAATTTAATCCCCTTACAATGCATCCTATACAACTTCAAAAGTAAAGTATTTAGTTAAAATTAAAACAAAGATCATATTAATGATGTCAGTTACTTATAGGATGCAAAAGATTTCCTAAAAAAATATATTTTTTTAAATGGCTGTATCAGACCAAAGAAAAAAGAAGAAACTTATTTAAAGAATAAATGAGTGCTCAGAGTAGTTCCCCAGTTAAGTTACTTGAGGTGTGGGCAAACTTTATATGGATGTTTCATCCATCCAGGCAAATACTGGTTTAACATTATATCATAAAAACTGGGAGGAGATATTTCAGTTTTCTTTATCTTTGAAAAAAGGGACAAACAAATAAATCTATACTAATATTATAAAGCTGTAGAGTTTGTTTGCTTGAACGCGCTAATCTCAGGAACTACCGGTCCGATTTGAAAAATTCTTTCAGTGTTAGATAGCCCATTTATCGAGGAAGGCTATAGGCTATATATCATCACGCTAAGACCCATTGGAGCGGAGTTCCGAAAATTGCATAAAATAGTCCTTTTCTATCGGAAGAAATGATCGCATCCTTTCGAGCCTGATACCATTGAAAAGCCCGTAAAAAACTATCCTAGAAAGAGTTTTGTCCTTCGTGCTAAAATGGGAAGCCTCTAAATTAACTAGAAAAGAAGTTAAAAGCGTTTTTCTCTGTAGTTTGAAATTATTTTTTGCACGGTAATTAACTTTGATTTTATTTGACCCAGATGAGGACCGTTTTATTTTATTCGCATTGTTGCATCGTTTCAACAGTTGTTACAGTTGCCGTGTTAACAAATAATTTAATGCAGTTGCCATTGTTAAACAAATTAAAAAAAAATAATAAACGTTTCCAGCATTTTGATGAGGCATCGCTGTATTTGCAAAATATAATTTAAAATAGACCGTGCAATGCTGGGCGTCGCAGCTAGTATAGTAATAATGAGGCGGTCCACTTACAAAGGGATTTTATAATACTCCCACCCAAATTTGGCGTACATAAGTGGTCAACATAGACAGGTGGTCAAGTGGTTACTCTACATTATATAATATATGGCTCATTTCGTTCCTGGCAAAAGTGGTTGAGCTTAGACAGGTGGTCAGCTTACAAAGGTGGTCAATTTTGCAGACTTTACTGTATTCACTTATGCACACTGTAGGAAAAAAAACGAACAGGAAAATTTGAAGGTCACAAGTACATGTTGCCAGTATTTTTTCACGTGGGATACGCAGAGTGGCTTCACGGAGCATCCACGCTCCGCAGATAAGGGATTGAAGCTGTACGTAACACCTATTTCATGAGAAGTCCTAGTTTTTATTGAAAATTTTATTATAAAATAGATGCAAAAAAAGCAGTAAGGAGAGGCAGCATAAGCCTTTTGCCTTTCGTATTTTTTCCTAAGTTAATAAATCTTTTAAAGTTATTAAGCAACTAAAGCATCATTTCTTTCAATTTCACTAATTTCGTTACTGAAACTACGAAAACCCAGGGTTCCACAGAATACAGATCACTGTAGTGCTGCTGAACACAATTTCTGGGGTGAAGCTGAAAATGATTCATTTCTTGATGTGTTTTAAACTTTTTCATGTGTATGTTTAAAAAAAAATCTAGGCAGTATAACGTTTCCTAGCACATGAGATCCGTGAGCACTCCGTGACGTATCGACACGTCGTGGCGATGGATCATGTCTGCGAAAATAGGACGAATGAGCCATCGTCATGAATGTTTGATGCGCAGATGAGTGAGCGAACATCCTACGCTAAGAAAGCATTCTGCTGTCTGTATTTGTTTTAGACAGACACTTAAGAGAATTTAGAATACGTCAAGAAATGAATCATTTTCAAAAAAACATGGTGTTCAGTAACAACAAATATCTTGACAGTGTAGATCATGGATTTTTACATGGCAATTTTTTTACGAATGCATAATATTTGCCCCAAAAGCAATCCGGATAATGTCTCTTTATCCAAATGCACGTTCCTTTTCCTCCAATACGTGATCGCTTTGTAGTTTATTTACCAAATAAAAGTTATCAACCTTGTATTTCGAGATTTAACCAACAAAATGATTTCGCACTTTTTTCGTTTATACTCTTTTGGAGAGATGAAATAATGCGAGCGGGTCATTTAAAACGTTTATCGGCAGTTATCATGAGCTGCGTCATTGATTTAGAACATTTTTTACTCTGAATAGGATGCTTTCAGTGCATACGAACAAGTGATAATAAATAAATATTATTCTAATGATACGCTCACCCGCATTTGCACACTCAGTCACTCACGTTCCAGTTAAATCACGTCATTGGAACGAAAATTATTGCAGTTGTTTCTAATGCCACTTGGGTGTCCGAGCTGCCCTGAGCAGAGCGACCAGGAATGAAGGGCAGGGCCTTATTTACCATTAGGCTCGTGAGGCCTAGGCCTAGAGTCCCCACTTTGAGGGGGCCCCCTGATTTTGGTAATTTTTTTTGTTTTGTAATTTAAAATTTTTTAGAAAAATATTTTCAAATGGCATCTTTTAAAAACAAACTGTTAGTGTTCTGTTGCTTCACAGAAAATTTGTATTATTAAATTATTTTAAAACGACAAGGAATTTTCAATTTGGGGGCCCCCAGATTTTATTCAAACATTTTGTAATAAAAAAAAAAATCATTTTGCACGCTGGGGGCTCTCAAATGTGAGTTTGACTCTGACATTTGAAAAACAAATTAGTTTTTGCACTTTGGGGGCCCCCAGATTTTATTGAAACATTTTGTAATAAAAAACAAAATCATTTTGCACGCTGGGGGCTCTCAAATGCGAGTTTGACTCTGACATTTGAAAAACAAATTAGTTTTTGCGCTTTGGGGGCCCCCAAGTTTTACAAACACATACCGAATGTTATGTTTAAAAATTTTTTGTTGCGTGAGGGGCCTCCAAACGTGAGTGGTGCCTACAGTGATTCAGAATGTAACCCTGATGAAGGGAGCGCCTTCCGTTTGTAGATGAGCACCACAACGGTTAAAGTATGACGTGGCTCATTATGTGTGTGGATGGCGCCACCCACACATACGCCACCTTCCTTTATTGACATAAAGGGGGATGGGAAAGGACAGTCTCCAACCTCCGGTACCTTGGGGTCCGGGATTTTACCTGCACTTATTTCCAAGTGTATCAGCAGACCGGGTTTCGAACGCCCAATCTTCCGGTTGAAAGTCCGTCATCCTAACCACTAGGCTACCACGGTCCTAAAACTTTAAGTAAATTTTAGGACCGTGGCCTTTACAAACTCTTACATGACGGATTTTCTCCCCGTTTTCTAGAGGCAGGTATGGGAAATTCAACTTCGTATCTCACTAATAGTAACCCTAAATGTCGGGCCTGATTTGATAATTTCGATTAAAGAGGAAATTTAGGCTGGAATCTGTGTGACATTTTGCGTGAGTGCTATACTCCTTTTGCTTTGTACAAAGTAAAAAAAAAATTTTTTTTCTTTCTAATGGGGCTGCATTATTGGCCATCAGCCACTGCAGACCTAGTGCGTCCCCAGAGATTGGTACCAACTCTTTCAGCGGCACTGCAATGGGTGTGGTACCATTGCCGCAATTTTTTTGTCGCTTAGTTTCCCCTAGACAGGGCACCTGAGCTCTCGATGCAATCTGCACGAGGAATTTAATTTAGCCGAGAGACAAAGTAAAAACTTAGAACTTACATTCGGCCATGAATGAATAAAAAAAATGGCATGTCTACCTTCTTCCCTTCGGTGCACGACTTTTTTTTTTGTACGGTCCGTAATACAATACAGCCTTGGTATTTTCTAGGTCCGCAGTATGAGTCGTCATGCTGCTGCCCCAGTATCATTGCGAGTGCAACCCTTTCGGAGAAACACCCGCAGATGAAAATAAAGAAAGTATTTGCTCTGCTGTCTCATTAACGCCCAATGACGCAACGACCATAACCCGAGATTTATTCTCCCATATTGTCTGTCGGGTGCTTAAACCAGGGTACTTTTCCAGATTTATGTTCGGGGGCGCGCCTTTTTTCCGTCTCCGGCGAGAGGCAAAGGTCGAGATTCGGTTGCGCATCGTGCTCAGTCACGTCGCTCTGTGGGTCTGTTACACTGAAAGTTCTGCGTTCAGTTGCCACCCTTTTTGGTGTTACTGAACATGATGTTTGGTGTTCAGCAGTTCAGCTGGTGTAAAGATAAAATGATTCATTTTTGACATAGTACTGTAATTTTTTTATATGTTCGTCTAAAAAAGGATAGACTCTGAAATGTGTTAACTCCGTTATGTATCGAAATGTCATAGCGCTGGCTCATTTCTATGAAAACAGGATAAAAGAGCCATCGTCATGAATGTTTGATACGTAGATGAGTGAACGGACAACCTATGCTAAAAGGACATTCTGCTGTCCGTATATTTTTAGACAGACACTTTAAAAAATTTAATATACATCAAGAAATGAATCATTTTCAACTTTACACCAAAAATGATGTTCAGTAACACCAAAAATTTCTTACAGTGCATAGGGCGCGAAAAGAACTAGCGGCAAGATGCAAAAAAAAAAAACTTTTTTCTCCTTATAATTATAATTCCAATCGTAATTAATTTTTCTTACACATGGACGATGTGATGCTTCAGCTCTTTTATAATTTTGGGCTGTTTTAAATATCGGATGACAATCATTCATAGCCCTCAGAAGAGACTTGATGTTTTGGAATCGCAAAATACGAACTTTGACAATGTGTTTATCTGTATTAGTGATTTTTTGTACATTATTCTATGACCTATTCAGGCCGCAGTCATCTAGTGGTCAGGATGTCGATCCTCCGGCCGGAAGACTGAGTGCTCGATACCCGACCCGCCGAAGACACGTACACTTCCAAGCTATTTGAGAGCATAATAATAATATTGATTACATGTGTACATCATTTGTATGAAGTTAAGGCTCACAATACAAAAGATAATGGGTACAGAACAGGAAAATATATTCATTGTTCGAAATCCGAAAAAAGGATCCTTGCCATTTTATCTTACAAGTGTCAGTGCCTGAGAACATGTCCTTTTAAACTCTTAACAAGAAATCAACTCAAACCTTAATCAGCATCGGTGTTTGCGATACAAAATGATCCATGAAACTTTAAAATCAAATGATGAAAATGAAAAGAAACTTTAAAGTAAATTGAATTTGCTGACTTTAAATGTTTTTATAGAAACCGAAATGTGTCATGTCACACTTCTTGTTACACCCTCCGCTCCTCTTGTCACAAACTGTCACAATATCTTGAACCCCGCTCCCCCCTCGAAGCTTGACATCATTTATGAATGACACCTAAGGTTCAGCGATGCATTTTGCTTATTGGGATGGGTATCCCAATAAAAAGTACTTTTTAAACAACCTGTCTAAGAGAGCTGTAATATATTTTGAAATAAATTTCGGAATCCTTTAACATTTCATCACTTGCGCTCGATTTGCACGAACAAACAAAGTAAAATTCGATGGCAAGCCTATGCGATTCAACAGGTTTAGAAACATTAATCCCTGCCTAAAGCCATCGAAAACGCACTTCAAATCGACAACGTTCGATACCAGAACTGTATTTTACTTGTAGATTTGACTTTCTCCGATACATTCGATTTGGGTGACGTCATTTTAGAGTGTCGTAAATGTGCCGCTTTCTCCTTTTTACAATCCAATGGAAAAAGTGATGAAATATTTATGACAAATGGTGCTACACGTGCGCTGAAATGACAATGGCACGTGCAACTGAAATTTACCAGAATCGAGGCTGCGTCAGGAGTCTTTTTCAGGGACGGATGAGAAACCTTTGTAAAAAAATATACAAACGATTCAAACGTTTTCCCTAAACGTTTGAATCAGGTGGAAATTCACACTATAACCTGATTTGTGATGAGGCATTGGATTGAATTTCCAACGCTGCTGCGAAAAAAACAAGATTGGTAAATAGAAAACGCCGAAATGGATAATAGGGAATAAACTATTACAAATTATATAATAGAGTATTTTAACCCTAATAAGATTAGGATTGAATTTGTAAGTAATTAAATGCTCTAGAGCAGCGATTCCCAATCTTTTTTCTTTTTTTTCGCGTACCGCCATTTTTTCTTGCAAACCATTTGCGTACCACTGCGAATATAGCCTTGTTATACACAACAGAATACTAATAGATTACAGAGAAATATTAGGGGACTTTTCTACTTCACCCCTTTACCCTGTTAGCACGGGGCCTTAGGGCTGCCCTCGCCGGACACGGGTAAGTGAAGTTCGACGACAGCTCGTGGCCGACCGGAGGTAGATTAGCTGGGCGTCAGCCCAGCTTTCCTACATTGCTGTGTGGACCTGGCCCTCCTTGATACCCCTATGCTTGAAGAGTATCATTGAAGGGTTGTGGTTCCCTAATACTAGGGGACTAGATAATATAAATTATACAATTTTTGATAGTTAAGGCAGAAAAAAGCGTTTATTAAAATAAAGCTGTATATAAAATAAAGTATATGAAATATATAAAATATATTTCATTTTGGGAAAAACTCCTCCGTTTTCCCCTGCTGTTTCCTGAGCATTATCAGAACAGAAAGAAACGCGATGCTTCCCAGTTCGTCTATCTCTTTATTTTTTTGGCTCGCACAAATACCACAGTTTGGGAGCCGCTGCTCTAGAGCAGTGATTCTCAGCCTATATTTTTTTTTTCGTCACGACACACTTTCTACGATTTCAAAATTTGGAGGCACACATAAAAAAAAACTGAAAACGGGTTAGATAGGTTTATAAGGGCGCAGTTATCAATGATAAAAGCAATGCAAAATAAGGTATTTAACTGTAAAAACAAGTTTTCTTTTACAGTGTATTTTTCTTTCACTTAAACTTTACTCGTAATATTAAAATAGAGCATTGCAATTTTTACTATATACATTTCTGAAATTTGGCGGCACACAAAAGCGCCGCAGCACAGTGGTTGAGAATCACTGCTCTAGAGTCTCAGAACTGTTTTCTTTTTTTTTCACATGTAAGTGCGAATGTTCTGTTTAACATCATTCGTATAAAATTGAAAAAGAGTACAGAATGAGAGTACCCAGGTGCACGGTATGGATTTGTTCTGACTGAACTGAAAGACAGGGTAAGGCATTTTCAGGGATCTGTAGCGGAGCGCGCTCCTCTTCTCGGAACTCGAGCCGGAGCGAGAAATAGGTTGCGCTCCTCTGTTCCGATTTTTTCTTTTACTTTTGGTTGTTGTTGATTCTAATGTCACATGGGTACCCAAGCTCTCATTTGCAGAGTGACCAGGAGTGAGGGCAGTAAGGAGCGCCTTCTGTTTAGAGATGCGCACCGCAATGGTGGGAGTACGAATTGGCTCATGATGTAGTTGGATGAAACCAGACGGCGCCACCAAAAATACGCCACCTTCCTTTTCTGACGTAAGGGGGAAGGGAAGGGACATTCACCGCCCTCCGGTACCCTCGGGACTTCAGCGTCCACGGATTTTACCTGCACGTATCCCCGAGTGTACATGGTGGGTCTTCAGCGAGTCGGCAATAGAACCCTAAATCTTTCGGTTGACATACTAACCACTAGGCTACCGCGGCCGCTCTTTCACATTTCAAAATTTTTATCACGTAAAACATCACTAAAAAATGAGCAAAAAAAATATAAACTATTAAAATCAATCGGAGTACGAAGCGGAGCAGGTGCTCAGCCGGAGCAAATAATTAGAAGCTGGTGCGGAGCAGCTCAAAGAAGTGGCGGCTCCAAATCCCTGGTATTTCACTAGATTACCAACTCCCGGACGCGTCATTTCATTTTGACGAAGGTATTTTTTCCCCACTTGACCTCGCATCTTGTCCTCATCTAAGGAGCAAAAGCTGACACCCACGTGCGTGCAAACGTTTCACGTGACTACTGCAGAAAGCAAACATTTTTCAAGGTCCTCGCGACTCCTCGGTTCGCAATTGCTTTTCTCGATGAACACGGAGACACACAGAATCAGAATCGGCCTCTAGCCGCTCTATTCTCATCTCGAGATTTTGGAGACCGAAAACGAGTTACTTTCAGTCGTAAAACGGTCGCACAGGTTTCTTATCAGGAATGGAGGCGTTGATTCAAGAATTCTAAATTAAAGAAGAAAGAAACTTGAAAAGAAGAAAACGAATATATATGGAAAAGAAGATGAAACAAGAAGTAAATCCTAAGGGTCTGTGTGATACTCTTCAGTACACTGTAAAAATTTTGCGTTTGGTTGCCACCATTTTCGGTGCAAAGTTGAAAAGGATTCATTTTTGAGGCCTTTTTCATCTTTTCATGTGTCTGTCTAAAAATATAGACAGTATAATGTTTCCTAGTACATTAAATGTACAGTTGCTCTCCGTTACGTATCGAAATGTCCTCGGGAGGACTCATGTCCATGAGAGTAGGATAGATGAGCCATCGTCATGAAGTTTTGATGCGTAGATGAGTGAACGAACATCCTATGCTGAGGAAATATTCTGCAGTCTGTATTTTTTTTTTATACATACACTTAAAAGAGCTTAAAATAGCCAAAACATGAATAGTTTTCAACTGAAAATGAGTTATTTTTTTCTACAAAATAGGAAAAATATTTCTCAATATTAAAGGTAATATTACATTTTCAAAACTTGGCCAATGTTCAAATTTCTTTATTTTCACCGTTATCAGCAAATTAAATTTATTTTTACTAACTTCTTTTTGATTTTCATCATTTGATTTTAAAGTTTCATTGATTCTTTAATATAGTACACACCGATGATGATAAAGGTTTAAATTGACTTCTTGTTAAAAGTTTAAAAGCAAATGACACTTTTAAGATGGAAATGGCGCGGGTAATTTTTTCAGAATTTGAACAATAAATATATTTCACTGTTCTATACTCATAATTAACCTCATTTCATACAAATTACGTCAAGTTATTCTTATGCTCACAGGTGTCATTAAAAGTTCAAAAATATAATTCGAAACGTGTTCTATGACTCAGTGCTTTGTTTCTGAACTGCAATGACACACGCTTATGTAATATAGCGTGACATGTGACAAAGGGGTGTAGGGCGGTATGATGAGATGTGCCCAAAAAAGGGGGGGGGGGGGTTCAAATATATTGGAAAAAATTGTGACATCATTCATGAATGGTCTGTAGGGGTTTGAAGGGCATATTTCCATCGTATCACCCATTTCCCAAAATGGCGACAGATCATTGTGTTCTTCATGTGCAGCTTAAAATCAATATTTCTGGTCAGAAATGTGATTTCAATCGATAAGTACATTTTCCGTTGCATGAAACAATCCTTGTAATTTAAATACAATAAAAAATGGCTCGACGCCTGTTGATAAAAAGAGCGCAAAGAGTATAACTTTGACGATAAGTGGTATCTTTAGATAGCAGGCATGTGCGAAGGCCGAACTTAAAATGAGACATTTTGAAATGGAAAAATAATGGCTTTTCTGTTAGAACTATAATTGCCCCTTATCGGTGCCTAGCCTGTGAGCGTAGTCCTTAAGCTGTGTTCCGCAGTACATCCTTCGAGTCAAAATAATAATAATAATACTAATTACTATCTATCATATAAACAGACAAAGACAAACAGTTAGGAACCATTTCTACCTGTGTTTTTCAACCGATTTCTCCCCCCCCCCCTTTTTTTTTTGTTCAGTAGCTACCGACGCGTTTTAGTGATATTCATTAAAAAATTTTGGAAACAATTGATTATTAGTTCATTATTTCCCCTTTTCTTTTGTCGGGCAAGCCTCGTTTATTATTGTGATGTTACATTGTTATAGAAAGCAGATGGCAACATGTCTTGGTTGAGTCAATGATTGGATAATAAACATAAAACTCATTGCTAAAAAGAATGTGTTGCCATTAAGCAGTCATACTAAAAACAATTGTTATAAGAGTTTGAGTGAAGGCTTCTCTGAAACGATGAAATGAAAAATAAGAATAGTGTAGGGAAGCAAACATTTAGGTTTTATTCAACTGCCACTCCACTTAGTACGACATCAGCCGAAATACAAGCGGCTGCATTTACTTGTGCAATGGGCCCTGCAACGACAATACGTTAAGCGAGGGTGATCAAAGTAAACTTGACGTTATACAAGCCAAATTGGAGCAATAATCTATACTAATATTATCAAGCTGTAGAGTTTGTTTGTTTGCTTGAACGCGCTAATCTCAGGAACTACTGGTCCGATTTGAAAAATTCTTTCAGTGTTAGATAGCCCATTTATCGAGGAAGGCTATAGGCTATATATCATCACGCTAAGACCAATTGGAACGGAGCTCCGAAAATTGCATAAAATAGTCCTTTTCTATCGGAAGAAATGATCGCATCCTTTCGAGCCTGATACCATTGAAAAGCCCGTATAAAACTATCCTAGAAAGAGTTTTGTCCTTCGTGCTAACATGGGAAGCCTCCAAATTAACTAGAAAAGAAGTTATAAGCGTTTTTCTCTGTAGCTTGAAATTATTTTTTCACGGTAATTAGCTTTAATTTTATTTGACCAAGATGACCGTTTTATTTTATTTGCATTGTTGCATCGTTTCAACCATTGTTACAGTTGCCGTGTGAACAAACAAACCAATGCAGTTGCCATTGTTAAACAATTAAAAAAATAATAATCAACGTTTCTAGCATTTTGATGAGGCATCGCTGAATTTGCAAAATATAATTTAAGACAGACCGTGCAACGACGGGCGTCGCAGCTAGTACTTTTATAATTACATAAATAGCATCATGTTGTCAATGCTGAATTTAATTTTTACGATCGAATTTCGACTGTTGGGCGAACTCTAGTTAGTCTTAAAAGACAAATAATAAACACATAAATAATTAGTTAATAAATGAAAAGAGTAAGAACCTACATATACACTAAAATATCTCCTCAGTTCGTCACTTTTTTTTTGTAAGTATTAATCGGAACTGATTCATTGTGAATGTAACTGTAATTGTAATCACAATTTGATGTCTATTAACATCTTTATACAATAGGGGTGGGATTGGCAACTGCATATCTATCAGCTGACTGCTGGATACCTGATTAGAAGTTTATCTGCATATCTATGGCAACTGTTCTTATTTTCAGGCGACTAACCTCTTGGGGAAACTATGCTTTTCATCCTGATGCAGAGTACAGTTAACAAGAGCTCGCCCGACAGTCGAAATTCGACCGTAATCATTCAATTTAGCATCGAAAACATCACGCTTATTACATAATGATGCGAGTACAAAAGTCAGCAAATCTGGCGATTGCAGCGTCGAGTTGATTAGTTTGATCATCCTCACTTGGAGCAAACGTGTTTTAAATCATTGTCGCTGCAGAGCCAATAGCGCTCATCCATGTAGCCCGCTTGTACTTCTGCCGATGTCGTATTCAGTGGAGTAGCAATTAAACAAAACTTAAATGTTTAATCCCATTTTTCATTCCATCGTTTCAGGGCAGCCTTCACTCAAACTCTTATCATAACTGCTGTTAGTATGACTGCTCAATGGCAGCAAACTTTCTAACAATGAGTTTCACATTTATTACAATATAACCTTACAATTATAAATGAGGCCTGCCTGACAAAAGAAAAGGAGAAATAATGAACTAATAATCAACTGTTTCTAAAAAGTTTCAATGGATAACTAAACCGCGTCAATAGCAGCGGAAAAAAAGTAAGAAAACCGGTTTAACAACAGGGGAGAAAAGGGATCTTAATTGTTATTTCAGTAAAGTAATTACTTTTATAAATTTATTTCTAGAAATAAGTATTCATCGTTGTCTTATTGCAGTCATGAAGTATTCGTCTTTGCCTTGCCTATTTACAGTAATGTAAAGTTGGGGGAACGCTTATGCATACGAAGATAAGTAATTGAAATAAAAAGTGAGGGGACGCTTATGTTAACATTTAAAAAATATGGGGGGACGCTTGTATTAAAATGAAAAGGCAGGGGGACGCCGTCCCCTCGACTACACCACTGCCTATTTACGTATAGATAATAAGGAAAATGAGCACAATTTTCCAGCAATATTTCGTTTCAGTTTTAAATGTACATATTCGCTCGGATACTTTATGAATGCACGAAGACTTCATGACTGTAATAATAAGACAGCGCTGATTATTTATTTCAAGAAATGAATTTATAAAATTAATTACTTTACTGGTAGCAAAAAAAAAAATCCTATTTCACAGCAAAAATTCTCAAATTGAAAAATATATTTTATGACTAATTTTTGGGAACCATGGCTGAGTTGGTATTTTTATCGCCGCGAACATCTTTGCAAGATTCTCGTTAAAAGTTTCTGTGTTTTGTGCTCGGAAGGCATTGGACTGAATTTTTAAATATCCACTGATCGAAACACCTGCTTAACCGGCGTGTCAAATTTTATTTTAAAAGTTCAATTAATGAGAATGTCTTGGAGATATATGCAAATTACAAACATACTAAGCATTTGGAAGCTGTGCGATGTTTAAAAATGTGTAGATTTTTCAACTTTCAAACTTTTGTGCGGAATTCGGTATGGGTCCGTCGGGCAAGGGACTTCGGATATCCGATAAAATCAATATCCGAAGCATCCCTCAGATAAAATGCATTGCTAAATTAACAAGAATTTCCGTCTAGAACTCTACGAGCCTACTTTCTCGTATACTCTCCAACTTCAAATTTATAGTGTCTCTCTTTCTCATTCTCAATTCGTTCAAAAGTTCTTAGGGAGGACAGACCGACAGACACACATTTTCCCTCTACTTTCAAATTTTTTATTTATTTGAATTTAATTATTTCGCTTTTTTTTTGGACTTTTCTTCACTAATAACGAAATCTTTACGATACATTAAGCCTTCGTTCATGCTTTATTATTATTATATTTTTGCTTTTACGGGAAAGTAGGGTGACAAACGTTAAATTGAGGTGCACAAACCAAAGTATATTCTAGTTATTCTTAATACACGAGATAAAACTACAGATTTCGTCCGCGACACATTCATTAAAATGCTGACGAGTGCTTTGAAAACTAATTAAACAAGTAACAAATTACAGGAGGGAAAAAAAGAAGATAAAGCAATATTACCTTATTCTTTCTCCAAAAAAATATGCAGTTTGGAGCTAATAAATGGACTGAAGGAGATAAGTCGCTGCTATCCTTTTAAAGAGGAAGTGGATAAAAAGTGTTTAACAAAAACTCAAGGTTTGTGATTGCGTCACAGGCACTCGATTCGATTGACTGAACACTGATAGTCCACAGCCGTCTTTCGGATGCCTGGAAATAGTGCTGCCATCTAGGGAAAAGACATAGCTTCAAATTCATTTTAAAGGGTTTTCTGTTCTCTATTAATGCATTCTCAAAAATTATTCCCACCTCCAAAATAAAAAAATAAATAAATTTTATGTATATACATTGTATCTGCCAAGTTTTACATTTTTTTACAATCATTTCCAGATTTGTGCAATGTTTAATGACATTGAAGCGATTTTTAACAAAACCGTCAATTCTTGCAAAAATTTCAGCAATGTTTCGCCCCATTATTAGTCACTATAATGACTTTAATGATAATGATTGGCTTGTTCAGACTTTAAATGATCATTATTGGATTATTTACATTCTAATACTGGGCTAGACTTTAGAGTCTCATACCTGGCTCTACATGCATTTATAATATATTCTTTTCTCTTCTAGTCATAGAATAACATTTTCTATTACTTCTTTTTTTCAAAATTCTGAATTTTTGAGAAAACTCTTCACCTTAATAAGTTGGCGATATATATTAAACGGATAGTTTTATAAATTATTTATGTATTTTTTTATAAAGTTAGATTAAGAGAAAGAATTCGTTTTCAAAGATTATCACCAAGAAATATTTATTTTCGGGTAAAAGTTCAGAGATATGTTAATATATTGGCCTTAAATTTTATGTTTCTAGTTCCATCGGAAACAACTGAAACATTTCAAGCAATTTTTTTAAAAAAAACCATGTAATACTATATCAAGTTATGATGATTGGTCAAGTTAAAAAGGAATAAAAGTTCGGAATTCTAGACTTCAGCGTTAGGAGAAAATTAAACTGAATCATCTGCTTTGAAGTCCTATTATTATTAGTTATTAGGTGAATTCCAAGTGAAAGTGGACATCTTTGGGAAACATTAAAATGAAAACTTTTAAGAAGTATTACTTTATGTTTTTTGGGAAACGGAAGTTATTTACAAGCGTTCTTCCTACCCCTTGTGAGAAAAAATTTCTTCACAACAAACTATTTGGCTGTCACTAGATGAATAGTGGGGACCAGTTTTTCTTGTGTGCTGTGTCAGTTACTACTTTTTTTGGTATGCATAAGTAATTAGAATAACACAAGTGTACACCTTTTTAAGCACGCATTACTTTTTCATTTAAGTAAAAATTTCCTTGTCACAAGTTCATAATTCACAGATTTTCGAATTTTTCTTTGTATTTTCCGGTACAAATGTCTATTTCATGTTGCCTCAGTTACTGTCATATTTCATAATTTGTCCTCATTACGAGTAGAATAACAGGGTTTCAAAAAACGCCGTACACTAATTTGTTAATATAGCTGTGTAAGACAGTAAAACAAAACTTATTTTATATTCAATACTTTACTTGTTCTATTTATTTAGAGTCAACTTTTTTGCTTCGAAATGTTCCGTCAGTTACCGTGGAATGCACCATTACTAATTTTTATAAATGCAGTGGCCACTGACGTTTTGATGTCATTTCCATTTTTAGCACCGTTAAAGTTCTTCTTTCCCATTTGTGCTATCGGAAATTCATTTTAAAACGCGTTTGTTTTAAAAATATCACCTTCATTGCAAGTTTTAAATAAACTTATTATTTTTAAAACACACACACACATACATAAAAAAGCATCGTGTGTAGTAATTTGTTTCAGAGCAATGTTTCTGTCTGCTAACGGATCAAACACCTTGTATTTTTTAACGAGCTATAAGCTTTTTTATTACTCTTAAAGTATTCCTTGCTTTTACAGACCGTTCATAAATGATGTCATACTTTTCTTCAATATATTTGACCCCCTCCCCCTCTTTGCCACACTTCAAAATACCCCCTACCTACCGTTGTCACATGTCACCGCTGTATTACATAAGCATATATGCGCTTGCGGGGTTGCATTAAAAAAAAACTAGAGCCCCTTATGCTATAGAACACAGTTCTAATTTTATTTTTGAGCTTTTAGTGACCATCCGTGAGCATATTAATAATCATTTAGGTTTTCAACAAAAAAGACAATTTGCATATACGTAATGGTAAAAGTTAATTGTTCTAATTCGGAAAAAAAAAAAAAAAAAAAAAAAACCCGCGCCATTTTGTCTTCAGTGTAAATGCCTCTGAAGATATCCTTTTAAACTTTTCAGAAGAAGTAAATTTAAGCCTTAATCAGCATTGATGTTTTCAATACGAAATGAAATCAGTGAAATTAAAAACCAAATTATGAAAAATAATAATAATAATTTGCTGATTTTAGGTGTTTTTACAGAACCCAAAGTCACACTTCTTGTTACCCCCTCCGCCCTCGAAGCCTGACGTCATTTATGAAGGAGCCACAGGCAGGTAAAACTCCCATTGAATTCAATGTCTCGGCACAAGAACTCTCGAGGTGTTTGCGGAACTGCCATGACTAAAACCAAGAGTCAACCAAAATGCGAACTATTCCACACAACAGTGGCAAATTTTCTGTATGTGCACATGAGCACGTGAACCTTTCATGCTGCTTCAAGGGAATAAATGTATAGGAAAATTAAATAAAATAATATGTACATCTCCACAATTTTGTTAATTACCAAGATGAATTTCTGCCCCTATGCCACCCTTTTTGTAATACGTCAATTCATAGCTGTTGTTGTTGTTTCTAATGAGCGACGAGGAACTAAGGAGAAAGGAGCGCCTTCCATTTATAGATGAGCACCAAAAAATGGCGCGAAAACAAAGACAAAATTTTATGGATGGAGTTATACCTTCAGAGATTCAGTTACCATGCATGGAAGTCGCTAAGAAATGTTTGGAAACTTTCTAGAGTCATTCCATTTCAAATCAGGCAGGCAGGTCTAAAACATGTCACCTGACCCTCACAGATTTTTTAAAAAAAATTACAGTAGTTACAACTCAGGGACATATGAAATAACACAAAAGGATTGAGCAAAAAAAAAATATTTTCCTAGTTTCAGCCTTTTAAAATTTGGAATAAAAAAGGCAGTTTCCAGAAAATCAGCAAAACAATTACTTTAAAAATTTCCTCTTTTTCAAAAGTTTTTAACCGATTCAAATAATTTTTTTTCTATAAATAATTAAGGGATGGTATTTTATTTAGACACTAATTTGAAAAATCTAGTTGGCTTCATTGATAAAGAAAAAAGTGTTTCTGAGGTGAAAAAAATTGCATTTTTACCGATTTTATGTTTTTTTTTCTTATAAACGAAATTTATTTTTGACAAAACACAGAAGGAAATCCAAAGTGCTGTTATGAAAATTTTGAATAAAATTTTATTGCAAGCCTGAGATGCATATACCCTCAGAATTTAAAGTTTGAAAATGTTCAAAAATTACGATTTTTGAAGTGTAATTACTCAAAAAAAGCCATTTTTTAAAAATCTGAAAATCTGCTTATTTGTTGCCCTTGAAGTGCCTAATGAGCTGCTATAAGTTGCTTAATATTGTGTATTTTTGCCCCAGATATTTTATATGATTTTTCAAAAATGGCCTTTTGTGCGTTTCTCAAAAAAGCCAGAAATTCAAACTTGTATTAATTTAATCACTTTAATATAAGATTTAATCAATATTTATTAATAAATATACCATATTGTTATACAATTACTACAGCTAAATTGTACGTAACCTTCTTAGACTTTAAATAGCACCTTGCACAAAGTGTAACCTCCGTGATTTAATGCATGTTATTCTGTTTATTCGAATTACAGTTTCAAACTCACACGCTTTACATCAAATACCATGTAACAGCAAACGTAAAATTTATTGTAGGAATACAATCAAAACATTATTGGCTATCCTACAATACTGCTAAATAGTAAAAATCCCTAAAATAGTAATGCTTACATGGGACGCACGAGCAAACAAGTGGAAAACAGAAAACTAACAGCCTCTTAAACAAATATAACTCAATGCATGATTTCTAAATAGGAAAATTTATTGAAAGTGTGAATGAGAATTATTGAATGAGGCAAATTAAGAATGTATCACCGATGGTTTAGGGACACTACCCAATAATTGGTACACAGATAATCTAGAAAAATTATTTCAATAGCCAGAAGAGTCCGGTGAAAAAAAACTAGACCAATATAAAGTAATGTTGAAAGTATGAAATATAACACCATCTGAACCCTCCTAGTCTTTGCACTTTTTGGTTGAGGATTCAAGAACTTGATTCTTATGTTGCTTTAAGTACATAACTACATATGTGTTTAAAATTATGTAAGCCAGTGCTGTAAGCTATAAAGCGTGTGAGTTTGAAACTAGTAATTCGAATGAACAGAATAACATGCATTAAATCACGGTGGTTACACTTTGTGCAAGGTGCTATTTAAATTCTAAGAAGGTTAAATACAATTTATCTGAAGTAATTGTGTATCAATATGGTATATTTATTAATAAATATTGATTAAATCTTATATTAAAGTGATTAAATAAGTACAAGTTTGAATTTCTGGCTTTTTTGAGAAAAGCACAAAAGGCCATTTTTGAAAAACCATATAAAATATCTGGGGCAAAAATACACAATATAACTTACAGCAGCTGATTAAGCACTTCAAGGGCAACAAATGAGCAGATTTTCAGATTTTTAAAAAATAGCTTTTTTGAGTAATCACACTTCAAAAATCGTAATTTTTGAACATTTTCAAATTTCAAACTTTAAATTCTGAGGGTATATGCATCTCAGGCTTGCAATAAAATTTGATACAAAACTTTAATAATAGTACTTTGGATTGCCAGCTCTGTTTTGTCAAAAATAAATTTCTTTCATAAGAAAAAAAAATCATAAAATCGGTAAAAATGCGATTTTTTTTCACTTCAAAAACACTTTTTTTCGTTTTAGCCAACTAGATTTCTCAAATTAGTGTCCAAATAAAATACCATCCCTTCATTATTTATAGAAAAAAAAAACGTATTTGAATCGGTTAAAAACTTTTGAAACAGAGGCCATTTTAAAAGTGAGTGTTTTTCTGATTTTCTGGAAACGGCCAATTTTTTTCTAAATTTTAAAAGGCTGTAACTAGAAAAATAATTTTTTTTTTGCTTAATACTTTTGGGATATTTCATATGTCCCTTAGTTGTAACTACTGTAATTAAAAAAAAAAAAAAAAAATCTGTGAGGGTCATGTGACACCCTCTGCCTGATCTGAAGTGGAATATGGCTCTCTAAATATTTTATTAATTGTAAGAGAACGTTAATATTGACATGATAAATGACGTAACTAAATTCAATGAGAATGTTATGAATTTTTTTTACCTCAGTAAAAAAAAGGGAAAAAAAGGAAAAGAGTTGATTTAATGAGCAGAATTGGGTCTGGACTGTATTTTGATCATTGTTCAAAGATATATAAGCAAGCAATATTGTGGTTTTCCTACTATCCACTGTAAAGAAAAAGAAATTTTCCTTTTCTTTTGTTTTAGGTGAATCGTTTTCTTTAAACTTGTGAAATGTAGTTTAATTTGTTAATTAGCGTCGTACCTGCCTTTTTCATTTTCAAAATCTGTTTTGTGAAGCTCCGCGTTTGGATGAGCCACCAGCCGAAACAATCTTCGTGACGCAGATGAAATCGTGGCGAGATAAAGCTACGGCTTATTTACACGTTCAAGCATGCCCGCCGCTTCAACCATCCAAACAAATTCCAATTCATCGCAACAATGTCTGGTTAACACCGGATCGAATCAATTTGATGTTCACGATTAATAGTTTTCGAAGCGTGTAAGAATGGCTTCATTTAAACGTATGAATTTCTTCCAGTATTTCATACATTTGAATTTTGTTAAGTTTTCTTTTGAAGGTGTTAAATTCAAATTTTTACTGCAGGTTTGAAAACTTTTACTTAGTAGTTACTTATAGTGTAAATAGATGGCAGCATCAAAAACCTGATTCGGCCTTTGTGATCATATGATTTCAAACACAGTGAAAATCACGGGCGAACTGTAAAAGTGTACAACGTTCCTTAATTTATTTAAAAACATTTTTTTTTTATCGGAATCCTAACTTGGCAAGTTTTAATTAAGATAACTTACGTTCAAGAAGACTATAAGAAGACAATTAGAAATTAACTACGTATAATAGCTTGCCACATGATTTTACTAACTATTAAAAATTGCTAATTGAATGAGTTATATTTTTTGAATGTAATTTACCTTGATTAACACTTGCCAAGTTAGGAATCAGATAAAAAATGTTTTTTAATAAATTAAGGAACATTATACACTCTTACAGCCATGATCAAAGGATCTGCTATGGAACTTGGCACCCGTTAGATATCAATTCTTTTATCGCTGACACCGATTATTCCGAAGGTCGTTTTTGTTCTATCGAACTTGTCCCTTTTTAGCCTACTTTCCCGTAAAAGTAAAAAAAAAAAAAAATAAAGCATGAAAGAAGTCTTAATGTATCGTAAAAATATCGTTAAAAATAAAGAAAAGTAAAAAAAAAGTGAAGTAATTAAATAAAGATTGAAAAATAAAAAATTTGAAAGTAGGGTTTTGAGATGGGGAAAATGTGTGTATGTCGGTCTGTCCCCCCCCCCCCCCTAATAACTTTTGAACGAATTGTCCGATTCGAAAAATTCTTTTTGCATTCGAAAGGTCTGGGCGAGGACATCTCATTTCTATATTTTACTTTTTGATTGGAACATTTTTTTGTTCAATTTTGAACAGTTCAAAAAATTTTAACATTAGCGCCTATGGACAAAATTGAAGCAAATTATGTAAACTCTGGGCACAAGACCCAAGTTCCTATTGAAAGCTTATTGAAAGGAGTTCTCGGCGTGAAATATTGATTTGAACAGTTTTTGTTCATTTTTGAACAGTTCAAAAAAAAAAAAAAAAAAATTGCGGCTTTTTCCATTATTCCGGCACAGGCGATAAAGTCGCCAATAATGATGCAACTAACGCCAAACGGAATATCGTCGTTGTTATCCTTTTGTGTGTTCCGTCGCCAAAAATTTTGCTCGGCGAGATTTGCGCCTTGATAATGAAAAGGTACCAAATTAACATTAGCGCATATGGGAAATTTCAATCCCATATAAATCCTGATCTAAACGACTTATTGGCTCGCAACAAACTTTATCAGAAATATATTACGCTGCAGAACATGTACTGATACGAAGCTCAACAAGAACTGAACAAGCCTGTTTTCCTATGAAATTTTTGATCGGGATTTTTAAGGGCGTTTCTCAATAAATAAATAAATGAATGAATGAGTGAAAGAATGAATTATTGAATCCATGAAAGAGTGAAAGAATTAATGAATGAATAAATGAATGAGTGAAAGAACGAATGAATGAATAAATGAGTGAATACATGATAAAGTAATTAAATGAGTGAATGAATGAAAAAATAAATAAACGAGTGATAACTACATGAATGAGTAAATGAATGACTGAATAAATGAAAGAATGAATGACTGAGTGAATGAATATGTATTATTCGTTGAGAAAAGTATATTTGAAGTAATTAAGAACTAAAGCTAAATGTGAAAGAGAGAGAAAGTGATAGCTATATTATAAATTTGAAGTTGGGTGTATACGGGAAAGTAGGCTCGTATAGTTCTAGACGGAACTTCTTGTTCACATTTATGTTTTGTTGGGATCTTTTTTCCTGAGGGCTACAGAAAAAAATATATGACGAGTAAAAGAAATGTTTTGAATTATTAAAAACCGGAATTAAGTTTTTCACTCTGATACGAAGGTCAAGTTAAAAATGAATTATTTACTAAGAAGCAAAAAGCGAACTAGAGAGGTGAATCATTTCCAACACTAAACTGCTAACCTATTTTTGTGGAAAAGAACTAAAAAAGTCAAAAATAAAGTTAACAGAATTAAATCCATTTCTAGATGGTGTATACAGGATCTTTGTCTTATATTATTGAAAGATATAAACTCCAAATTTTTTAAACTGGGAAGTTTTTGAAAGAAAAGTTGATGCATTGTTTCTTTGTTTTTTGCACGTGCTACGTTTGCGTAATTCATAAATTTCCCCCGAAATATAAGAAGTCAGAAACATTGAAAAAGCTATGATACTGGAATCATTTAAAAATAAATGATGCCACGGTTTTTCAATGCATTTGACCCCCCCCCCCTTTGTCACAAAATGTCACACTTCAATATCCCCTTTTCCCAGTCGCAAGCATTACCAGTCACAAGCCCAGTATATTACATAAGCATATTTATTTGTAGTTCAGAAACAAAGCACTACGTTATAGATCTCATCTCCAATTTTATCTTGAACTTTTAATGAGATTTCTGAGCATAACAATAATAATGATTATGTGTGTGCTTAATTTGTACAAGTTGAGATTAAGGTTTACAAAAAAAATAATAAAAATTAATATACAATGTTAAAAACAATAATCTTTTGAATTTTGCAGAAACTAACGCGCTATTTTGTCCTAAAATGCAAATGCCCAAGTTTTTCTTTCAAGTTTTAACTTTAACTAGAAGCTAATTTAAACCTTAATCAGCATCGATGCTTTCGCCACAAAACGAAGTCAACGAGAACACAAAACAAAAAAAAAAAATTCATAAGTAACACAAAAATATTTTCCTATACTAATAAGTGTTTTTTTTTTTTTTTGAAGTATAGGAAAACAATATTTTTTTATTATCAATTTTTAGTAGAGAAATTAATTTCTTTGTTCTGAAATGTTTGCTCCAGAAGTAGACTCTTCAGCGGACGTTGTTTGATGGTTTGATTGCAAAAACAAGGTGATTAATATTGTGAGTTGATCACTAACGCAGCAGAATTCGGCCTACGGAGAGAAGGGAATCGCTTCTCCGAGAGGGAGTCCAGAGGCTTTTTTCTCCAGTCGTTAAAATGTTAGAAAGTAAGCTTAAATGGACTGAAATCTGTCATATGGATGCAGCAAACCATCGTATGAGTCATGACTTTTATTTAAAACTACGAAAAGGGGGAAGTCAACGTATACGAGTGTTACTGAAGAAAAACAAAAGCACTTAATAAATCGTCAGTAGCACTCATTGTCGCTGGAGAAATGTGATTTGGAAAATAATTTTCATTTTTTCCACTTCAAAATTAGAGTCAACTTATATGCAAGTACATAGAGTAATATTTTCAATATGACTTATGAGGTGTATGAAAATAAGGCTATTTTTTCAAATCAAAGTAGGGTGAACTACTATTCAAATAAGACTTTTAATTAAAATTTCAGACATAGATTTGGGAAGGCTATGAAAAAATTTTGCATGGTAGAAATTGTTCATGATGCAAACATCTACAATTATTAAAATTTAAAATACAGCGAAACTCAATTATAATTGAGGATAAAAGGACTGAAACAATTCCGCATTAAATTCAAGAGTTCGTAATAAAATGGTTTACTATAAATTTAGATCATTAAGATGAATTTAACGAAAAAGATAGTTACAAAAGACATGCTGTTTACTTTTCACAGAATTTATTGTAGAAAGAAAAGAAAACGGTTCAGTGTTGTCCCCCTACCCTTTTTTGTTAATTGGCGGCATTAAAAATATAAGCCATTCTTTCGGAAATTTTAAACAATTTGTGCTGCTACAATTCCTCCAAAACTTCATTCAAGATGTTTTTATGAAACAAATGAACACTAAGTGGGAGATTATGCTTGTAAAAATTGTGTTATGTGGGGCTATTAATATTAAACCAACAATTTATTTTATTCCCCTCATCCTACTGGAGTTCTTGTTGAATCTGAAGTCTAAGTAACAAAGTTAAAGTGCATATGTATATATATATATATTGAATTAATATTATTGTAACTGTACTTTGGTTTAATACACATAATTTAGCACTATACAAAAATCAAATTATGCACAAATCCTTCAAAATAACTTCTATTAATGGTGAGATGGAATTACATTTCACAATCTGAAACTAAAATATCAAAATTTAAATGCACAAAATGTATCACTGATATTCTCTAGATTGAATTCAAAAATATTAAGAGGCAAGGGAAAAAAAAACTTTTGTAAGTTCTTGAGAACAAAAAAAAAAAAAAAAAGCAAAGCAAGACTACGCATTTTTTTCACAGTAGCTTTGATTTATATAGCACAGTAGCAATGTGTTTAGATTGATTCAAATGATGTTTATTCACACATACACCCAGTTTATGTACTTTGAATACTAATGAAATATGCATACAAACTACGATATCATTTCTGTTGTCTTACAAAGTAATTAGAAATGCCCCTGTGGAATTTAAATACTATTTCCTCCCAACGACAGGAACACATGAGAAACGAAAATTAAACTTGTGAATAATTAGTTCAAAAGCACAAATTGCTTGTAACTTTTTTTTAACATAAAACACATAAATTACTTGTTTTAAAAAAGCATTTTGAACCCTCACCAACATCAAACGTATTGTAATCGCATCGTATCCAAATCTAGCGCAAATCGCTGAAAAGCAACATGGCTTTGCTTGGCGCAGTCGCGCGAAGCGTAAAATCTTGCCAAATGAAGTGCGATCGTAGCGCCATCTGAACGTTCTGCGCAGCTGGTAGTGTTTCTAAATTCGCTGTCGGAGGACATGTTTAGCACCCGCGCTATAACATTTCCGCGGTATAGTTACCCTATACCGCGGAACCATATTCACGAAATCACACTCGCTTTTGTTGCATCATTTTAAACTTTATCAGTTACTCGTAAATTTTCTTCACCCTATAATATAATTTTTTCTTTTCTTCTTAGCTGCCATATTTTAGCACCGTTATGCTAAATAGCTGTGCGAAAAGCACACACCTCAGCTGCGCAATCAGTCTATCGAGCGATAGGTTATAAAACAACTATTCCGAGAAAAAAGGTGCTTAAAAATCTCTTTATGTTATGGGATTATGGGGATTATGTTTACTTTTATGTTTCTTATTAATTCATCAAGTTATAGATGTTTATAGTAAGCAAAGACACTGGGAAGCATATTAACCACCACATGCATCAATATTCAGATATTAGAACATCCCCCGAGGGGGGGGGGAGGGGTCGGGGGGACAAAAAATCATGTTAATCTTATTTAATGTCCTATATGAATTTCTTCTTTGAAACGTACCAAAATCCGAAAAATATTTTATTTTCCGATACTGCAAAAAAAAAAAAAAAAAAAAAGGCCCTTTAAAGGGTTAATTGTTGCTTTTAGTCTGAATTAATAAAAATAAGTTTTTGCGCTAATTTCTTGCAGTATTATTTGATTTGTTTCTTTTTAAAACAATCTTTTAATTTGCACTCGATAAATGACGCAAAATTCGCGGATCCGAATTTTAACGTTTACAGCACTTTTTGCTAAAGGAGATGAAGTAAGCAAAAGACTGAAAGCAGTATCGAAACAAAAAATTATGCAAGATATTGAAGCAGCAGAAGCCATAACTGATGCAGGAAATAATAAACTGAAGGGTGCAAAGGAGGTGAGTTAAACGCATGTAAATAATTTTAATAACGTTTCTTTATTGTTCTGATGATTATTTAGATGTTATTGCATTATTTCTTTTAATAATTCACGCATTTTATTAAAATAGTGAGCGATTTTTTTAACAATTTTTCTGGTTTTCCTATATTTTATACATTTTCCACTGTGACCCCTGTTAAAATAAGTACTTTTATCCATCTCTTTCCGTTCCAAGTACTTTTCACAAAGTACAACCTAATAAATCACATTTCGTCTTATATGCCTGACAATACAGTACCTTAGTACCTATTAAAGAGGATTAAGGTTCAGGATTTTCCCCTGAAAGTTCAGAAAACGCAAATCTTTACTGCTACCCTTCCTGATGTCTTTAAAGCCATATGATATGCTATTTTATGGATAGGGACCCTCTTTTTGGAAAAAAGGACCCGTAAATTTGGAAGTCCTGGGTCCCAGGAACCCGTAGTTTCCGAAGTCTAGCGGCATCACTGTAGAAAGGTGGCTCAAGTATTCCATATGATCGAACTAAATATTTTTGAACCTTATTGCTTTCATAATCATTAAAACTTCGACTTCTTTTATCAATATCAAGAATTAAAAAAAAAAAAAATGCTTCCGATAAATACAGTTTTTACAACCAAGGATTGCAGTCCTGTTTCTATTTCTCTGATTTTTTTAAGCCATATCTGAAGAGACGCGGAAATTTTGAGGCTTATAGCATTGTTCTTGAGGGTCGTTTATATATATATATATAACAACCCACCATACGCTATTTCGCTGTTGCAACAATGCAACAACTTTACAAGAGAGCTCTAGCTGTACATTTTTAAGCTCATGAGAGTGTGTGACGTTGAATTCTTCTTAAGCTCTATGAAAATTGATGATTTTGAGAATTTCTGCGGCGCATGTCAGAGTAAAGATGGATTTTTATCTTTTGCCTACTAATAAAGCTTTCTATTTCCAGGGAAATATTGCGCCCTTTCATGTAATAAATAGTATTGGTTTCAATAAATCTGGGATTATTTTTGGACATGGAATCGAAAACGCAGCAAATGATGCATAATTTACATACGTAGTTGGCAACAAATTCCGAAATGTAGGTGAACGAACGATGATTTTTAGTTTTCAGCTGGATGGAAACTATTTCTTCGATTTTTGCGAAGTTCGATGCCGCGCTTTTCGATTCGGGGCCGCCTTATGTACAAAGGAGGACCGCGTCAACGGTTGGTCTCAAAGAAATCCTTTGAGAGGACGCAGTTTCTCCAACTTTCTTAACTAAGAATACAAACCTACAATATTCAGTGTTACGCACTAGCACAATCGAATGCGTACCACCGGTGGCACGCACCGCCCATGAGACAGTCTAGTGCGAGCCACCGGTGGTACGCTCCGGCGTGAACGTGTTAAGATGCAAGTTTTCGGTCTGAAGTTTGCCACAGCCTCCATACGGGGTTTATCACAGAACATTTCACTGGTTATCCCACTGAAAAAAGACAGATATTGAATTCTGTAGGTGGCGAATTTCTGAAAGTCAACACTCATTCCGCATAGGGTGACAGTACCTGCTTTTATTTCGCGTAAAGAGACGATAGCGAAGTTCAATTCGTCAAAGGCTGAACAAAATCTATCGTAACATTGTACCTCTTCTTCAAATGATCTACTTCTTCGCATGCATGTCAGAGATGAAAATTCAAATGAGGGATTCACAATGGCCGGTATTTAGTAGACCAAAAAGGAACCGGCCTTGATCGATGTTTGCCTTGCGCCACGTTAATGAGTCTTGAAATAGAACAGATGCCTCGCTAGCTGTTCCGAGAAAGAGGAGCGACAACGATTCTTTCATACATCTTGACGCACTCGGACCTGTCAAAGGTTCTAAATTATTAAGCGAAACCCTCCTCGACGTAAAAGGTTCCTTTGGATGAGGCTGGGAAAACTGCACTCAGAGGTAAGTCAGCAGTATCTACTTAACAAAACGGAAATTTTAAACTTGACGGTGTTTATAGCTATTGATTAATCATATCATGGATATTATTATTATTCATAATATAAAGTATTAAAGCAACACATGCATTTTTCATTACACTAAGAGTTTTGCGCACCCTTTTCGGTGTTATTGCTGAACACGACTTTTGGTGTCCAGTTGGTGAAAATGAAATGTCTATGTTGACCACTTATATAGACCCAAGTTGGGATGGAGTATCACGAAAACCTTTTGTAAGTTGACCGCTTAATTATTAACATGATATTTGTTTATTTAACTACAAAAATAACTTTCCCAGGACATTTCTTTTGTTATAATGTTATATCTGTGGATGCTGTCATGGATGAAACAGCAATTATAAAGCTTGTTCTAACTTGCTGGGTAAACGACTATGAGCATTCTTTTAGTCTTTAAATAAATCTCTTCTTTTTTAGCCTACTTTCCCGTAAAAGTAAAAAAAATAATAATAAAGCATGAAAGAAGGCTTAATGTATCGTGAAAATATCGTTAAAAATCAAGAAAAGTCAAAAATAAGTTAAGTAATTAAATAAAGATTGAAAAATAAAAAAATTGAAAGTAGGGTTTTGAGATCGGGAAAATGTCTGTCCTGTCCTGTCTGTCTGTCCTGTTTGTCTCGTCTGTCCTGTCTGTCCCGTCCTGTCCGTCTGTCCCGTCCTGTCCGTCCGTCCCGTCCTGTCCGTCCGTCCCGTCCTGTCCGTCCGTCCGTCCGTCCGTCCGTCTGTCTGTCTGTCTGTCTGTCTGTCTGCCTGCCTGCCTGCCTGCCGTCTGTCTGTCTGTCTGTCTGTCGGTCTGTCCCCCCCCTAATAACTTTTGAACGAATTGTCCGATTCGAAAAATTCTTTTTGCATTCGAAAGGTCTGGGCGAGGACATCTCATTTCTATATTTTACTTTTTGATTCGAACAATTTTTTGTTCAATTTTGAACAGTTCAAAAAATTTTAACATTATCACCCATGGGTGAAAATGAAGCAAATTATGTAAACTTTGGGTACAAGATCCAAGTTCCAATGAACAAGCTCACTGGAAGAAGTTCTTGGCGTGAAATATTGATTTGAACAATTTTTGTTCATTTTTGAACAGTTCAAAAAAAAAAAATTAGCATACCGCCTACGGGGAAATTTTAATCCTATATAATTCCTGATCTAACGGACCGATTTGCTTGGAACAAACTTTATCGGAAAGCTCTTATGACGTAGAACATGTACAAATAGAAAGTACATCCAGAACTAAGGAGATTATTTTCCTATGAAATTTTTTGATCGGGATTTTCAAGAATATTTTTGAATCAATGAATGATTAAATGAATAAGCAAAAGAATGAATGAATAAATGAGTGACTAAATACATGAATGACTTAATAAATGAATGGTTGAATGCATATCTATTAACCGTCGAAAAAGGTATATTTGAAGCAATTAAGAACTAAAACTAAACGAGAAAGACAGTGAGAGAGAGATAGCTAGATTATAAATTTGAATTCGGTGTATACGGGAAAGTAGGCTTGTATAGTTCTAGACGGAACTTCTTGTTTATTCTTTAATATGAGACAGACATTTTAAACATTTATGTATATTTAGTAAATCAAATAAATAACTCTTACAATTAGTAAGATATTTATCTTTATTTTAGCCAAGTACTTTAAATTTAAAGTTGTATGATACATTGCAAGCTAATCAGGTTTAATTTCTCCAATGATATTTTAGATAATTGTGAAATGAAATAGCTAATTACTGTTTAAAAGTGAGGTTAAAAAGAAACGAGGGCATAGTGTAAGAATGGCGGAAGAAAAAAATCCTCCTCACCCTTTATAAGTTGACCACTAAAGTTCTGCACCACAAGTGGTCAAATTACACAGGTTTTACTGTATTTCAAAAATGAACAATTTCCAATTTTACAACAACTGAAAACAAAAAATAGTGCTCAGTAATACCAAAAAAGGTGGCAACAAAACGCAACATTTTTACAGTGCACGAATAATACGAGTGAATGGAGTGAACTGAAATTTTCTCTTCTCCAAGTGATCCCAAAAGAGGCAACTTTAGATACCAAAAGAAGAAAAAGAGACTGAAGATCAATATTTTTACAAATTATTCATTTCTACAGGCTATTCCGGTCAATCGGACCAGATCGGGACTCAATCATTTTATTCCTATTAAAACCGGCTGGTCCGATGATGCGAATATGAAACAAGACCGGACGTACTGTACGGTATATGTGAAGTTTTAAAAAAACACACAACAGCTATTAAAACGCCCATTAAAATATGCATCACTTATTTTACAATCAAAAAATTTTATTAAAATTATAATTTTATTTTATTGTATATGCCGACTGCTCAGATGAATCACTTCAAAACTGCACTTGAACTTCGATCTTTGCTTTAATAGTAGGGATATAACAAATAGTGATTTGATAAAAATAAAAATAAAAGTAATTTAACTTTGTGCAAGTAAACAATAATAATAGTATAATTACACGTTAATTTAAAGCTCAAATGAGCAATAAAATGCAGACATATGTTTCGGGATTGCTTGGAATCCCTTTTTCAATGCGACAGGGAGCTTCTAGGTGCCAAACATCCAAATGAAGCCATCCATGTGATTTGGCCAAATAGCCGAATACCGAATATTCGGCCACTTCCTTAAAGGCTGAGGTCGAATGTTCGGCCATTTCTTCTAGGCCGCCGAAGCCGAATATTCGGCCAATGTCTTAGGCCGAATACGAATATTCGGCGGCTGAATATTAAAATTTCTAGAAAATCGTTGCAATTGAACGTTTTTTGTCAAATTTAAAACTATTCACAAAGTCAAGCGCCAATTGCACACAATCTATCATTTAAGATTTAATTCTGTTTGTTAAGAATTTAAAACTATTTAAAATTAATCTACTTTCTGTATTGTTTTGAATGTAATAAAACTAAGAACTTCACCCACAAGTGGAATAGAAATGACAGGTTTTATGGTAGTAAACATTAGCATTATTTTACTAATTATTTAATTCAAATGAAAGAACTAACATTGCTTAGTGAACTTTTACCTTGCTCAAAACTGTTTTATGAAGATATTTTAAAAGTTATAAAAGTTAATATTTTTTTATGGTGTTTTTACAAACCTATTTTGAAAAGATCTATTAAAATTTAATGCACTTAATTGGAATATATTTTTACAAAAACCTCAAAGACTTATTTTATCTAAATATTCAATATATATTTTATCGGCTTTTCACATTTCTCCCCCCCCCCCCCCCGCCAATATTCACAATAAATCAGTCGACCCAAACAAAGTCTGACTTACACTTTGTTAATAATATCAAAATAAGTTTCTCATATTCTCCATCATAATTATTTCCAGCTTTTGGGAGCAAATGCTAAATATAAAATTCAATATTACAACTTTAAAATCTGTTTTTGCTGAGTCAAGCCTAAAACTCGGTTTTAAAAAGGTAATTTTTCTACATTATTTTTATTTATTAAAATTATATGCTAATGTATCCTTTTGCAATAAATATAATACAATTTTAAATGTTTAAAATCCACTCATTTCTTCATTATTTTACACTTCTACTGCAGCAAAACTTTTCGGCCGAATAGTCCATCCATATTCGAAGGGCCTGATTAAGGCAGGGGCATACGGGGCAGCTGCCCAGGGCCCCAACATCTAAGGGGCCCCAAATCGAATAGAAAGTTTACATTGCGTTTCCTTTTTTAATGAACTTTTTAAAAGTGAAGCAGAGGGGGCCCCAAATAAGTTTTTTCCCGGGCCCTGCATATCGGCCCTGCATATTCGGCCCGGCCGAATATTCAGCTAGGTGATGAAATGACTATTCGGCCGGGCCGAATAT
This sequence comes from Octonoba sinensis, assembly GCA_038502835.1. Lineage (NCBI taxonomy): Eukaryota > Metazoa > Arthropoda > Arachnida > Araneae > Uloboridae > Octonoba > Octonoba sinensis. The sequence goes on from CM076599.1 coordinate 181,803,730, forward strand.
TCGTCGGCCAAAGGGCCGAATACCGAATAGTGGCCGAATATTTGTTGCATCATTATTTCACAGTACCACCATCCAGTGGGAATTTTGTTAAACATTTCCCCGTAACTATCGTTGGATTTTATTGGAAGTTAATTAATGGTTAATAAATTGATTGTTGTCTTCGTTGCTCCGCGTTGTGTTAAATCCGTTCTGCGCGGCCTGTTTTGTGTTCATTTCTCTGTCCGATAATGAAACGGATGTTTGGTCCCACTAAACGAGTCATATTAGGCTTATGTTAGTAAGAAATGGCTTGTTTCTTTTAGAATTCGGTCCGAGTAAGCGGCTTTTCCGATTATCCGGTGGTCCAATGAAGCGGATTCCACAGTATCATTTTTCTAACAATAAGCTGCTGTTTAACAGTTATTTCGCTCTATCAACAGCAGTAAAAGAAAAAAAAAAAAAAAAAAAAAACGGAAGCGTATAATGAAATAATTCGTTTCAAAATGGTACACTCATACATCTATTAATCACAAATCCGTTTTCAACTAAGAATTCAATAAAAACCTTTTGACTGGAAAAATCCGTTATTTTTTTTTTGTACTTCTCATAAAATTCTGAAAATATCCTCAATAGGCAGAAAAGAAATGTGAGCCGTACTGGTCATATTTAAAGCATTCTAAAGTCGTGGAGTCTTTGAATTCGATATTTACTGAGCGGATTTCGGCTAGCTCCCCACAGACCCTGCACCCTACTAGTTTGTTTCAATGACACTGGAAACGAAATGAATTTAGGAAAGCATTGCGCAAGCGCAGCGTTACTCTACGAGTCATTGTCATCAGGAGGAGGGAAGATTCTAAGAACAATTCAAAGCATCATGTAGTTTTCGAAAATAACCCCACGCAACACGCCTGAATGAAGGGCAATCAAGAAACGCATTCGTGCATAGAAAATGGCAGATTTGAGCTCCCAAAAATTCGATTTTTTTGCCTTGAAGGAAGTACCACGTAACTAACACGCAGCAGCATTGAGATTTATGATAAAACCACATCACGAGTTGATAAAATAATTAAAAATATATTTTCCTTTCGGATATTTCCTTTCTTTAAGTCGTCAACAAAGCCCCTTTAAGTGGTAGAAAATTCAATACGATGCTCTTCCCAAGGACTCGATCGGACTTGAGCTGTAGCCGAGTCTCGTTCATAATTAATCTGATCCTTGATTTACTCTTTCCTGGAAGTGACTAAGCCAACTTCCGGTCATTTAATTTCAAACAGTATGACAACCTGTTGTTTCGAAAAGTTCACACAGTGTCTACAGTTGTGTTTTTAAACTTCAGTTAGTGAAGCCCATCATTTCAAAACTCTTAAGGGGCGGGCGGCAAAGGGCCCCCAGGATTTTGCTAAGTGCATGGGGAGAGGGGGGGAGGGGTATTTATTTTGCCGGGTATCGGATACGCGGTGTCCCTTGTCAGACATACATGTACACTGTAAATATTTTGCGTTTAGTTGCCACCCTTTTTGGTGTTCAGTTGGTGTTAGGTTGAAAAAAGGATTCTTTTTTTTATGTATTTTAAATTCTTTTAAGTGAGTGTCTCAAAAAATATAGACACTATAACGTTTCTCAGCACATGAAATGTGTGAACTCCTTTGCGTATCGAAATGTCATTGCGATGGCTCATGTCTATGAAAATAGTAGGATAAGGGAGCCATCGTGATGAGTAGATGAGTGAACAAACATCCTATGCTAAAAAACCGTCTGCTGTCTGTAAATTTTTAGACAGACAATTTAAAAATTTAAAACCCATCAAAAAAAAAAGAAAAGCATTTTCAACTTTACACCGACTGAACACCAGAAATGGTGTTCAGTAACGCCAAAAATTTTTAGTGTACCATATCGATATATGATACACTAAACATTTTTGATGTTTGCAACCCGTAAATTCTATACATATTTTTAGTTATCCCACAACTTCCAACCCGCATGTGTGCGAGGGATCTATGACATACAATCCTAGTCTTTCTAAATAATACTCTGCATTAGGCATGCGCAGAAACAATCATTATCTATAGAGATTGCCAAACTCGATCATCCATTCCTTTTGTAATGAAGCAACTTTCCTTTCTTGATCCACCGGCTGAAAAGAGGCATCTCCACCTAGTTAAAACAACTTTAACCGCAAGAGGAGAACATAAAAATTATTCCAACAGGCTAAGGCATTGTGGGTTTCTTAGAGTTCGAAATTGAGGTCGCTATCTTTCGAGAAAGTAGTTGACATAGTTGAAGAAGAGAGAGAGGTTACGATTTTCATGCTTATTTATTTCATCAAATGTTTGTAATGGGTCCATGACCGTAAGTTAAAAGTGAAAATAATTTGATGCCATTTCTTGTGAATGGAGAACTAAATGCCCACTAAACTGTTTCCGCAAACAAAACAATTTGAAAAAGTCAGTGTACAATTATGGAACAACACTGAACCGAAGTGTAACAATTGTCGTTATTTATCATGATTTTTTTTTTTTTGGGATAATTACCGGCTTGAAGTACTAAGCGATATTGAGAGGTTTTTTTTAAAAGTCATATGGTCATTTAGAGCGTGCACGGTAAAATTTCAGCATAAAAAAACGGACGTAATGAGAGGGATGGAACCGGAAGTGACGTCACGAATTAGAGGCCATTTAGCGATAACTTGGTATATCTCTCGTTTATAGAAGAGCACCACAACGGTGGAAATACGACTTGACTCGATTTGTATTGGAATTACACCAGATGGCGCCAACGCACATACGCCACCTTCCTTCTTGGACCTGAGAGTGAAGGGAAGGGACATTATCTACCGTCCGGTACCCTCGGGACTTCTGGGTCCACGGATTTTACATGCACGTTTCCCCAAATGTACACGGTGGGTCTTCAGAGAATCGGGTATCGAACACCCAATCTTCCGGTTGGGAGCTCGACATCCTAACCACTAAGCTATGTAAAACCATCGATCATATTTAATTATATACAGTATCTGGGGCAAAAGTACACAATATAATTGATAGCAGTTTATTAAGCACTTTAAGGGCAACAAATGAGCAGATTTTCAGATTTTTAAAAAATGGCTTTTCTGAGTAATCACACTTCAAAAATCGTAATATTTGAACATTTTCAAATTTCAAAATTTAAATTCTGAGAGGATATGTGTCTCATGCTTACAATAAAATTTGATGCAAAACTTTCATAACAGCACTTTAGATTGCCATCTCTGTTTTGTCAAAAATAAATATTTTTCGTAAGAAAAAAAAATTGTAAAATCGGTAAAAATGCAAATTTTTCACGTCAAAAACACATTTTTTACTTTATCAATAAAGCCAACGCGATTTTCAAAATTGGTGTCTAAATAAAATACCATCTTGTAACTATTTATAGAAAAAAAATCATTCGAATCGGTTAAAAACTTTTGAAACTGGCCATTTTAAAAGTCAGTGTTTTGCTGATTTTCTGATAACGGCCAACTTTGTCCCAAATTTTAAACGTCTGTAACTAGAGAAATAATTATTTTTTGCAAAATCCTTCTGAGGTATTTTATGTGTCCCTTAGTTGTAACTACTGTAATTCTTTCAAAAAAAAATCTGTGAGGGTCACGTGACAAGTTTCAGACCTGCCTGCCTGATTTGAAATGGAATGACTCACCCTCACTATTCGGCGACACAGTTCCCGCACTGCATGTATCACGGTCTGGGGTCCATAGCCTACGATAGCCGCTCCACTCTGGTGGTGGTACGTGGTACATTAACAGCTCTGCGGCATGTGGATGAAATCCCACGGCGTCAAGTTCTTCCATACCTAACCGATGTTGCAGGTGCAATTTACCAGCAGAATAACGCTCGTCCGCACGCGGCTCGGGTTGACGGGATTTCTTACGATGTATTTGGGCCCTTTCATGACCTGCTTGCTCCGCGGACATCTCCCCCATTGAGCAAGTACGGTACAACCTGAAGCGCCAGTTGCCGTCGTGCCCCTCCTCGCATGATTTGGAGAGAGTTGTTCGAGATTTCTGGGCACGGCTGCTTCAAGGCAACATCAGACGTCTTTTCGATTCAATGCCGGACCATGTATTACAGCCCGAGGTGGTCCGACGCTCTTTGAGCACAGCTTGTCTAATTGTTTAGTTTTTTGATCAAGTGTATCTTTCGTTTATCATTTACTGAAATAAATTTCATTTCAAATCGATGATTCCTTCTTGGTGCGCTATTTTCAATGTTCGTGAGTGTGTAAAATTATCAGTTAAGAAATCTTAGAAACAATTCCGTCAGTAGGGTCAGATTTGTCACCAAAGGGTCATTAAAACTGCCAAATTGTATCACTGCGTCATTTGCTGCATTATTTTTCCTCTGGAATGAGTCTTGGCGATGATCTTAGATTGATTGCAAGAATTTAATTGCAAAATCATATAATTTTATATTCCGGTCATGTTGAACCGTTGTCTTGCTAACAGAAAAATACGTTTTATAATGAAATGAAGCTTCGCTAGCTGTACATGCTAAACGCTTAGTAAACGTCGTCGTCGGTATTGCCAGTATTAAGAGATTAAAAAAGCGTCGTCAGTTTATAGTTAAATAATACTGTAAATCATACCTAAAAACCGTATGCACAATTTCGTAAGTATGTTCCGATTTATCCCCAACGACTCATTAAAAAAGTCGAATTGTAGCATGTTGTCATTAGCCACGTTATTTGAAATCTAGAATAAACCATACGTACTCCTTTTCCTGGCGATATTTATTTAAATGCGATTGCTAAGTCAAGGAAATCTTTGAATCGGGGAGACAGAACTTTTACCAAGTTAAATCTCAAATTTAAAACTAATTGCTAATTTGAGAAAAATGCTGAATCGAAGATATGTTTTATTATTGTTTTTCCTCTGAAAGCGAAACTGATGTCTCTCTATTTTTAACGGACTTCAAAAAGGAAGGAGGTTATACATTCATACTGTATGTATGTCATTTTTTTTTTTTGTTTGTTTGTCCACTCATAACTTCTCACCGGATGAACCGATTTTCATGATCCTTTTTTTAATCGATCGAGAGTGGTTTCCCATAGGTCCCGTACCTTTGTTTGACCATATTCGATAATTAGAAAAAAAGTTATGGGCAGAAATGTAGTATTTTTTTTGTTTTTTCATCCATAAGTTTTGACTAAATGAACCGATTTTTTCTTCAATCGATAGAGGATCGTCTAACTCAAATATTGCAAATCAATTTGACTACATTTGTTTTTTAGAAAAAACGTTACAGGTGAAAAATAAGTATTGTTTATTTTAATTGGAAAGGTTTGGCATGAATTTTTTTCTGTTGGGAAATCTATTCATAAATATAAAAGTCACTGTTGAAAACATGTTTGTTGTCATGGGCTATAATATTAAAAGGAATTACAGCAAGAGTTTGACTGAAGGCTTCTCTGGCAAAAATTAATCCAATCAGTTTATCATACAAATTATTAGATTTTAGTGCCATTAATTCAAAGAAGTTTTGCCCTTTGATATATATTTTTAAAAAAATAGAGTATTTATATAAAAAATGCATTTACACTTAAAAAAAAAAAAATATTTTTTATAAGAAACAGAACCGACTTCAAATTATAAATTGCGCTAAAAAGTGAAATATAAATTCATTCTTTAAACAACATCGATGTGACTTTTAAACATAGTTTTAGAAGTCGGTGCAAAATTATGACTCTAAATACCATTACACCATGTCCCCATGTGTTACTTCATCTCGGAACTGTTGCTAATTCTGGGCCATTTATACTTGCAATTGACCAATCATTGCAATAGGTTTTATCTATCCTATTTTAGCACCGACTTCTAAAACTATGTTTAAAAGTCACATCGATGTTGTTTAAAGAATGAATTTATTTTTCACTTTTTAGCGCAATTTATAATTTGAAGTCGGTTCTTGTTTTTTATAAAAATTATTTTATGTAAAATAAGTTTTGTATTGAAATGTCCGTAAATCCGATGTTGAAATGAAAAATGAACTTTTAACCGTATCTTACGAAGTTCATAAGATATTTTTTCAAAGTTAATATTTTTAGAGTTGTCATAGCCTGAGGATTAAAATGGTGTAGTCGTTTTAGTCAATATCCGGCGAAGTTACTTTATCTTGAAATGATAAATGAGCTTTTAACCGTATCTTACAAAATTTAAAAAATATTTCGAGGATTAAAATGGAAAATTCGTTTTAAAATTTGGTCAATATACGACGATTTTAGGGCAGATTTTGGGCAAATTTGTGGGTCTTACAAACTATGGAATTTTATTTACAAAATCAGAAAATAATTTTTTGAAGCTTATATTTTAAGAATTAGTACACCGTGAGCTTAATAAATTAGTTTTGTTTTCTTTTTATTTAAAAAAAATGAAGATGATGCGAGAATAGATAGATAAACGAAAAACGCAAATATTTTCCCATATCCCTGCTTGCAAGTCGCAAACGAGATCCGTCCGCCAGTGCATTGGGTGGAAAACTGCAATGCAGGCGTAGCAAAAATCATTGAAAATTTTAAAATTATGAAAAAAAATTATTGAGTAAATGGACCGAATTGTAAATCTCAACCATTCTTGAATCCATCGGAAGACACACAAAAAATTTCATTACAATCGGTCCAGCCGTTTAGGAGGCGATATACACACGCACAGAATTATATATATATATATATATATATATATATATATATATATATATATATATATATAAAGATAGGAATTTCCCGACCTATAAGTGGGAGATTCTGCATGTTCGACTAACTCTCATTTTCATCAACAAATGACCTCTATCAAAAGAGGAATACATAGCTCATTATTCTCTTACTCTATTCCGAACTAACTGCATGATGAGGTAAAAAACAGTAATAATCCTCAGCGCAAAAAGTGCTCTGTCAGAAGACACGGAGGGCGACTTCTTGCGAAAAGGAAAAAAAAAAGCAAAACATTAAAGGTTAGAATTTCCGAAAGAGTTTCGTGCAAGTAAATGACACGCCAGATATGTTCTTATACTCGAGATGTACTTCGCGTCCTTGAAGAATATGTTCTTCCGCCCAGACTTTCCTTTTAATCTTTCTTTTTCTTTTCTTCCATTTGCTTCACCCTATCCTAATTTTCTAAGATCCTCTTATTTTTATGCTGCGCCAAGACATTTAGCAGGAAGGGGTTATTCATAAATTCATGCTTCGAGAGGGGGAGGGGGTTCGAGAAATTGCGATAAAGGGAGGGGAGGGGGTTACAAGAAGTGCGAGATTACACCATTTTGGTTTCTGTATAAACATTTAAAATCAGCAAAGTAAATGTATTTTTAAAGTTTTTTTATCATTTGATCAGTTTCATTGATCCTTTTGTATCGTAAACACCGATGCTAATGAACGTTTAAATTGATTTCTCGTTAAAAGTTTAAAAGGAGGCATTTTTTCCTTAGGCATTTACACTTATAAGATAAAACAGAGTGGGGGTTTTTTTCTCTTTAAAATTCGAACAATTAATATATTTGACGGTTCTACGCTAATTACGTTTTGTGTTGTAACCGTAATCTGAAATCATTATTATTATTATTATTATTATGCTCACAAATGTCCTTGAAAGTTCAAAATTGGAAACGGGATCGATAACGCAGTGATTTCTTTCTGAATGGCAATTACATATGCAAATGCAATACAGTGTGACGTTGTGACAAGGGGTGGGGGGTTGGGGGTTGAGGGGTCAAATATATTGAAAAAAGTGTAACATCATTTATGAACGGTCCCTTTTACATAATAGACAACTGCTTCGGGATTATACTCGAAGCAAGATAGAATACAGTACCATACCCAGTATTCGGCTTTGAAAGGACTGGGAAGACTAAGTCAGACTAATGGATGCTCCAGATATTGAATATCCGGTGTTCCCTGTATGAACAGTCTTTGCCGAATGTCCCGCTCCGATGTTTCAATCCTGTCAATTCAGAACAGCTATAGGATCAGTCGGGGTAATTGTAAACGCTTTTTCAATGTTTTAACTTTTGATCCTCCCTACCTCTTGAATGAATTCAGAGATAAAATTGTGAGCATTGTAGCCACTACTGTACTTTTTGTGAGTAAATGTGTGCAAAAATTTTTACTTTATGACTATTTGTTAGCGAATGAGCTCGTGTTTACAATTACCCCAGAGATCTGGGGTAATTGTAAACAGTGATTTATTTTCGAATAAGGTTGAAGCAAATGGAAAATTGTTTCGTACACAGTCTGCTTGAAGGCTTAAGAAGTTCCGGAGCAACGGTTCTCAATCTGCGGCCAACAGGCCGCATGGGGTCCGCTGAGTTATGTTATGAGTCGGCTGAGATCATTTAACGAGAAACCATCTTGCAAAAAAATCAAGTAATGCGACAAATTTAGGTAAAATTTGGATCAGTTGGTTAAGCTTGGATCCCAGTGAACACCGAAAGTGCAGCACAACTGGCTGTGGTCAACGCTTGTGAGGGTGACCCCCTCCCGCGACTGATTACTCTGAGACCGAGTGCGCTAAAGGGAGCTGTGAACGTAAAATACATCGTCGCTTTTAATGTCCGCCAAGTTAGAAATAATTTCCGCTGAGGGATCATTCAAGGTGACGATCTCATCTGGGAGCTGGTTCAAAATCATTAAACCCCTCTGAGGCTATAGTGTACTTCATTCTAGCGGAGCTCATTAATAATCAGTAGGAGCTTCCTTAATTCATGGTCGCCCTACAAGGGGGGCTTGGATTTCCAAGTGGCATCAGCAACAACAACAGTTAAGGAAAATAGACACAAAAGTGATATTTACATCAAAATGCAATACTTACTGTCCCCCCAAAATATTAGAAATAGGATAAATTTACTTTTACCCCAGAGTACGAAATATATGGGGTAATTGTAAACACCTAACTTGCACATGAAAAATAACAAGGAGGATTAAATTCATAACTGAATGTTTTTAGCAGCATTCCATATGACAAATAAAAATGCTTGACGTCGCTTACATCGCTTTTGTAGATGAGCTGGAGAGGAAAATGTAAGATCACTAAATTTTGTTAAACAACTTTTTTCACTGTGCCATTTTCAAACAATAGTGACGCCTCTATAGTTGTTTCGAAACCTACGAAACTTTTTCATGCTGCCAGTTTATCACTCACAAGCAGTTAAGTTTTCAAAACCACCACAAGTGTAGTTATGAAGCTTGTTTACAATCACCCCAACTGACCCTACATAAACAGATGAAGACAAAACAGCTAAGAACCATTTTCTCCTCTGTTTTTCAACCGATTTTCTTACCTATTTTTTTTTTTAATCTAGTAGATGTTGATAAGTTTTAGTGTCATCAATGAAAAAATTTTGGAAACCGTTTATTGTTAGTTCATTACTTTCCTTTTCTTTCTGTCATGCAAGTCCCATTTATAATTGTAATGCTAGCATGTCCTGGTTGAGTCAATTATTAGGTAATAAATATAAAACTCGCCGTTACAAAGAATGTGTTTGCAATCATGCAGCCACATTAACAGCAATTATAATAAGAGTTTGAGTGAAGGCTTCTCTTAAGCAACTATTAAATTCTTTCGGTTTGTTTGCTATGTGATTTTTTGAAATCAGCGCAACTGGCCCAGTGGCAACAGTAATTTGCAATAAAGTGTGGGTGATCAAAATATTTGCGAAATTTGACGAAAAAAACTTTTTTAATTATGTAAATAGCATCATGCTTTCAATGCTAAATTTAATTATTACGATTGAATTTCGACTGTTGGCGAACTCAGGGTGTGGCAAGGCCGTATCCAGAGGGGGGGGGGGGGGGGGGGCGACGGGACCGAAATTCCGAAATTTTTCGCAATGTAGCATACATTCCTCCTTGAAACTTTCCTCAACAAGTGTTTCAAAGTCAGGGCACCCTCCAAAAAAAAATTGCTGGCTACGGCCTTGGGGTGGGGCAAAAGTAATGACCCGGTTTTGAAAGGTTACAAAAAAAAAAAAAAAATACTAATACAGTTTTAGACTTGAAACTTTTTTATGTTGATCTGTATATATACTAGTTTTTTACACAAAGTTTTGAATACCACTTCAGCGACAGGGCGGTCTTCTGCAGCAATACAATGAAGCAGTCTATTTTTCTACGCAGAGAGAATAGACTGTCTCTTTGTGTGCATTTTAATATCCCGCGCAATGTTACGGTCCCTAAGCTTTTTGTGTGGGGTTATTTGAAGGACAAAGTTCCCCATACTTTTGAAGAGCTGAAGGACCGAATTACCGATTACCCCTTGAATTTTGCAGAAAAGTTTCCCAAATCTTCAGAAATAGACTGCATCAGTGTATTAATGCTGAAGTCCGCCCTCTTGCTGAAGTGGTATTCAAAACTCAATGTAAAAAATGGGATTATATGCAGATTAAAATAGAAAAAATTTCAAGTCTCAAATTGCATCAGTTTTTTTATACCCCGTCAAAACCAGGTCATTACTTCTTCTTTGTGTGCATTTCAATATCTCGCGTAATGTTACGGTCCCTAAACTTTTTTTTTTTGTTGTTGTTGTTGGGTTATTTGAAAGATAAAGTTTGAAAACATCATCCGTATACATTAGAAGAGCTGAAAGAACGAATTATCGAGGAAATATCCGCCATACACCCTTTAACCCTTTATAAGGCGGTGAGAAGTATGCTTCGCACCAAATTCATCAAATTATAGATGTTTATAGTAAGCTATTTTACCCTTTCTGATTGGCAGAACCTTGCAAAGACTCTGGGAAATATATTTACTACCACATGCATCAATATTCAAATATTATAACTACCCCCCTCAAAGGGGGGCAGGGTTGTGGAAAAAAATCATGCTAATCTTATTTATTGTCCTGTATGAATTTCTTTTTTGAAACAAAACAAAGTCTGAAAAATATTTTAACATACCGATACTACAAAAAAAGGGGTCCTATAAAGGGTTAAATGTGCAGAAAAGTTTCCCAAAACTTCAGAAATTGACTGCCTCAGTGTATTGATGCTGAAAGCCGCCATCTTGCTGAAGTGCTATTTAAAACTTAATGTAAAAAAATGGTATTATAAACATATCAAAATAAAAAAAGTTTTAACTCTCAAACTGTATTAGTTTTTTTTTAATAACCGTTCAAAACCGGGTCATTACTTTTTCTCCACCCTGTATATTTAAACATCTCACAGATTCGAAATAACGAAGTAAGTTTGTGATTTAATGCATTTCTTCAAACAAAATTCTCCCCTTCTGAACTAGTATCAATACCTGGCCACTTATTATGGTAAGAATTCAGAAGATTTTTCTCAGAAATGAAAAATCATTCAGAAAAAGCGGAGACTGTCTTATTCTTATGGCAGGGGAAAAAACCCCACCATCATTTATTAAATACATAGGTAAAAAACGTGTACTTCTAATCCAGTATTAAAATTTAAATGACCCAATCATAATTATTAAAGTCTGAATGTCATCATCACTGAAGTCATTTTGGTCATTGAAAATGGGAGAAATTTAATAAACACCGATTCAATACTGATGAAAATAACGAGAATTTATCAAAAAATAAAATGTATTGTAAAAAGAGAGGAAAAAATCGCATGAGCGTAATATCGTAAAAGCTGAAATTCTACTAATATACAGACGTGCTGGCGACACATGCATCATGAAACTCATTCAAATGAATACTCACATTTTTCGTGCATTCAATGTCACACTAAGACGACCTCTGCAAGCCCATGGGCCATTCAAAAAACATACTATGCTTTGCAAAATTGATTACATCACACCGGTTCGAACAACGCATTTTGGCAAGAGCTTCCATCTTGATTTAGAATTTGGCCCCTGTTGTTTATTCTTGACTTTTACTTCTTCTTAAAGGGGCCATAGTTACAGTTAAAGAAAAATCTAACAGGTAGTGGTTACCTGAATCGGATTCTCACAGCACACAATGAACTTCAATTTGTACGAGACCACAAAAGCGTTTTTTCCGAGAATTTAAAAATCTAGGCCAAACAAAAAATTACCTGCTTAGAATTTCCTAACCTGCAGACAGACTCAACCGCATGGTTGCCATGACGACGTGACGTCACCCTTTGCTAGGGAGCAAGCGAATGGCAGCTCGATCGCAGAGGTCGGAGCAGTTTCTGGTGCGAAAGGTTTAGAAAATGAATCTCTGACGGGAGAGAGCATCTCTCAGACACGGACAGGCACAAGCCCCAAGTAAGTGAATTTCCTCAGATAATTGCACTCTGAAATCGGAAGTTGAATTTCATGTTTGGGTAAGAAAATCGTGTTTAAAAAATTCCCATGATTGAATAATATCACTCTTGATTGGAAAGCATCGTTTGTTTCGATCACTTCATTTTTTATTGAATGTCGATCATTTATTATTATTGTTTTTAATTGTATGGTATTTCTTTTAGCAGTAGTGTTTGTGTGACATTAATTGATTTAAAGGATTATACTACAGTAACACTCTTCCAGACACTGTCAACATTTTTGGTGTTACAGGCACAACCATTTTTTGTGTTCAGTCGTGTCAAGTGGAAAATGATTCATTTTTTAAATTCTTTTAAGTGTCTGTCTCAAAAAATACTGACAGCACAATGCTTTCTTAGCGTAGGGTGTTCGCTCACTCTTCTACGCATCAAACATGCATCACGATGGTTTATTCGTCCTATTTTCCAGGCCATGAGCCATCGCCACGACCTTTCGATGCGTAACGGAATCGACACATTTCATGTACTGAGAAACGTTATACTGTCCATATTTTTTGAGACAACCACATATATATATATATATATATATATATATATATTATATGCATCAAAAATGAATCATTTTCATCTTTACACCAACAGAACACCAAAAATCATGTTCAGTAACACCAAACTAAATGCAAAATTTTTTCACTGACCCGCGGGACACACATATTTCTCCCCAGAGAAGTTTTATTTTAATTTATTTTTTCATTAAAAAGGCTCAATGCTTATTGCTATAGGGGAATTAAAAATCGTCCGTTACGAGGAGTTTTACTCTATTACAAATTTTAATCCATGGCAAAGTAATCCATATACAGTCTTTCTTAATTTTCTTTATTTATTATTCATGTGTGTGCGTGGACCTTGAGCAGAACGCCTACGATATATTATTTGAATTTCGTAAATATTTGATAAATAGGAAAACATCGTTTTTCACCGTCACCCTAGTTTTGTGTTTGATTTGACGACAGCATTTAACAGTCCATAGACAATCGCTAAATCGGGTTTTTTGAATGTCACTCTTCATTGGAAAATATGATTGTTCATCAATGTTCGGCAATGTCATAAACATTTATGTTAGAATATCAGTCGTTTAATTTCTTTTAAAAATAGTACAGTATTTCACAAGTTAACTCTCAATGGGGTCTTTCACCTGGTGATGTTTTTTATAGCAAACGAAAGGAAAATTCACTGCGTCATGAACGCGGTGATCAATATGGAAATTACGAATTCATCGCAGAGTTTTGCGCAATTCAAAAATCCCAGAATTTCGTGGAAGCTTGGAAAAGAAATGGAGCTTTATTTGGGTAACTCGACGGATACGCAGAGAAGCCTAACTGAGGAAATGGTTTTCTGTGGCCGCAATTTCTTATTTTTTCTTCTCCCTCATCAGGGTCCCTTATCGTAGGGTATAAGGCGTACACATCCTGATTTGTTTACAAAAAAAAAAAACAAAGTATGGGCTACGTTTTTAATAACTTGATATTTTATAATTTTATTTTACTATTTTTATCGAAACATAGTTACTTTAAACATATATCATAAGGAACAAGGATGAAAAGAGCTGTTAAAAAAAGCATTTGATGATGGAATATTTCACCGGACTCCGTTATTGCGTTTGGATCTATTATATCTCTCTCAGAAACGCATGCTCAAATCTGACGAAACTTTCGTCGCGTATTTGACGAAATGAAAATGCTCCGGGTAAACCTTTCGTCAAATTTGTGTACTTACTTTTTAAAGTCTATTCTGAGTTTCTATTTCTGAGACTACTTTTAGAAAAAAGAATTCTTTATGTTCTATATTTCAATTTATATACCCATCACCTGTCCTCTAAAAAGTCAGTTATTTGAACCTCGTTTTAAAAAAAATATGTACTTCCTGCTATTTTATGACTGAAATTTGCGCTTAACCTAAATACTGGGTTCACCTTTAACTGACAGTAGTGAAGAGTATGCATTTAAAATTAAATGAAATTGAATTCAAAGCTATAAGGCATCTAAGAGCATGTGCAAACGGATTCACTATTTCCGGAAATTCAGACGTTTTTTCCATTTTATTATTATAATGAAGTGCACTAATTGTAATAAAATGCAAGGAATTTTTTCCGGGGGAAAAGACTATCCATTCAATGCATATAATGGGTAAAAAAGAACAAAATACACGATGTAAATACGTTGTATTTCTAAATATCGCTCGATCACGCAAATGACGGGCCTGAAGCTAACCTGTTTACATTAGGCTAGATTATTTGCATTCAGTGAAAGTCAACCGTCAATGTCAATTTTCGTTTGCATTTTGAACGACACAAATGTGCGGAGCCAACAAAACTGCTGAGCGGTTAGGGGATCTAAAGGTCTTAAATCTCTCGTTGAACAACTTGAACTTTTGAATAAACTGTCGGAATTCGACCGTAATAATTAAACGCAGCATTGAAAACGTTATGCTATTTATATAATTCAGTTTTATTCATCGAATTTCGAGATTATGGCGTCTAGTTTATTTCGATCGTCCTCACTAAAAGCAAACGTATTGTAAATCCTTATCATATGTCGCTCATCAATGTAACCGCTTGTACTTCTGCCAATTTCGTACCAAGTGAAGTGGCAGTCGAATAAAAGTGAAATGTTTACTTTAATGCACTATATTCTCATTTTTCATTCCGTTGTTTCAGAGAAGCCTTCCGTCAAACTCTTATTAGAATTGCCTTCATTAAGATTGCTTAATGGCAACACGCTCTTTTTAACAATGAGTGTTATATTTATTACCTAACAATGTACTCAACGCAAACATGTTGCATATAAATAAAAATGGTTATCAACATTTTTGGATGCATATCACTAAAACGCGACTAAAAAAAAAAATATATAAAATAAGAAAATCGGTTGAAAAACAGTGGAGAAAATGCTTTTTTTTAAACTGTCTTTGCCTATTTATACACATTCCGAAGTCTCTGCGCTCGAGTCAGTGCCGGATCTGGGGTAGAGCGAGGGGAGCGGCCGCTCTAGGCGCCAGATGGCAAGGGGCGCCAAAAAGCCAAATGCGAAAAACAATTTCTAGCGCAAAAAATTAATAAATAAATAAATAAATAAATTAAATTAAATAAAATTTGATGGCGATTTTTGTGAGGCGCTGGAACAGTGTTGCCAGATCAGATGAATCCCTGCCTTTTTTAAAGCTAAATCTAACTATTTGGAGCGTTAGACTGTACACCTGATATCAGCCGCACTGAGCAGTTAAGTGTCACATTTAGATTTTTTGATATTGATGACAATTGCATACGTGAATGTTTTGTTACATATACACAAGTATCGGACTCCAGTGGCCAGGGGATCAGATTTGTTTCTGGATGAGGTGATAATGAAACATGATTTAGACATGATTGTAGGGGCCAAGGCCATGACAATGGCACCAATATGGTGGGGAAACAGAAAGGCATCCAAAGCCATATTATTAGAAAATTTCCAATGACTTTTTTGAATCCTTGCGGCTGTCACAGCTTGAACTTGGTTATTTCGGGGACGTTGCTAAAACTTCAGTTAAATCAGTGTCGTTGTTTGGGGTTATATAACGGCTGGTTGTTTTTTTCTCCTCTTCCACAAAGAGATGGGAATTAATCTCAAAACGTACAGAAGCCCTGACATTAAAAAAAGTTTGTGAGACACGTTGGGAAAGCAGTCTCAAGCCTTGAAACTATTAAGTATCAACATAAGGAAGTGAAAGATGCACTACAAGAAGAATAGGAGGATAGTACCGACCCCGTTGCTGCTTCAGAAGCCGAGTCTCTCACCCACCACATGGATCAATATGAATTTTTGCTCGTTCTTGTGATTTGGTATGATTTACTGTACCAAATAAATGTTGTTAGCAAATCCATGCAATCAGAGTCGGCAGACATGTTAAATGCAACGAATCTTTTACACAAATGCTGCCAATTTGTTAAGCAGTATAGGGATACTGGTTACACATCAGCTGTAATCATAGCAAAAGAAATTGCCGAAAAAGCTGAAATCTCACCTGTATTCCAAAAAACAAGAAACCGAAAAAGAAAAAAAGAATGTTTGACTATGAATCTCAAGATGAAACGCTAATAGACTCGGAACAACATTTTAAGACCACTGTGTTCTATCCTTTGATAGATACAATTCTAAATTCGCTGGAAATACGTTTCGAACAGCTGTCTAATTTTAATGCAAGTTGGTTTTTCTTATATAATGTAAAGCGACCGGTTGATAAGCCTGAATTGGAGCAATCCTGTTTAAATTTGCAAAATATTTTGACACATGATTCACACAGCGATATTTCTGGAGCAGATCTGGCTCAAGAAATACTAAGCCTGAAGCAATTCTTAGACACAGACCAAGGACACCCGAAAGATGTTCTTAATGTCTTGAACAAAAATAATTGGTGCGATTTGTTTCCAAACACTTGGACTGCCCTTCCGATACTACAAACTATTCCAGTAAGTGTCGCAAAAGGTGAGCAAAGTTTTAGTAAACTTAAACTGATAAAAACCTACCTAAGATCGACCCTAGCTCATGAAAAATTGTCAAACCTGGCAATTTTACCAATTGGAAATGATATTGCTCAATTCATACCTACAGATAATTTAATTGAAAAATTTGCCAGTGAAAAGCAAGAAAGGTAAACTTTGTATAGATTAATGTAAATCTAGATCGACATAAGGAATGTTTTCTTTTAATTAGTTATTTCAATACCTACATAGGTAACAGATTTATTTAGTGACTGATTGAAATTCACACCAAATACTAATTTAATTATATATAGCAGTAAAAGCTTTCTAACTATTAAAGTGTCATTAAGTGTTGATATTTGCAATAAAAGTTGATTTTTGAAAATTTGTGAACTATTATTTATTTAACATAAAACTAAAGTAGAATTTACGTGAAGTGAAAGCGTCGACCAAAGGGCGCCGAAACACAATCTCGCTCTACCCTGATCAAGGCGCTGGCTCGAGTCTCTTAACTCGAGTCATTCTCGCAATGGATGCGCGTCGGTAATAATCTTCCGATGGATACATCCATTCACAGAACAATAACTAGGCCCGCCTGTTGCTTTCCGGAAATGCGGCAGCTGTCGCATCCGCTGCGGAAATCGCATTTGAATGTTCAATCAAAAGCAGCAGCGCATAAAACGAGTTACGAGAGAATAATTATTCTGCTTCTTTTGTGAGTGATCTGACTCGGGATTAACGCCAAAACATCCCTCCCCATCATAGGGGTCATTCATAAATGACGTCACGTTTCGAGGGCTTCCAGAAATTGTGACGAAGGGAAGGGAGCAACGAGAAGTGTCACATTTTGGATTCGATAAAAACATTTAAAATCAGCAAAGTCATTCATTTTTAAAGTTTCATGGATAATTTTGTATCGTAAACACGGATGCGAATTAAGGTATAAATTGACTTCTTGTTAAACGTTTAAAAGGAACTTTTCTTAGGCGTAGACGCTTTTAAGATGGAATGGTGTGGGTTAATTTTTTCAGAATTCGAACAATGAATATATTTTACCGTTCTATACTCATTATCTTTTGGGTTGTAAGCCTTTACCTCATTCTATGCAAATGGAGTACCCACGTCATCATCATTATTATTATGCTCACAAATGTCATTAAAAGTTCAAAAATGAGAATAGAAACGTAATCTATAGCGTAGTGTTTCGTTTCTGAGCTGCAAGTACATATGTAATTTAAAAAAAAAGCGAGACATGTGGCAAAGGGGGACATGATGAAGCGGGAGAGAGGCGGGGAGGGGCTCAAATATATTGAAAGATGTGGGACATCATTTCTGAACGCTCCCATATACAAATCTTAGCCGGAGAGACAGTTCAAAGGATGTTATTTGATAGGCCCGTCATTTGGGAGGTCAGGAGGGTGCAAATAATCCCCCCCCCCCCGGTTTTAGGAATATAATGAATTTCCGTGCATTTTTTTTTTTTTTTTAGTGTAATATATAAATTAAGCACAGTGGTGCGACAGTCAATCCTGCTGTGCCCATCCCAGCTTTCGAGGCCAAGGGCCCTCGTGTGCAGAAGCAGATGCTCCGGTTTTCCTGACGATTCGAACCTGTGGCATGGTTGCACGGAAGGTTACCACTCACCCACTGGGCCTCAGTGTAATATGTACGAGCAGAATATTACCCCCCCCCCCCCCCGGGCAAATTCGAAATGACGGGCTTGCTATTTGATGCAAAAATTGGGATCAGGCAGTAGCTATTTTGACATTTAGCGTTTTAAAACTTTTATTTGATATAAATTTTTTCATACACTCTATTTTGCATTTTTGGTATGCAGTTAAGTGGGATGTTTTCACTAATAAAAATTATTTGAATATTTCTGTCGATTCACTTGATGTAACGACCCAAGCAGTGATTTATAACCGATTTTCTCTGCGAAAAAGGGACGAAAAGCCACACCTATATTCCATGAGAAGCGTTCTGATTCATTTAATTTTTTTCCGCGTTGCAAACTCAACGAACAAATAACTACCGCAGACGATAAAAAAAAAAGGTATGATTCGCAATGAAATACAAAGCAACGCACACGATAAATAAATTAATAATTAGGAGTAACGTTTATTTTCTCTAAATTAGGACGAAAATTTTTTGAAATTTTTAAAAGGGCGTCTGGGAAAGTTCCCATTCTCGGTTCCTATCCGAAATGCAAGAGTAGAATTCTGGAAAATATGAGCCCTAACACTTAACGCTCTCGAAAAATCCTAATTAATCAAAGCGCTCATTTCGTCCAGCACGCTTGAAGTGGGAGTCGCTTACTGATTCAGACCGATGATAAATCTTTAACTTGAGTGCGTGAATAACAATACCCGTTTCTTCTTGAAATGGCCCTTTTCCAGAAATCCCCATTTTTAGTTGTTCTCTTACACATGAGCCATTCCATTCCATGACCCTCACAGCTTTAAAAAAAAAAAAAAAAACAGTAGTTACAACTACGGGACATATAAAACATCCCAAAAGGAATTTTTCAAAAAAAAAAAAAAAAATATTTCTCCAGTTACAGACTTTTAAATTTTGGGACAAAGTTGGCAGTTTTCAGAAAATCAGCAAAACACTCGCTTTTAAAATGTTTCCACTGTTTCAAAAGTTTCTAACCGATTCAAATAATTTTTTTTTTATAAATAATGAAGGGATGATATTTTATTTAGACACTAATTTTAAAATCTAGTTTACTTCATTGATAAAGAAAAAAAAGATTTTGAAGTGAAAAAATCGTATTTTTATCGAATTTATGATTTTTTTTTCCTTATGAAAGAAATTTATTTTTGACAAAACAGAGGTGACAATCGAAAACGCTGTTACGGAAGTTTTGTATTAAATTTTATTGTAAGCCTGAGATGCATATCCCCTCAGAATTTAAAGTTTGAAACTTGAAAATGTTGAAAAATTTTGATTTTTGAAGTGTGATTACTCAAAAAAGCCACTTTTTAACAATCTGAAAATCGGCTCATTTGTTGCCCTTAAAGTGCTTAATGAGCTGCTATCAGTTATATTGTGTATTTTTGCCCCAGATATTTTATATGATTTTTCAAAAATGGCCTTTTGTGCGTTTCTCAAGAAAGCCAGAAATTCAAACTTGTTCTTATTTAATCACTTTAATATCAGATGTAATCAATATTTATTTAAGTAATATACTATAGTGTTACACAATTACTACTGATAAATTGTACTTAACCTTCTTAGAACTTAAATAGCCCCTTGCACAAAGTGTAGCTACTGTGATTTAATGCACGTTATTCTGTTCAATCTAATTACTAGTTTTAAACTCACACACTTTATATCAAATACACTACAGCGCTGATATACATAGTTTTATAAGAGTATGAAGTTATGTTCTTACAGCAAAATAAGTATAATGAAGTTCTTGAATCATCTTTTATTCGTAAGTACCAAAAAAATGCAAGGACTAGGAATGTTCAGGTAGTATTATATTTCTTACTTTCAGCACTACTTATATGTTGGTCTAGTTTCGCCCCCCCCCCGATTCTTCTGGCTATTGAAAAACTCGTTCTAGATTATCTGTATACAGATTATTCGATAGTGTCTTTAAACCTTCGGTGATACATTCGTAATTTGCCCCATTCAATAATTCTCATTCACAAGTTCAATAAATTTTCCTATTTAGAAATCATGCATTGAGTTATATTTGTTTAACAGGCTGTTAGTTTTCTAACTGATTCCCACTTCTTGTTTGCTCGTGCGTCCCATTCAAGCAGAACTATTATATGGATTTTTACTATTTAGCATCATTTTAGGATAGCCAATAATGTTTTGATTGTATTCCTACAATAAGTTTTACATTTGTTGTTGCATGGTATTTGATGTAAAGCGTGCGAGTTTGAAAGTAGTAGTTGGATTGAACAGAACATGCATTAAATCCCAGTAGCTACGCTTGTGCAAGGACGCTTTGTGCTATTTAAGTTCTAAGAAGGTTAAGTAAAATTTATCTGTAGTAATTGTGTAACAATGTAGTATATTTCTTAATAAATATTAATTAAATCTTATATTAAAGGGAATACATAAGAACGAGTTTGAATTTCTGGCTTTTTTGAGAAACGCACAAAAGGCCATTTTTGAAAAATCGTATAAAATATCTGGGGCAAAAATACACAATATAATTGATAGCAGCTCATTAAGCACTTTAAGAACAACAAGTAAGCCGATTTTCAGATATTTTAAAAATGGCTTTTTTGAGTAATCACACTTCAAAAACCGCAATTTTTGAACATTTTCAAATTTCAAACTTTAAATTCTGAATGGATATGCACCTCACGATTACGATAAAATTTGATACAAAACTTCCATAACAGCGCTTTAGATTTCTACCTGTGTTTTGTCAAAAATAAATTTCTTTCAAAGGAAAAAAAATCATAAAGTCGGTAAAAATCGGTAAAAATACGATTTTTTCATTTCAAAAACACAGGAGCCATTCCATTTCAGATCAGGCAGAGGGTGTCACATGACCCTCACAGATTTTTTTTTTTAAATTACAGTAATTCCAACTAAGGGACATATGAAATATCCCAAAAGTATTAAGCAAAAAAAAGAAAAAAAATATTTTTCTAGTTACAGCCTTTTAAAATTTGGAACAAAATTGGCCGTTTCCAGAAAATCAGCAAAACACTCACTTTTAAAGTGGCCTCTGTTTCAAAAGTTTTTAACCGATTCAAATATTTCTTTTTCTATAAATAATGAAGGGATCGCATTTTATTTAGACACTAATTTTAAAAATTAAGTTGGCTTCATTGATAAAGAAAAAAAAAGTGTTTCTGAAACAAAAAAATAGTGTTTGTTCCGACTTCATGATTTTTTTTTCTTATGAAAGAAATTTATTTTTGACAAAACAGAGGTGGCGATCTAAAGTGCTGTTATGGAAGTTTCGTATAAAATTTTATTGTAATCGTGAGGTGCATATCCATTCAGAATTTAAAGTTTGAAATTTGATAATGTTCAAAATTATGATTTTTGAAGTGTGATTACTCAAAAAAAAGCATTTTTTAAAAATCTGAAAATCTGCTCATTTGTTGCCCTTGAAGTGCTTAATGAGCTGCTATAAGTTATATTGTGTATTTTGCCCCAGATATTTTATACGATTTTTCAAAAATGGCCTTGTGTGCGTTTCTCAAAAAAGCCAGAAATTCAAACTTGTACTTATTTAATCACTTTAATATAAAATTTAATCAATATTTATTAACAAATATACTATATTGTTACACCATTACTACAGATAAATTGTACTTAACCTTCTTAGAATTTAAATAACACCTTGCACAAAGTGTAGCCACCGTGATTTAATGTATGTTATTCTGTTCATTCGAATTACTAGTTTCAATCTCACACGCTTTCTATCAAATATCTTACAGCACTGATTTACATAGTTTTAAACACATATGTACTTAAAGCAAAATAAGTAGAATCAAGTTCTTGAATCATCTTTTATTCGTAAGTACCAAAAAAATGCAAGGACTAGGAGGGTTCAGATGGTGCTATATTTCACACTTTCAACATAACTATATTGGTCTAGTTTTTTTTCACCGGTTTCTTCTGGATATTGAAATGTTTTTTCTAGATTATCGTTGTACAAATTATTGGATAGTGTCCCTAAACCATCGGTGATACATTCGTAACTTGTCTCATTCAATAATTGTCTTTCACAAGTTCAATAAATTTTCCTATTAAGAAATCATGCATTGAGTTTCGTTTGTTTAAGAGGCTGGTAGGATTCTAACTGCTTCCCACTTCTTGTCTGTTCGTGCGTCCCATGTAAGCATTACTATCTTAATGATTTTTACTATTTAGCAGTATTTTAGGATTGCCAATAATGTTTTGATTGTATTCCTACAAGAAATTTTACGTTTGCTGTTACATGGTATTTGATGTAAAGCGTGTGAGTTTGAAACTAGTAATTGGATTGAACAGAATAACATGCATTAAATCACAGTAGCTACGCTTTGTGCGAGGAGCTATATAAGTTCTAAGAAGGTTAAGTGCAATTTAGCTGTAGTAATTGTGTAACAATATGGTATATTTATTAATAAATATTGATTAAATCTTATATTAAAGTGATTAAATTAATACAAGTTTGAATTTCTGGCTTTTTTGAGAAACGCACAAAAGGCCATTTTTGAAAAATCGTATAAAATATCTGGGGCAAAAATACACAATATAACTTATAGCAGCTCATTAAGCACTTCTTCAAGGGCAACAAATAAGCAGATTTTCAGATTTTTTAAAAATGGCATTTTTCAGTAATCACACTTAAAAAATCGTAATTTCTGAACATTTTCAAATTTCAAACTTTAAATTATGAGGTTATATGGATCTCAGGCTTGCAATAAAATTTGACACAAAACTTTCAGAAAAAAAAAAAAAAAAAAAAAAAAAAAAAAAAAAACATAAAATTGGTAAAAATGCGATTTTTTTTCACTTCCAAAACACGTTTTTTCTTTATCATTGAAGCCAATTAGATTTTTAAAATTAGTGTCTAAATAAAATATCATCCCTTCATTATTTATAGAAAAAAAATTATTCGAATCGGTTAAAACTTTTGAAACAGTGGTTATTTTAAAAGTGAGTGTTTTGCTGATTTTCTGAAAACGGTCAACATTGTCCCAAATTTTAAAAGTCTGTATGTAGAGAAATAAATTTTTTTTGCAAAATCCTTTTGGGATATTTTATATGTCCCTTAGTTGTAACTAGTGTAATTTTTTCAAAAAAATCTGTGAGGGACACGTGACAAGTTTCAGACCTGCCTGCCTGATTTGAAATAAAATGACTCACATATGATACGAACAAAAGAGCAGCTTAACTAAAAGGGAGGGATGTGTATTAGGAGTTACAATTGTCTATGAGTTTTTTCTAAACGAATCTCTACGCACTTTCGTATACTTATGAAGTACAGTCAATATAGAGAGTGGAACTTTCAAATGTTATTTTTATTGGCGCCGTTTTGCAAATTTTGTGAATTAGTTACAGTTCGACCACTGAATTTGGACATCTGGACTCTTGTGCGCATGGCAGGAAAAGACGAATCCATTCGAGTTTGAAGGAAATTCGTTTTGCAGGTGCTTTTATTAGCCGCGTTCACATGGCACTCTTATAACCCGCTTGTACCCTGCTTATCACCGCATTCCGGTTTTTTACCGGGTAAATGGTGGGTCTATTGCCTCCTGCCCAAGAGCAGGATTTTTGCGGGGTTTCTACCCAGCATGCCATTCGCGCAGCACTCTCGATTCCCCATGAGTTAACTTTTGATTGACAGTTCGCGCGTTTCGTATGGTGTGCGCAATTTGAGGATTTTAAATGAAATAGGCTAAAAGTACAGCAATAAAAATTATTTCTTACTTGTAATTTTTTCTATATTTATTTTTCAATTGTGTGTATATCTTTTGTCATCTCTAGATGTAATAAATTTAAGAAAAATTAAGATGAAAAATCCTATGATCTTGTACGTTTCCATACATGTTAGTACTAAGGTAGAAGAGTATTGTTACTTTTATTTTTTCATTCATTATTGAAAAAGTAATTTCTTATCTTGAAACGCAGAAATAATTTGTCGTACTCATCATAGTGACATCGGTTTGTTCATTTTTATTAGTTCATGTCCTTAAATGTCTTTAAAACTAAGGAGTAAGAAATACATAAAGGTTTA
Organism: Octonoba sinensis; assembly: GCA_038502835.1. NCBI lineage: Eukaryota > Metazoa > Arthropoda > Arachnida > Araneae > Uloboridae > Octonoba > Octonoba sinensis. Next base: position 181,828,142 of record CM076599.1, read on the forward strand.
AACTTTTAAAAACGTATCTTTTATTTTGAAACGACACATGTATGCGATTAATATGTAGGCATAATTTTGTTGGCTGTGCCATATCAGGTTTTTCTTACACAACCCTGTGGTGTTTATAAATAAAACTAACCGGGTTAGAAATTACTGTTCAGAATTTTTTAAAAAAATAATTGAGATTTTCAAAATTACTTATACATAAATAATGTACATCAAAATAAAATAATTTTTGGAAAAAATAGAACCGACTTTAAATTATAAATTGCACTAAAAAGTGAAAAATAAATTAATTCTTTAACAACACCGATACGATTTTTAAATATAACTTTTGAAGCCTGCGCACAATTACCTAATTACCATTACGTCATGTGTTACTTTACATTGAAACTGTTATAAGCTCTGGGCCATTTATATTTGTAATTTATTCATGATTACAAAAGTAATCATGAATCAAAACCTATCATGATTTTGCACCGACTTCAAAAGTTATGTTTAAAAATCGAATCGATGTTGTTTAAAGAATTAAATTAGTTTTCACTTTTTAACGCAATTTATAATTTGCAGTCGGTTCTATTTTTTTCCGAAAGGGACTTTATTTTATTATTTTTGGTGTAAATCCATTTTTTACATAAATACTCTATTTTAAAAAAATCCATATCAAAAGGCAAACCTTCTTTGAGTGAATGGCACTAAAAACTAGTCATTTGAATGATAAATTCCGTTTGAGCAACCACCCTCGATGGATTAAAAAAAAATCAAAATCTTGAAAATCGGCTCATCCTGTGAGATGTTATGGGTGGACAAACAAAAAACCGATATCCATACGGTATGAATATATAACCTCCTCCTTTGTGAAGTCGGTTAAAAAAATAGAATATAATAATTATCTGAATATTCGACAATTTCTCCTAGGCCGAAGCCGAATATTAAAATTTCTAGAAAATCGTGGTAATAGAAAGTATTTTCTAAATTTTAAAAGTACTCACCAAGTAAAACACCAATTTCACACAATAATCTATGATGTATGATTTAATTCTGTTTAAGAATCCAGAACTACCTAAAATTAATGTATTTTCTGTATTGTTTTGAATGCAATAAAATTGGTAAGCATTAGCATTATTTTACTAATTTCTAAATTCAAATTAAAGGAATACTATTGTTTAGAATGTTTACCTTGCTCCAAATAATTTCATGAAGATATTTTAAAAGCTATAAAAGTATATTTTTATTTTATGGCTTTTTACATACCTATTTTTACAAGATCTATTAAAATTTAATGCATTTAACTGGAATATATTTTTTTAATTTAAAAAGCCCAATAACTTATGCTATCTTAATATTCATGATATGTTCTAGGCTTTTCCCATTGCTATCTTACCCAATATTCACAATAAATCAGTTTACTCACACAAAGTCTGCCTTCCACTGTGCTACTAAACAAAATAAAAGTCTCACATTCTTCATCATAATTAACTATTGCCAGTATTTGTGAGCAAATGCTAAGTATAAAATACAATATTGTAACTGTATCAAACCTAAAAGCAATGTTTAAAAAAAGTAGTTTTTTATAAATTATTTTTATTTATTAAAATTATATACTAATGTGTTCTTTTACAATAACTATAATGCAATTTTAAATGCTTAAAATCTACCAATTTCTTTATTTTTGTACATTTCTACCGTAGCAGAACTATTCGGCCGAATAATGATCAGTATTCGGAAAGACCGAATATTCGGCTAAATCAAGAAACGTCTATTTGAACAGGCCGAATACCGAATAGTGGCCGAATATTCGTTGCATCTTTAACACACACACACACACACACACACACACACAATATATATATATATATATATATATATATATATATATGAAAATGCAGAGCTTTGAACGGTCTTTCCCCCTTTATTTAAGATAACAATTCTCTATTTAATTCAGTTACACTCCCTGCAATAAAAAAACAAATACATAACGTTGCATTTTTGGTTTTAATAAGAACACACGTAGCTTGAATCTTGATCATTTCTATTTTTCAAATACATCATGAACTTTATTTGTTGTCTGATTATATTTATTGATAAGTCATTTGGGTGTCATAATTAATTCTATATTTGGAATTAATATTCAATTGTCTCATAAACGATGCATAACCACCACCTGTACATAAAATAAAATGTCTTGATATTGATTGCTAGATGCAGCATACGTATGCAATTGGTAATATTCTGGTTAATCAGTTTGCCCTTAGCAACCTTGTTTGCTTTTAAGATATTATGAGCAAAATGTTTGTAAATATTCCTGAATCGTAAGAAAAAAGCTACGATCTTTCATGCTCTTAATTTACTTAGAACACCTCTTTCCTTTTTCTTTAAGAAAGATGCATTTTTTATAATGCAAAATCTTAATTTTCAAAAGATACATCATTTCGTATACTAGATTTCAGCTCTTACAAAAAAGCATTAACAAAACAATGTAAACATGTTAAACAAAAGCAATTATATGTAATTTTTAAATCGTGAATGCAATTATTTTTTTCAAAAAATCAGGTCTAAAACATCCTCAGCCGAGTCTTTCCCTAGAATTTGTTTTAAACTGTAACATTCAGAAAAGCGAAAGCAAGAAAACGGCAATAGCATGCGTAAAAATTGTAAACAGTGCGCAAAGGATGATGGGTAAAACCGCTTTCCGAGACAAAACCTCTTTTCTCATGTGAACGGGGTTTTTTCCAAACGGGTTTTTTCGGAATTGGAGAGGGGATTTGCGGGTTACAAAAGTGCCATGTGAACGCGGCTATTGAGTATAGAATGTTTACTTCCTATTGTTGAAAGCAACTCAATTTATAAAATGGCCTGCGGGAGAAATCAATTATGCTAAACGAACTAGAACGAGCACAAAAGTGGCACATTCCTTATGCCAGCAGTTTCTCCCTCGAACATGAACGGATTCTTCTTGGCCCTCTGCCAGGTAGATCGTTCGGTTGATGGTAAAACTGTAACGTGACAAAGGGGGAGGAAGTATGTTGAAGTGTGACATTTTGTGACAAAGGGAAGAGGGGGGTCAGATATATGGTAAAAAAGGGTGACATCATTTATGGACGGTTGTCTTAATGAAAGTGGGAAGTCATATATAATCTCCTAGCAACATAATTGTTTAACATCGCATTCCTTTTATAAGTAGATTAATCGAGACAATTCATTTTTTGTCAGGTGGTCGTATCTTTGATAGTTTTCATATTCCCGAGTGTCTCCAGCTCATTTGAGCAACTGCTTTTCAGCCTTGCTGCGGAAGCTGAAATTCATTAAATGAATCGAGTTCACTCATTTATGAAGATCTCTATTCCAGAGGTTCCCAATCTTTTTTGCCCTTCTAAGCTCCGAAAGAAAATGGCGAACCCCTTAGTAACGTGTAACAAAAATATAAAGTTTGCAGACGCAATTATTTTCCATATTGTACAATATCTCATAACAAGAAATAAAAATATAATTCTATAATCTAAGCTTAAAATAAACCTACTAAATTATTTTTTATTATTTGTTCTTTTTAAATTATTTAAATTATTAATAGGGTAGTAAGCATATGTATCCGCAAAAATATTATTTTAAATTTATTTACCGATAGTGCGAAAAAATTTATGGAACGGTATGGGAAATTATACATGCAATGTTTTTTAATCAATCAATGATTACCGCTGGATTCCACTTTTGGGTTGAAATATGCAAAAATCTCAAAAGTTGGAAATAAAGTGTGATAAATGTCAACACAAAATTTAAAATTAACGAATAAATATCTCCCGGTTCCACCTTGTGGTCCGTATATGCCGAAATAATGCGAAAATTTTAGTTTTAGTAATTTTTCATATTTCCGACTCCCGCTCATTCTTTGCGTCAGCAAGAGAGAAAAAAAAAAAAAAAAAAGAGAAACATACGTTCAAAATTTAAAATAAATCAATGAATAACTTTCGATACAACTTTGAGATTCAAATTTTTCATATTATGCAGCAGTAGAAATAAGTACATTTCAAATTTTGCTTCGTATGTTAGACCACAACTTTTACTCGTTATCGGGAAAACAATGTGTTTTTAAAAAAAATCGTTTTTACACTCGATCCTATAATACGTATATAAATTGATTAGTTTATTTTTGCTTTTACGTCAGCAATTGAAAATTCCGCCATTACATTATTATTTTCGTGAACCCCTGGGGGTTCACGAAAATAAACCTCGCTACTCTATTACATTGAATGTAATCATAACACATCAAACTCTTCATATTTCTTAAGAAAAAAGATCGCATTTCATGAGTGCAGCAGATAAAATTACGCAAAAATAGCACACTTTCTCTTCTTTTAACCTTTATTTGTTTTCAAAGAAAAACTTTTTACGAGCCAAATCTGAAATTTTATTTTTTAATCAACTCTCATCGTTAGCTCATTTTTATACCAAGTTCAGGAAAAATGAAAATCAGGAACTTAACAATTTCGATTCAAGTCGCAAAAGCGGTGATACCTTATTCGACGTTCATACTCAATTCTCAAAAATAAACATTTAGCACTTCAAAAAAAAAAAAAAGAGCACACTTTTCCAAACAAATTAAGCCCCCAAATATAAAAATCGAATATCCGGTATCCGACTGATTTTTCGATATCCAGAAATCAATCCTAAAAGTTCACTAAAAATTCGGTTATCCGGCAAGTCGAAATGATTTTTAAAATGTAATTAATCGGCGTATTTAAAAAACACAATATGTAAATTCAGACTTGTTTAAAAATATCGATAAGTTTCAAACATCTGAGCCGGATATTTTACCCTTATCCATCAGAAAAGGGAGACCGAATATCAGCTATCCGGCAAATGAAACCTTTCAGAAACAAAGAATGAGCATTTCTTGAGCACTTGTGTGAGTGAAGCTCTGAGTGTGGCTGCGGACGTGTGGACATTGACTGGTAACAATGTGAAAAATCTCAAATTCGCTCGAAGGAGAAATTTCCGGAAAATATATGCGCTGTTACAAAATAGTAATTCAGAGGGGAATCAGGACAAGTGACTTCAAGGCACTCATCAAAAGTATGTTAAGGGCAGTGGCTTGTGGGGTTAACTTAACATTCGAGTTCGTTACCGTTTTACAGTTCGACCACGGAATTTTGACTCTTCCACGCATGACAGAAAAGGACGAATCCATTCGAGCTTTATCGAAGGAGCGCTTATTAGGATGCGAATCAGAATGCCTGCTTCTCTGTAACAAGAAACGACAAAGGTAATTCATTGTGCTTAATTAGCATTCCCGATGATCGGAAACTGACAATTTTCCGAAAGCGGTGTTCTTCGGATAGACATCGGTTATCATTTGTGGAACTTTACGAGGGACGTCCTTTCAGCAACCACAGCGGCGGAATTTCGATAAGTTGAAAGTAAGGACTGACAGTTAACCCCATTTATTTTTTCCTCAAAGACAATTTTTTTATTGGACCACAAGAGATATCGTAGAAACGAAATCTTTCCCGTTGGCGGAACGGGAAAAATGGCTCTCCTACATTGAAAATTTAGCGTTTAGTTACCAACATTTTTGGCGTTGGGCGTAAAGTTGAAAATGATTCATTCTTGAGATACTTCAAATGCATCTTATGCGTCTGTCTAAACAAATATGGACAGTATAACGTTTCTAAGCGCTTGGAATGTGTTGACTCCGTTACGTATCGAACCGTCATTGCCATGGCTCATGTCTATGAAAATAGGACGAATGAGCCATCGTCATACATGCTTGATGCCTAGATGAGTGAACGAACTTCATATGCTAAAACAAAAAAAAAACCATTCTGCTGTCTGTATTTTGTTAGACAGACACTTAAGAGAATTTAAAATACATCAAAACTGACTCATTTTCAACTTTACACCGACTGAACACCAAAAAGGGTGCTCAGTAACGCCAAAAGTTTTCTTTTTTCACACAGACACTTAAAAAACACCAAAAAATGAATCATTTGGAACTTTTACTTTACACCAAATGAACACCAAAACGGTGCCCAGAAATTTTTACAGTGTAGCTGAGTGTGACTGCCCATGGATTGGGAGAAACACAAAACTCGTGAATTTATTTCAAAGCAAATGACTGTTTGAAATCTAGCACTGTCGTATAATTAAATGATCAAGGAATTACGTGAGCAACGAGGGCTGCTCAGAGACAAGCAACAAGGGCCTCTCAGAGACAAGCGCAACTCTCCGCTACCATGTTCGGTTGGTGTATGATGCTGATTAGTCGGTCAGCGTCTTCGTAGATCATCGTGAGCGGTGCTAGATCTTTGGGTACGCAGCAGGCGCCGTTCGGCTTGCCCAATAGATGGTGCGCGATGTTCTGTATGACCGCATGATTCGTCACGTTCAGGTGGTCCGGCAGCACGAATGGGCACGCCCCTGCGCATCTATTCGCCATGTAGCCTCTGGAAGGTTGGATGACGAACTTGTCCCATCCCATCTTCTGAAAATTGACGAACCACTTTTTCAGTCCACAGACGCGTTTGCGTCTCTCATTGGCCCTGGTTCGTCGAGATTTACCCGACGAATCTGCTTTCCACTCGGCTTCTGATGATGTCGATTTTTCGTCGGGGTCAACGTTCCAGTGTCCTCCTGATTTGACCCAATTTCCATGGGCGATGTCTTGTGTTTCAGTTGTCTTTGACGGTGGGGATCTTTCTCGGTGGGGCGACGAACCTGCTTTCCACTCTGTTTTCGATGATGTCAACTTTTCGCCGGGGTCAACCTTCCAGTGTCCTCCTGATTTGACCCCATTTCCATCAGCGATGTCTTGTGTTTCAGTTATATTTGACGGTGGCGATGGGATCCGCTTTTCGTAGACGGCCTGTGCTGCCTCACTCGAAACGGCTGTTGGAGATTCTGTAAATGCTTCATGATCGGTTGAGGTTTCTCGCGCTGTAGAAATCCAGCTTGTTCTTGAGTTGGGAAGATTTCCATGGTGTGTTGATGTAGGATGTCGCGGAGATTTTGTAAATACTTCAGGATTGGCTGAAGTTGCAGTAATCCGGGGTGATATTGAATCGATCAGATTTCCGTGGTTCGTCGGCACATCTGTTGCTTTCCAACTCGTCTTGGCGTGGGGCAACTTTTGATGGTTGACCTTGCCCCAGTTTGCTTTCGATTGCGAAGTTTCAGAAGATGTCTCACGATCATTTGTGATTTCAGTTGAAGTGGAGTCTGTCAGTGAGCGACTCCATCGCCAGGAACGCTTGACGACGCCCGAAATCGCTAACAGATCATTTCTCATCATTTCGTTCGGCTCGTATATCAACACGTGAGCTCTGACTTTACCTTTCGACACGAAAGCAACTGTGACATGCCCTTTGACGTTATCCTCGTCCTGCAGGTGTTCGTACAACTTCACCGTGAACTGGAATTCTCTCTTATGACTCGAATCCTGAAGCTTCAGGAATAGTTCGGTGATGTTGAATGACAGCTCGGCGTGATCCCGTTCCAGGACGGACTTCTCGGACCGGTTGTTGGTGACTCGTCTTCGGCTCCTGTAGACGAGGTGGATGTCGGCCGAAAACTTGGTCTCGGCCACGAATGCCGGAGTTTCCGCTTCGTAGAATTCCATCCACAGCTCGGCCTTCAACAGGGTGCAGTTTTTAGGTTTCGGTAAATCGCCTGAAATCACATATGAGCTCTTCTTTCTATCCACTGAAAAAGGAAACAAGAAATACGAGTAATAGGAAGATTTGAATTTGATTAATCAACCACGCTTAAAAACTTTTTGGTGTCACTGAGCACCATTTCTGGTGCTCAGCTGAAAATGATTCATTTTTCGACGTGTTTTAATTTTTTTAAGTGTCTGTCAAAAAAAAAAAAAAAAAAAAAATACCGACAGCAGAATGTTTTTTTTAGCACATGATGTTTGTTAATTCATCAACGCACCAAAAATTCATTGCGATGGCTCATTTATCCTATTTTCCTAGACACGAGGCATCGCAATGACATGTCGATACGTCACGGAGTTGACACATATCATGTGCTAAGAAACGTTATACAGTCTATATTTTTTTTTTTTTAGACAGGCACAAAAAACAAAATTTACAGTACAGAGGAACCCCGCCATTCCTCCGCCTCGCTATTCATCCAACTTGTTAAAATCAAATTCAATTCGCCATTCGTACGGCGCCAGGGCCAGCTGGGTTGCCAATTTGGCTTTTTTTTACGAAAAATAAATCGAGAAATTATTCACATTTTGAACTCGTCTGGAAATAATTTGTTTAATTTTGGATTTTTTTTAAATTTTAATATTTTTTGAGATTTTCTGACAATTTTAACTTTCTAGGGGGGCATAAAGAGGAAGTGGTTGAAGAAATTTCTTTTTCAGAGTAGGAAAACATTTAATGTGCAGAAAATGTCTGCGTTTTAATGCTCATTTGTGCTTTAAATTAACGTGAAATTATATTTCTATTACTGTTTACTTGCACAAAGTTAAATTATTATTAAAAGAGTTGTGTTACCCCTGCGAGAAAACACAGAGAGTGTAGGAAAAATGGCATCCCAACACTGCTGTGGTCAACAGCATTTACTTGTTCAACGACAATGTTATTGACCATTTTAGAAAAATTCTGAACAATCGTCAAAGGCTGGCAACATTAGACAGGTTTTTCGAGAAAGCAACCCAAGATTATTATGGTGCTAAAAGACAAAACAAAGTACAACAGAAAGGGAGAAAACACCTGAAAGGATGTTACCTGATGTTTTTATGGAAGGGGACTCCTCTTCCAACCATTTCTCTTCCTCCTGTCAACGTTCCACTTATGACATCGGCTAACCTCAGTACAAGCAAAATGCAGTTAAATTTTTATTTATGTATAATTTCATGTACAGTACTGTACATCTGTTTTTCATAGGTTTAGATAAGCAACCAGCTGTGGGTCAGGAAAGGGTTAATCCTATTTACATTGTATCTTATGTGAAAAAATAATTCGCCATTCGTACAACTCTCCATTCAAACTGCCTCCTGGAACGAATTGTGTGCGAATAGCGGGGTTCCATTGTACATCAAAAATGAATCATTTTCAACCCTACAACAACTGAACACCAAAAATCATATTCAGTAACACCAAAAATGGTGGCAACTATACAAAACATTTTTGCAGTGCAGTACATTCACTCATTTATAAACACTAGTGATCACTCTGTGGTCGAAATTCGACCGTAATTCATTGGAGTTTTAAGTTAGAACGTCACTGAGTTTTTTTTTTTTTGACTACATAATCTTGGCATATAATATTTTTCAATTACGTCATCTGCAAGCGTGTACAAATGCGTCATTAAGTTTCGAGTTATTCAAAAAATACGGACAATAGGAAAAATGAGGTATTTGCCATTTCCTTGTGTTTGTATTATTATATTGGCCAGGTTCGCCGAGGCCGCACAGTTAATTTTCCATCTATTTTTGAAATTCTATAAAATTTAAATAAAAGATTAATACAAAAAATGACAAATTACGTATAGAATAGGTTCTTTGTACTTTTTTCTTTTTTACATACATTTTTTACGGAAACAAAAAACCGGGAGGTTGAAAAAAATGAATATTGCATATTGAACCTAGTCTGAAAACAATTTTAATGACTCAAAACCTTTGTGTAGACGTTTTTTTTTTCTTCTTAAAATATCTACTCTGTGCGACTGTTTGACTCCAGCAACATGTTCTGGGCACTGACAGACTCAGCATTTTGTTTCTTACTTGTAAGACTTTTTAGCCTACTTTCCCGTAAAAGTAAAAAAAGATAATAATAAAGCATGAAAGAAGGCTTAATGTATCGTGAAAATATCGTTAAAAATCAAGATAAGTCAAAAATAAGTGAAGTAATTAAATAAAGATTGAAAAATAAAAAATTTGAAAGTAGGGTATTGAGATGGGGAAAAAGTGTGTCTGTCGGTCTGTCTGTCTGTCGGTCTGTCGGTCTGTCTGTCGGTCTGTCTGTCGGTCTGTCGGTCTGTCCCCCCCCTAATAACTTTTGAACGAATTGTCCGATTGGAAAAATTCTTTTTGCATTCGAAAGATCTCGGCGAGGACATCTCATTTCTATATTTTACTTTTTGATTTGAACAATTTTTTGTTCAATTTTGAACAGTTCAAAAAATTTTAACATTAGCGCCTATGGGCGAAAATGAAGCAAATTATGTAAACTCTGGGTACAAGATCCAAGTTCCAATGAACAAGCTCACTGGAAGAAGTTCTTGGCGTGAAATATTGATTTGAACAATTTTTGTTCATTTTTGAACAGTTCAAAAAAAAAATTAACATAGTGCCTACGGGGAAATTTCAATCCTATATAAATCCTGATCTAACGGGCCGATTTGCTTGGAACAAACTTTATTAGAAAGCTCTTATGACGTAGAACATGTACACATAAAAAGTTCATCCAGAACTAACGAGCCTATTTTCTTATGAAATTTTTTGATCGGGATTTTCAAGAATATTTTTGAATTAATGAAAGATTAAATGATTAAACAAAATAATGAATGAATAAATGAGTGAATAAATACATGAATGACTGAATAAATGAATGATTGAACGAATCTGTATTAACCGTTGAAAAAGGCATATTTGAAGCAATTAAGAACTAAAGCTAAACGAGAAAGAGAGAGAGATAGCTAGATTATAAATTTGAAGCTGGTGTATACGGGAAAGTAGGCTCGTTTAGTTCTAGACGGAACTTCTTGTTTTAATAAATAATCTGAATAATCTCCTCTTGCAGTGGATTTCCCCGCGGTGGCGGAACTCACATTTACTCCCATAATTTTTTAATCTTATTTCCCACAGATGGCAACATATTTTTGTGGTTTTTGAGTGCCTTTCCTGTCTGTGTTGAAAATTACACATAGCATTTAGCATTACCGCTATATATTATTAGAGAAGTAATGGGTACATTGTTGGTGTTTATTATTTCTAGTATTTGCCACATTTAAGGATTCCTCGCTGTGCGGGCGATTCTCCTATTATTTAACCATGTGTTTTTTTCTTATTAAGATTCAATTTAATGCATTTACATCACTTATTATACAGTTTACCGCACTCCTCATCGTCACAACATTAACTATGCCAAATATTTTCTTGCGTGGGCTCAATGTGGTTAAAAAGGGGTACAAAGATTTTTCTTCACGCACTAGTTAGTAGTCACGTTCGTCCAAGGGTCGACCGTAATTAATTAAGTTAGCATTGAAAACACCCCGCTATTTATATAATTATATAAGTATTATTTATCAAATTTGGCGGTTATGACGTCGACTTTATTTTGATCATACTGACTTAAAGCGAACGTATTGCAAATCATTGCCGTCACAGGGCTCATTACCGTCATCAATGTAGCCGTTTGTACTTCTGCCGATTTCATACTAAGTTGAATAAAACTTAAATGTTTGTTTCCATACTCACTATCCTCATTATTTATTTCAAAATTTCAGTGAAACCTTCACTCAAACTCTTATTATAATTGCTTTTAATATGGCTGCGTAATGGCCACTTACTTTTTTAACAATGAGCTTTATATGTTTTAGCTAATAATCAGGGGCGGACTGGGAAGGAAATTCAGCCCGTGCATATTTCAAAAAGACCGGCTCTGGGGGGGGGGGGGGGCAGTACCAAGGAACGGGAAATGAGCACGAATCAGATATTATGCACCCTCCCCCTGAAAATTTTTGAAATTTACTCAATGACAAAAACGAATTTTAATCGCATTTAAGAAAGAATTTTGGTTTTCAAAATTGTAGTAATTTCCATGAAAAGAGGTTGAAGAATAAACATGAAAAATTATGTAGTCATAGTATTCTTTGTGTATTGAGTTTGCTACAATCAGTATGTTAACATCAAGTAAAAATTAATTCTAGTTATGAAAAAGTTAAAGAAATGTTTATTCTGGTTTCCATGGTTGAAGAACGTTCTTCTTCAGAGGAGGAAAGCATTTCCTGTGCAGAAATAAAAGAGCTGTGTTACCCCTGCGAGAAAACACAGAGAGTGGTGGAAAAATGGCATCCCAACACTGCTGTGGTCAACAGCAGTGTTGGGATGCCATTAACTATAACATACAAATAGCAACAGGTTTCAAAAAAAAAAAAAAAAAAACCTCACCCACAATCAAATATACATTACAACATTTGCTTCAAAATTATTTTCCTTTTGAAGGCCATTTAGAATTTTAAAGCAATTTTAAAGGAGAATTCTTATTTACTACATGAGCTATTAAGACTTTCCATGTCACGCCTTACTTATATTCCTTTTTCACACGACATTTACATAAATGATTTTAATTTGTCCATGAGTTAAATTGCTTCTTAATCTGTTCTTAATATACTTTAAAATAGAAAAACTCGGCATTCGGCCGAGATAACTGGCCGATTGAGGATTTCTGGAGGCCGCCCCAACAAATAACTCACGCCGACCCTGAGAGTAGAAATTCTCAGGGCACTGCTCAAAATTAAAATGAAAAAAAAAACATTAATTTTGCGTATTTCAAAAGTTTGCAGTCCAGGTGGCCGCCTAGGTTTTCTACATGGACGCCCCGGCCTGGGAATTTCTCAAACCGGCCAAGAAAGATCGTCCAAAATTAAAAAATATATATATAATCAATTTTGGACCTCAGGCAGCCGTTTAGGTTGTCTATACGGACCAGCCGGCCCTAAAAAATTCTGCGCTCCCTCCCCAGGGGGCCCAACGTAAAGGTCAAGACTCAGAAATTTTGGAAGTGGCCAGTGGCCACTAAACTCGATTTACTTAGTAGCCACTTATGCGTCATAAAACGAAAGTGCAAATTGGGGGGGGGGGGGGGGGGGTTTGCATCAGTTCACTAAAATTCATTATGTATCTTATTTTCAGTGAAGAAAACCTAATATTTTGTCAAAACTATTAAGTCTGCAACACACACACACACCCACAAAAAAAAAAAAAAAAAGTGTATGACTTTTGAACTGGAAAAAGAAAATGAAAAACTAGCTTTCTTGGCAATTGTAAATTAAGGAAATATGAATTTTTACGATATAGTTTTTCATGTTGAATGTTAGAGAGTTCAAACAATTTTAATTGTTTAATAATAGAAGGAACAGATAACAAAAATCCCAATTACAGAAACGAACCTTTTACAAAAAACCGCGATCACAAATAAGACCATTTTCGAACACAAGTGTATAAAAAATATATTTTCAATCCTAATTTTGTTCAGTACATTTTATTTTCATTCTTTTCAAAACTTCTTTTAAAAACTTTCTTACCATTTTCAAAATGGCGCGGCACTTAAGCCCGATTTTTTGACTTAAAGCGAAAATGGCTAATTTCAAATTAATGTGTTGCGACGGCAAAAAAAAAGAAAGAAAGAGAACAAGCTTAAGATTATTTCCTACTGCATTTAAGAGATTCACATGGAAGAAAAAAGGAATTACAAAAAAAAAAAAAATAGCGCAATCGGGAAAAATTTTCGCAATTTTTTTTTTTTTGTGAAAGGGGAAATGAAGACTAAGGCCGAAATTCGGTTACTTGAATGCCGAATTGATGCGTTTTTATTGTGCTTGTGTGCATAAAAGGGGCAAAGGTTGTAAATTTTAGAGATGGATTTGAAAAAGTAGGATTTAATTTAGAAATTTCAAAAAAAAAAAGAGGAAAGGTGGCGATCGCACCAACTTTTTTTGAGTCGCCGCTTTTTCAAACAAGGTCTCCAGGTGGCGACCTTGTGTGAATCCTGAACTTTACGCCCAACGACACAGCCTGGAGATTCGGCTCCATTGCGCTCTCTGAAGCCCGAGTTACGGCAAAGTTTTGGTCCCCGTTTTTTTTAATTAACATTGCAAAAGCTGTATACTTTAGAAAAAACAGATAGATAGATATTTTGCGACCGGCCCACCGGGCATTTGCCCGAATGCCCACATAGCCAGTCCGCCGTTGCTAATAATTGATTCAACCAAGACCTGTTGCCATCTGCTATCTATAACAATATAACAATACAATTGTAAAGGAGGCTTGACTGACAAAAGAAAAGGATAAATAACTAATTAATAATAAGTTGTTTATAAAATGTTTTAACTGATTCACTAAAACTCGTCAGTAGCTAGTGCGAAAATCGGTCGAAAAACAGAGGGGAAAATGGTTCTTTGCCTATTTATACAACCAGTGAATAAAACATCGAGGATAATTGATCAAGTTCAGTCTTGAATATGTAAACAGCTGCTGGACATTTTGTTTATTTTTTATTTTGGCAAGAGTTTGGTTTGCTCAAATATTTCAATCAGTCATAATCTGCTGGTGTTCAACGATTTGACCACTGAATTAGTAATGAAATTTAAGGGGGTATTCTAGTGCAGACTTTTGAAAAATCGAAATTTTTTTTTCATATTTACAAAGTTTAGACATTCAAGAATATGCCATTAAAAGGGTTTTTCAAAATTTCTATTATTTCATGAGTTATAGCCGTTTTAGTGACGTGGCATCGGTTCCGGTCCGACCGCCCCAAGTCAGCAAAAGACGGTAGGCGTTCCCGAGTCCCTACGGTTGAATATCCCTTATAAAATCTTTATTGTATAGTATACCTTTTAAATCTATATTTAATTGAAGGACATACAAAATTGTTTTGTTGGAATATTCTCCTTTTAGTTTTATTTTAAGTTAGCTTTGAGCCAGCCTTTGTACCAACCTTCGCAGTTAGTATTTTTAATGGAAATTTTAAACCCATATTAAAATCTTAGATGTTATGGGAATCACGATTGGCCCAGAAACTAATGCTTTTGCAGCGAGATGGGACGTAGCGCGTATTGAGCTCTCGGAACTCCGGACTTCAGAGGCGTCAAAGGAGGGTAGAACTGCTCGTCTTCACAAGAGAACATCGGAGAATGAGCATTTTGAAGTAGAGGAAAGTTTCTTATATGAAGCAGCAATCGCCGATTAAAAATACGTAAGTATTCTGTACCATTCTATAAGTAAAACTGCAGAAAACTTGTCTCAAAACTTTGAACGCGTTTTTCTCGAAACTACTTTTTTCGAGCTGGCGTTAAGGATATCTCGAGTTCTAATGGACCAATTTACTTCAGATTTAGAGAGGATATTCTTTACACATCCCTTTATCGTGTGAACCTTGCCCAAAACTAACTTTTCATTTAGTATTTTAAAAAAAATCGTAATTGTTAAAAAAATATGCAAAAAAGAAATTTTTTTTCAAACAGCAGCCATTTTGTAAAAAAAAAAAAAAAACTCGTCCAAATTTCATACGATAGCGGCATCTGTAATAATTAAGAATCCGTCTGTTTTTTATTTTTCACATCACCAGGAGGGTGGGCATAATGCACGCCAGAACAGCCTCTTTTTTTTTTTGAATCCCCCACTTTGACTGCTCATAACTTTGTCAATTAAAATTTTTTTTTGGTTAATTTTTGTATGTAATAATAAAACATCAATAAACAAATGATAAAAAAATGGAGACTAAAAATATTTTTGTTTCCTTTGTACGGCGCTTCAAAACCGGGCGAAATTCATAACTCTACACTGGAATACCCCCTTAATGTATTTATAACAAAAAGTAGATATAAATTTTATCTTTTTGCACTCCTTCTCTATGTGAACTTTCACCATGCCAAATCTCGCACTCCTGTGTGCGCGCAATTTGATTAAAAAAGGATACAAAGATTTTGCTTCACGTATCATTATATGTAGATTCATTCTTTTTGACGAAAGGAACTTTTTGACTTCGTGGACTCCGAATGTCCTTTCCTTTCACTCTTAGGTCAAAAAAGGAAGGTGGCACCTTCTGGTGTCATCCAAATACATCATGAGCCAAGTCGTACTTCCACCGTTGTGGTGCTTATCTACAAAAGGAAGGCGCTCCCAAGTGGCATTAGAAACAACAACAACCGGTTTTTAATATTTTATCTCTCTCGAATACTTTGATTTTAATTCGTTTCACGTGGATATCAATTACAATATGAAAGGTTGAATAAATTATGCTTCGCTGTTAAGATGTCTGAAGAATAAGTATAATAAATATAGTTATATGTAAAAAACAATAAAATTAGTTCTAAAGTCATGAAATATGTTATACACACACACAGACCTATGAAATTTTGCTTGATAAATTGAGGCAACATATTTTATACTTAGAGCAAGACTGTCTAACTATTAGGATCAATATTTTAAGGAAAATTTCGAAAACGATTTGAATCAATGATCTTAAAAACAAATTACTTGATTTTAATTATGATTGAAATACAGCTGATTGCAATCAACGAATTCTGTTAGTTAGTATAACGAAAATACATTCTGTTGAACATTTAAGTTATTATTGAAATCATTGTTTGCAGTGTTGTTTGGGGCAGTTCAGCGCTTCATAAATTCACATTTCTGTCATAGTTCCAAACATTTTCTAATTTCACTTGGTGATTTCCAAACCGGATTGGGGGGGGGGGGGGGAGATTGATTGATATTCACAGTAAAAGGGAAACCCTTTAGTACACACCAAGAAAAATATTTATTCCTAACATTAAATATTAAGGAAGAAACTTTTGCTAGAAATATATTTTTTTTAATCGAAAATTTAATTTTAAGTTGTGAGTAATCTATTTTATAGAGAAAGTTTACCGTTAAAAGTGTTGTTATTGTTTTCCTGTATGTCAATAATACACAACTGTGTCTCCGATCCATATTTTGTTATGCTGTATGATGTATTCTTGAATGCTAATTATTCGATTAATATAATTTAAATTGGCTGAAAATATTTTAGATTTTAATATCGTAATTACTAATGACTAATAGGTAGAAAAATATATATGATATCTTGAATGTTCAAGATTTTTGCATGTTAGTTTAAATGACTTTCATTTTATGCCTACTTGAAGCCTTTTGCATTGTTTTTATTAACCGACTTCACAAAGGAGGAGGTCATACATTCATACTGTGTGTATGTCGGTTATTTTTCTTGTCCACACATAACTTCTCACCGGATGAACCGATTTTCATAATTTTTTTCACTAATCAATCGAGGCTGGTTTCCCATAGCCATATTTCCCATAGTCCCGTATCTTTGTTTGACCATATTTCGCTACACTAATAGAAATAAAATTTCACGTTAATTTAAAGCACAAATGAGCATTAAAACGCAGACATATGTTTCGGGATTGCTTCGAATCCCTTTTTCAATGCGACAGGGAGCTTCTAGATGCAAAACATCCAAATGAAGCAGACAAAACAACAAAAACAAAGCTTATATAGCCAAGGAATTAACTGTAAACCTATGAGAATAAAGGCAGTGTGAAGTGGAAGTAGAAGTAGCAGGGAATGTACCAATAAGAGAGCAACAAACGAATCCATTGAAAGTACAGAAAGTAAAAAGGAATATCAATAAAAACGAAGCAAAAGAGACGACAGCATGCATAAAAATGTGAAAATACATGAAAATTGCAAAAATAATAAAACAAAATACAAAGAAAAAATGGAAATAAAATAAGTACAGAAAATACCAAAACAAAAAGCAAAACAAATTACACATGTAAAGGAGGGGGAGGGGGGGGGGGAGAAAAAAATAGACACAAAAAAAGGAAAACTAACAAGAAAACCAAGAAAGAACAACAAATTAAAGGAACTTATGCCAGACCTGTGAAAAATAAGGAGTTGATGAAGAATCATTAACCAAATTAGAACTATTCCTGTTAATATGATAAGCTTCCCAAAAGTCAAGCTCTGAAGGGGAAGAACATTTTTGAATAATTTTCCCAGAATTGAAATCAAGAGAGTGGTTGGAATTCCAACAATGTTGAGCAATACTAGACTTATTTAACTCTTGCTTTCGTACATAACCTTTATGCTCATTTAACCGAATTTTCAGAGCACGTTTTGTCTGTCCAATGTAATAAAGGCCGCAACGGCAACTAATTTGGTAAATACCACAAGTGTTAAGTTGATCGACAGGATCTTTAAGAGAAGAGAACGAAAGTTTGTTGCTCGGAGCAAAAACGACTTGAAATTGAAACTTTTTTAGGATTTTAGCAATACGAAAACTGACAGCATGAAAGAATGGTAACACAACCAATCATATTTCGCTAATTAGAAAAAAAACTTTTGGGCAGAAATGTATTCATTTTTTTGCTTCTTTTTACAAATAACTTTCGACTAAATGAACCGATTTTGAAGTTTTTTTCTTAAATCGATAAAAGAAGTCGCCTAACTCAAAATATCGCACATCCATTTGACTACATTTAATTTTATCATATAAAAAACGTTATGGGTGAAAATTAGGTATTTTTCATTTCAATTGGAAAGGCTAGGCTTGATTTTTCGTTTTTGGGAAAACTATTAATAAATATAAAACTCATTGTTAAAAAATGAGTTTGTTGCCAGTAAGAAGCCCTATCAACAGCAAAAATTAAATTCAATGCTCTAGCGACCTTTTGAAATCTACTTCAAAATTGAATTTATCATACAAATGATTAGATTTATCTTAGTGAATGGAAACATTCACTAAGGTTCGACCGATGCATCAGCACCGATTGTTCTACAAACTTGCTATCGGCCATCGGCATCCGCAGCCGATGTTAACTTCAAAAAAAAACACCTGCCCATCGGCAGACGCGGACTGGCATCCTCTGGGGCCCTCGGGCAGGTTCTGAAAAGGGCCCCCTCTAGAGGGGGTTCTTCCCCGGAAATTTTTTGAAAATTATGTGTCAGGAAACCGTTTTTTACCCTCTTTAGGGTCTTATACAGTAGTTAAAATTAAAGCGACATTTTCATATTAAATGAGAAGCAAAATCAAAAGTGTTTTAAAGTTATGCTTGACTAACTGTTTAGTACAACAAAATTTCATACTATTTTTATTACGTCTCAATTACGTAGAATCTGGAGAAATTATAGAATAAAACTATAAAACACAATGAGAAAGGAAAGAGTCATTAAGTAAGATAGAGCACTTACTAAATAATAAACCTCTATTTATTAAATGAACAATGTATGCTTCAGTACTGTATGAAATCATTTGAATATAATTTTCATTATATTATAAAACTAATAAATAATTTTTATAAAAAAACAGAACCGAATAAACCGTTTCAAATTATAAATTGCTCTAAAAAGTGAAAAATAAATTCATTCTTTAAACATTATCGATGTGACTTTTAAACATAGTTTTAGAAGTCGGTGCAAAATTAGGATAGATAAAATCTTTTGTAATCATGAATCAATTACAAATATATATATATATATATACATATTCGCAGAATTAGCAACAGTTCCAATATGAAGTAGCAAATGGTATAATGGTAATTACACTCATAATTTTGCACCAACTTCTAAAACTATGTTTAAAAGTCACATCGATGATGTTTAAAGAATGAATTTATTTTTCATTTTTTAGCGCAATTTATAATTTGAAGTCGGTTCTTGTTTTTTTATAAAAATTATTTTATTTTATTCTTTTTAGTGTAAATACATTTTCTATATAAATACTCTATTTTTTAAAAAAATCCCTATCAAAGGGCAAACCTTCTTTGAATGAATGGCACTAAAAACTAATCATTTGTATGATAAATTCCCTTTTGAAGTCGATTTTGGCAAACAAACTGATTGGATTAATTTTTGCCACAGAGAAGCCTTCAGTCAAACTCTTGCTGTAATTTATTTTAATACTAGCTGCCACGCCCGCCGTTGCACGGTCTATCTCAAATTATATTTTGCAAATACAGCGATGCCTCATCAAAATGCTAGAAACGTTGATTATTATTTATTTGATTTGTTTAACAATGGCAACTGTTTGACTTGTTTGGTCACAAGGCAACTGTAACAATTGTTGAAACGATGCAACAATGCAAATAAAATAAAACGGTCATCATCTGGGTCAAATAAAATTAAACTTAATTACCGTGAAAAAATAATTTTTATAAAAAAAACAGAACTGACTTCAAATTACAAATTGCGCTAAAAAGTAAAAAATAAATTCATTCTTTAAACAACATCGATGTGACTTTTAAACAGTTTTAGAAGTCGGTGCAAAATTAGGATAGATAAAATATTTTGTAATCATGAATCAATTACAAATATATATATTTCCGCAGAATTAGCAACAGTTCCAATATGAAGTAGCAAATGGTGTAATGGTAATTAGACCCATAATTTTGCACCGACTTCTAAAACTATGTTTAAAAGTCACATCGATGTTGTTTAAAGAATAAATTTATTTTTTACTTTTTAATTTTTAATTTGAAGTCAGTTCTGTTTTTTTATAAAAATTATTTTATTTTATTCTTTTTAGTGTAAATACATTTTGTATATAAATACTCTATTTTTTAAAAAATCCATATCAAAGGGCAAAACTTCTTTAAATTAATGGCACTAAAAACTAATCATTTGCATGATATATTCCCTTTTGAAGTCTATTTTAGCAAACAAACTGGTTGGATTAATTTTTGCCTTCAGTCAAACTCTTGCTGTAATTTCTTTTAATATTATAGCCCATGACAACAAACATGTTTTTAACAATGGTTTTATATTTATTAATAGATTTCCCAACAAAGAAAAATCAAGAAAAGCCTTTCCAATTAAAATAAAAAATACTTTTTTTCACTCGTAACGTTTTTTCTAAAGAACAAATGTAGGCAAATTGATTTGCAATATTTGAGTTAGACGACCCTCTATCGATTAAAGAAAAAATCATCAAAATCGGTTCATTTAGTCAAAAGTTATGGATGAAAAGACAAAAAAAATACTACATTTCTGTCCATTACTTTTGTTCTAATTATCGAATATGGTCAAACGAAAGTACGGGACCTATGGGAAACCACCCCTGATCGATTGAAAAAAAAATCATGAAAATCGGTTCATCCGGTGCGAAGTTATGAGTGGACAAAAAAAAAAAAAAAAACGACATACATACAATACGAATGTATAACCTCCTTCCTTTGTGAAGTCGGTTAAAAATAGATTCAAACTACAGAGAAAAACGCTTATAACTTCTTTCCTAGTTAATTTAGAGGCTTCCAATTTTAGCACGTTAGACAAAACTCTGTCTAAGATAGTTTTTTACGGGCTTTTCAATGGTATCAAGCTCGAAAGGATGCGATAATTTCTTCTGATAGAAAAGGACTATTTTATGCAATTTTCGGAACTCCGCTCCAATTGGTCTTAGCATGATGATATATAGCCTATAGCCTTCCTCAATAAATGAGGTATTTAACACTGAAAGAATTTTTCAAATCGGACCAGTAGTTCCTGAGATTAGCGCGTTCAAGCAAACAAACTCTACAGCTTTATAATATTAGTATCTTTTTATATATAAGCGCCTTATTCTGTCTGTTTGTCTGTCCGCTAAAGGATCCCAGGCCGTTTAACCGATCGGGCCCACATTCGGCACGGTTAATGTTTACGACCCGAGAAACACATCGCCGCAAAAATAAAAGTTGTGACTCTATTAGTTTTTTTAAAATTATTTTTTTAAAAATTTTTCAATGATTTTCTTGACCCATTTTATTTTATTTTTGCATTGTTGCCGTCGTTTCCAGCCGTATAATTACCGTTGCCGTGTGAACAAACAAATCAACACAGTTGCCATTGTTGTAAAAATGCAACAAATATACTAATAATAATCGAAACATTAATCTAGCATATTGAGTGAGGCTTCGCTGCAATCTCCGTTAAAAATGAATGTATACGCGAATTTAATTTAATCCTTTCTTTCTTTTTAATTGATTTATTTATCGTCTGCCCTTTTCATATTTTTCTTATTAGAGTGGCAGCGCTCTTTTTTCCCAGTTTCGTTAAAACTGTTGTTTTGAAAAGCATAATAAAATTTTCAATAAGTTATTTCGGTGATAAATTTATATTTCTCACACAATTTGATTATATACTAAATAAATGTATAGTATTGTGGGGCAGTAAGTAGGGGGGCGTCCTCGCCGCCTGACCTGGGTAATTCAGTTTGAATGAGAAGACACCTTTGCACAAATCATTTTAATTACAAATTATAATATCTAGAACAGCGGTCATTTCGTAAGACTGCCGGGCGTACTAGTAGATTATAGCACATGACAACAAACATGTTTTTAACAATGACTTTTATATTTATTAATAGATTTCCCAACAAAGAAAAATCAAGCCAAGCCTTTACAATTAAAATAAAAAATACTTATTTTTCACCCGTAACGTTTTTTCTAAAAAACAATTGTAGTCAAATTGATTTTCAATATTGGAGATAGACGACCCTCTATCGATTAAAGAAAAAATTATCAAAATCGGTTCATTTAGTCAAAAGTTATTAATGAAAAAACAAAAAAGTACTACATTTCTGCCCATAACTTTTTTTCTGATTATCGAATAGGGTCAAAGGAAGATACGGGACCTATGGGAAACCACCCTCGATCGATTAAAAAAATAATCATGAAAATCCGTTCATCCGATGAAAAGTTATGAGCGGACACACACAAAAAAAAAAAAAAACGACATACATACATACAGTATGAATGTACAACCTCCTTCCTTTGTGAAGTCAGTTAAAAATATGCAATTCTGAATGATTTTCTAGCGTCGAAATTATGTTTGTTAAGAATTACTTTTTTGAAAATATATATAGTATTATCTTAAAGATCAAACGCAGATTTGCTCCAAGTTAAAAGTAAAAAAATATTATTAGCTTGTACTAAGAAAATAATAATAAAATGAACATTTATTTCATTTAAATCACAAGCTTGTTTATCACACCTTGGATTCTTTCTGGCTGGAGCAGTTTCTGTACCAAGTTCCAAATGAACGAGTAATTACTTTGTGAGCACTTAACTGGCTAGTGACTAGAAACAAATCAAGCAAAACAGCAATAGTTTTTAAATTTAAACCGTTGACTGATCAAATTCTTTGCTGCCAATTTTCACTTGTAGTCAAAACTTCTAACAGATATCTCTTTAAAAACAGTTATGACATTAACTTATTTTGCTGGATTTTCATCTCCCTTGATGCTCAAAAACTCATCAACAATTGCTGAAACAGTTTTCTTGTTGTTTGCAAAGTTTGCTCCACCGTCGTCGCTCATGCTTTTCTTGTAATCTGTATAGTTTGTCACGGTGCAGTATATTATCTCCTGATTTGTTTCTCTCATACTGCCATTCTTCAATAAGACGCACTCAGAAAAACGCCGACTCTTCTTATTAATCCAAAGGGTCCAAAACTTATTCAAGTTCAAGCACCAGTACCTGATCTTGGAGATTTGCGTGATGGGGCAAAACTTAAAAATGCCACCCCTCTCCTTCCTGCTAATTATTGCTCATATTTCGTAAATTTTTATGCTCTGGCCAGAGCCATATGAAGGGTCTCTCCTTAACTGGAGATATGAAATGCAGATAGTTAAAGGGGGTCCAGGGGGATTATCCCCCGTGAAAATTTTGAAAACTATATGCAAACTGGTGCATTTTGAGGCCTTAAGAAACGCATTTGGGACTGCAAAAATATTTAAAAAAGAGAAAAATTAAAAATTTTAAAAGTTGAAACTCATAAAAATGCAAAAAAAAAAAAAAAAAAAATAGCATTTTTTTAATAATCAGCCCCCTCTCCGCCTTCTTGCTAACGCTCTTATCGAAGAGACACGTGTCTGCCTTCTCAAACGACACTTGCAAGCATCCCCCTTCCCGCCTTTTCCCGAACGGATGCTTTGAAAATTTGTAAAAGAAAAATTATTACATTTTTTGAGCATGACATGATTTATATTTCCCTATTACAAGGTGAAAAAAGCTTGACTTTTTAAAATATAAATTTTTAAATTTTGGCATTGCGAAATTTGGCGCCCTCTAAAATTGCCTTCCCAGGAGCCGGCCGACTCATCAACGACGCAACGCATTCAGTATAAGTCAATTTTGGAGCTTCCAACAGTTTATTCAAAATAAATAACTCTATATTAATCGGTTTAAATCATAAGCAAAATAGCCGATCAATGATCAAATCGGAGCGCTGAACTAGGATTTTAATTCTCTCTTTGCAAAAGTTAAATTTTCAAAAATAAATATATTATTCTCTTTTTTTATTGTATTGTCTTTCTTCTTCTTGTTTTATTTTTTTGTGCATCACAGTTGAGTATGCCCCCTCCCTCCAGATCCGGCACTGCCTGGCATCCTTGGAAAATTACTTTCTCATTGTATCTTAGTCAGCTTGTAGTATAACCTGTCCTGTCCATGATATTGTCTATCTATTCATACATAAATATCGTGTTTTTTACAAAGTAATATAAAAAATAAGATTCACATTTTATTCTTAAGCAGTTTTAAAGAAAAATGTAATTTTTAACACCAATTAATATAGTATATTGCAAAAGGCAAAAACTAAAAAAAGAATTTTTTACTACTTTATAAAAACAAATTGGCCTTTAAAATAGAAGTCATGCAATGAGTTAATGAGTAGAAGTAAAATCTTCGTCAAGAGCGCAATGAGAAGTTTGGGGACCCCTGGTGGTAAAATAAATATGGGGCCCCCTTAAAATGTCCTTGAAAACATTAATGTGTGTGCCCAGTATTTAAATTGCTCATTTTTTCATCCAATTTATATGCATGAAACATCATTTATTGCGAGGTCCTACCTGTATCCATGTGGTCTACAGTATGGGGGGAAGGACATTTGAAATAATGAAGGGGCCCCTTTTCAATTCTGGGCCCCCTTGGTTGGCTGCCGCCAGGTCCGCCCACTGGTCTTTGTTTCTCTTCGTGAAGTTGACTTATAGGCTGTTATCAAATCCGTTCACGTTAGCAGCTCCGACAAATGAGCAAGTAATAATATTTTATATTGAAGTGCCCCATCTAGCTAGTTTTGATTTTGCAAGCTCATACAAAGCAAGTCCAATTGGGCCATCGACTACTGTTATGTCTGAAAGTCTTATAACTTTGTCAGATTGCGATAGGGAAGCATCTTGGGGAAAAAGCGTAATGAAGCAGAGGCAAATAGTTATGAAGAAGTTAAAGATCTGTAAAAGGAAGTTCGGATAGAAAATTATTTTGTTCCCCTCCCGAGTACGGGGGCCCTCGGCGATCGCCGACCAGCCGACCTGGCCAGTCCGGGCCTGCCCCTCGGCCGTGAAAAACACCTAAGAGCTGGTGCAAGGCCGATGGTTTTTCGCAGGGACAACTTTCCAGAAAACATTCTGTGTTTAACTTACTTTCTCCTCCATAGCTAGATTTCTATTTCCATACAATAACAGACAGAACAGCAGTTAAAAAGCACAAAAATAATGTCATTCTATGAAGTATTTAACAAAAAATTCGGAAAAATAGTTTAAGCGATCGCTGCCCGAAAAGCTTTACTATTAAAATTATTTCTTCTTGAACAGAATGCTCGCGAAATAGAACAAGTTCAAGTAAAAGCAACAGAGGCTGTTATGAGTACTATTTGTTTTTCGCACTTAGGTTAGTTGACTGATTTTTGTCCGCTTTTCGTTTAATAATGACTTAGTGCATTAGGCGTCAATGTGCAATAATCTTATACCTTCTGCTTTTAGTTTGTCATGTTTCTTATTACTCCGAAATTGTAAACAATACAAAGTCAACTCAATCAAAGTACGATTATAATTTTAATTTTTACCTGCGTTAACTTTTTTCTCTTAGAGTTTTTTTTTTTTTTGCTTCGATGCCACGTGTTACAGTCTCGTTGCATCTGCTTTTAGTGAGCGGTTATTTTTATTATTTTATTTTTAGTTTACAACATAGAACAGATTGATCAAAAATAAGAAACAGTTTTCCAGTATAAATGTTAATTGATCGAAGTTTTATGTGGTCCAAGTTCGATTGCAATTTTCAAAAATTGAATTCTCAATATTCGCGCGACAGGATTTAATAGCATCTTAATAAAAATGCTAATATTTCTTTATTTTCAAATATTGTGCATATTTTCAAAATACATCTTAATTTTTTTATGCGATAATTATTTTAAAATTTTCCCGTGTAAACTGTGTTCTTTTAGCATTTGTTTTTTTTAGCTTCTTCGATGTTAGACAGATGACAGTTTTTTTGCTATTGTACAACAATCTTGTTGCATCTGCTTTCAGTTTAGAATATTTATTGTTATTTTATTATTAGTTTACAACATAAAACATATTGATAAAAAATATGAATCAATTTTTCAGTATAAATTTTTATTGATCGAAATTTTATGTGTCCAAGTTCGACTTTCAATTTTCAAAAAATTAAATCTAAAAAAAAAAAAAACAAGTTTGTGTGACAGGGTGGAATAATATCTTAATAAAAATGCTACAATTTCTTTATTTTCAAAAATTGAAAATGTTAATACGTATATAAGGTAAATGACCCAGCAGTGGACACTGCTCTTGTAGTGGACACTTGGATCTTTAAGCTCCTAAACTAAGCGAATGTAACATTAAACTTGAATTAAATGATTAAAACCTATAGCGAACGATTCTTAGTGCTGGTTAATAGAACTAAAGTTGGCGTGGAGCATCTATGCAAGTACATGGATCATAATATTTAATAGCTGCCTCCTCAACGGTCACATTTGCTGCACTTTACTAAAGCCGATTAATAAGAAGGTTAGGGATTTGGGGAAAATATATGAGAAAAAAACGTGACATCATTTATGAATGGTCCCTTAGTCATTTTAAAAATTATTTCTGTAAGTTAACAGCATAAAATAGATGATATTTATTTCTGTCCACTACTCATGCAAATACGTGGCTTATAAATGCCCACTATAGATACAAATGAAGCGTTTAGTATATTTGACGTAAAAATCCTAATTTTTCATCAAATATCATTTTATAGGTAATTAATGTTTAGATAAATAGTTGGCGATTAAGCTAAATATTCAAATATTGATGTAAGTCACTTGAAAAAATTTTGCCACGCAAAAGAGTACGAAAATTTTGCATTCCTCCCCATGGAAAAAAAATAAGGAAAAAAAAATCAGCTGCCGTTGGCATTTGCAGATCTTATAAGGAAAAAACGTTAAAGGGAAGGGAAGGAGATTTGATCGGATCCAATAGTGTTGAGTTTTTTTGCAAAGATAAGAAAAAAAGAATTAAAAACTCCTCTGATATAGCTGTTTTTTAACCTCCAAATAGTTTAATTACTTTACTAGAATCGCGAGTGATTCTTTTAGTTTTAATTATTATGTAAACTTCCCTCAAACAGTCTTTTATGGTGTTTGAATAATGCATTTATGTTTGTATCAACATAAAAATAAAGAAATGATTTAAATGATATTTTTGACAAACAACCTACACGTTTTAAGGGTTTCAAGCAAATTTTTACCATCGGCCTTCGGCATCGGCCATCGGCAGGGAAAAGGAAAATAATCGGATATCGAAAAAACGGCTGTTCTCGGAACAATCGGCCAACGATCGGCATCGGCCCATAAGCCAAAAAATGCCATCGGTCGAGTCCTGTCATTCACTCAAAGAAGGTTTGCCCTTTGATAAGGTTTTTTTTAAAAATAGATTATTTGAAAAATGCATTTACACTAGAAAGAAATAAATAAAATATTTTTTGGAAAAAAATAAAACCGACTTCAAATTATAAAAAGTGAAAAGTAAATTAATTCGTTTAACAACATCGATGATACTTTTAAATATAATTTTTCAAGTCGGTGCAAAATTATGATAGATTAAATCTTTTGTAATCGTAACCATGAAACAATTACAAATATAAATGGCCCAGAATTCACAAAAGTTTTAATGTAAAGTAACACATGGCGTAATAATAATTAAATAGTTTTGCGCCGGCTTCAAAAATCATGTTTAAAAGTCGTATCGATGTTGTTAAAAGAATTCACTTTTTCACTTTTTAGCGCAATTTATAATTTGAAGTCGGTTCTATTTTTTTCCCAAAAATTTTTTTTTGATGCAACAATGCACTAAAGAATACAACTCTTCATCTGGGAAATTGTATTTTTTTAAAATGTTTCCCCAATGGCTGTTATATTTTAAGTTGTAAGTTTATTTCCTTAAGTTAAATATATTTATATTATATCAGACAAATCATGCTTACATTACTTTCAGAATGACTGAAAACTGTAAACGCTGATTTTGGGTATTTACCCAAGGTAGGGGTAAATACCCTACCCACACTCGAAGTGAGTTGAAGAGTTTCTTAAAAATATATCTACTTGAAGTGTATAATTTAACAGGTGCTATTTGCACGCACCATAACTGAAAATAAATGCAGTTTGCTCAAAGTTACAACAAATAAATAAAATAAAGTTTCTTAAGTTTGTTCTGTTGAAAATAAATAAATTAAGCTACAAAACTACAAATTCACACAACACAACATAGTTTTTTTTTTATGTGTGTGTGCGGGGGGGGGGGGGATGACACTATTAATTACCTCCATGGGTGAAACTCATACAAGAAACGCCACTGTTTTCAGTAATTACTTTATTATAAAATAATTTTTATAAAAAAAATAAAATCGACTTCAAATTATAAATTGCCCTAAAAAGTGAAAAATAAATTAATTCTTTAAACAGCATCGATGTGACTTTTAAACATAGTTTTAAAAGTCGGTGCGAAATTAGGATAGATAAAATCTTTTGTAATCATGAATTAATTCAATTATATATATTTTCGCAGAATTAGCAACAGTTCCAATATGAAGTAGCAAATGGTGTAATGGTAATTAGACTCATAATTTTGCACCAACTTCTAAAACTATATTTAAAAGTCACATCGATGTTGTTTAAAGAATGAATTTATTTTTCACTTTTTAGGGCAATTTATAATTTGAAGTTGGTTTTTGTTTTTTTATAAAAATGATTTTATTTTATTCTTTTTAGTGTAAATACATTTTCTATATAAAATTTAAAAAAAAAAAAAATCCGTATCAAAGGGCAAACTTTCTTTGAATGAATGGCACAAAAAACTAATCATTTGGATGAAAAATTCCGTTTTGAAGTCGATTTTGGCAAACAAACTGATTGGATTTAATTTTTGCGTCAGAGAAGCCTTCATTCAAACTCTTGCTGTAATTGCTTTTAATATTATAGCACAATGGCAACAAAAACTTTTTTAACAATGAGTTTTATATTTATTAATAGTTTTCCCAACAAAGAAAAATCAAGTCAAGCCTTTCCAATTAAAATAAAATACATATTTTTCACCCGTAACGTTTTTTCTAAAAAACAAATGTAGTCAAATTGTCGTGCGATATTTTAGTTAAACGGCCCTCTATCTATTAAAGAAAAAGTCATCAAAATCGGTTCATTCAGTCAAAAGTTATGGATGAAAAACCATAAAAATGACCTTATTTCTGCCCATTACTTTTGTTCTATTTATCGAATATGATCAAATGAAGGTACGGGACCTATGGAAAACCACCCTCGATCGATTGAAAAAAAAAATCATGAAGATCGGTTCATCCGGTGCGAAGTTATGAGTGGACAAGCAAACAAAAAAAAAAAAAAAAAAAAATTAAAAAAAAAAAAAAAAAAAAAAAAAAAACACGACCTACATACAATATGAATGTATAACCTCCTTTCTTTGTGAAGTTGGTTAAAAATAGCGCTCAACTGTTTTTAATCTTATGTTGTAATTGCCCACTGTGCAATTTTAATCGCTATGTTTTCTTAACGCTTTCAGAGTGGAAGATTTTTAAAGGTCATCATCCATTCTAACTTTTTTCCGGAATTTGAATTCCTGTTTCCATAGCTATTGTATTCTTTTTCTCTTTCGGGGTAATATACGTTCGGGGGGAAACACCAGTTCTTTTTAGAACGGCATATTAACCCAAACAGAAGGAAAAACGTTTTGAATTGATTTTACAGTAGATAAATAGTTACTACTAGCTTCATTATAGTATTAAATGTTTTCAGGTTCCTTTATTCTTAGTTAGGAACAGTTTTCCTCATCCTGATAGGGATTTTTAGAGGATGTTGCTCTTATTCTGATGGGGATTTTTAGGCAGAAATTCCCTATCAGATAAGAATGTCCCTCGTGGGCAAATCGGGGTTTCCGGATTGCAAGCAAATGTTACGAAATAGGGGCTATTTCGTAACATTTCATTTTGTTTCTTCAAATCATATAACTGAAATTTGCAAATAAAATTCACTTTTAAGCAGCAAGGGTTACTCAAAATTGAAGTTGCTGCTACTGCGTCATTTGCTCTTTTCAAGTAAGAGATCGTTCATGAATGATTTCACACTTTTTTCCAATATATTTACCCCCTCTCCCCCTTTGTCACCTTTCATCCTACCCTCCCCCCTTTTGTTCATGCCATGCCATATTATATAAGCATATATAATATGGCATATTATGCCCTTTAAATCTTAATCAACTTATGAAACTCAAGATTTTTCAAGTCATTTAAATTTACGCATTGTAATTAGGAGTAGTACAAGTTGTATTTACGCTTTAGCTAGTAATGCTTCCTAAATTCATAATGTTTTCATTAATTTTAGACCTGGACGAATTTCTGATTAAGATGTGAATTGTCATCTTCATCAGCATTTAAAGAAAATGTCAAAACAATCACAATTATTTTTGAAAAAAAAAAAAAAAAAAAAAACGATTTAGACGTATTTTTGCAAATACATGAGTTGAAATTAATTTGATATAATCACTCATTAATAATGATTTTAAAAAAATGAGTACATAATTGCAAATTTCATCCATCATTTTTTAAAATGTTGAGTATTGAAAACAATTATAATAGTGCTATTATTTATTAAAATGAGTACTCAAAATAGTAAAAGTTTTAACTAGTTCTTACTATGTTCAGATTTATTGAAAAATTGCTTGTTAAAATTCCAATGTTATACAAAAGGCAAATATAAAATGGCAACAAATACGAATAAGGAAAATATTTAAAGAATGATTTGTGATCATTTTTTTCAAACAATCTACTTTTTGTTTTGTAACGTGTTAGAAAAAGTGCTTCTCTATATCGATGCACCGATTTACGGCTTAATTACGTCAATATTACATCACGAAGCCCTAATGGTGCTCCGCTTTTTGGAAACTAGAATTTCTTTCATTCTAAAATTGCACTGTGAAAACAAAATTAAATTTTAAAAATCTGATAATCAAGAGATATTAAAATAAAATTAAACTTTTCCTCTTTTTGTTTTTGTGATAAAATTACAAAAATAGATGCCGACAAAATATTAAAATAAAATTAATAAGTAAATGAAAGTGGTAAGCACGTTTGCTTCCATCTATTGTCTGCTTGATGACACTGTGTCACTAGGCAAATAAATATTCCCAAAACCGATCTCGCATAAATATACATTCATAAGGTAAATTTAAAATAAATTTTAACCTCCTGAGACCTGGCATTCAATAAAATGTATGCTTTACTCTTTCTCCCTGTTGTGACAGATTTTATTTTAGCAAGCAAGACCTGGACTGGAATTATAAAGGAGGAGTAGGAAATCGCTTTTTAGCTTTGAGAATTCGGAAATGGTAGTTTATTTGTTTACAATATGGCAAGGAACACGAGTCAAGTTGGAATTTGGCGCTCTCGCGGTTGTTTCGATTTTCACATTATTAGTTTTTCGTTTCTAATATTGTTCTAGGATTTTTATACAAGTTTGACCTCTTTTCTATGTTATATGTAAGGAATAGAAATTTTAATTTATCTATTTTTGTGTAAGTATCGCATAGTTCTACTGTAGTTTTGACCTTAACATACATTCAAATGGATGTGCCCCCCCCCCCCCCCCAGAAGCATTTTAAAATTCAAGTTTATAAATTTATTGAAAAACATCACTTTTAATGCCCGATTGTTCAGAAAAATTAATAGTTGAGAGGATATGTGTATTTTATTTTGCTCGGGTCTCAGGATTATATTGAAAAATGCATGTATATCCTGTGAAAACATTAGCTTAAAAAAAATAATAATTGATCTCTATACTAGAAAATAACCTGAATGCATAAACATCATTTACATCTGAACATAAACGACATTTAAGTCATGAACTCGAGAGTTAAAAAAGAATAGTATATAAGTAAATGAACACAAACGTAAAACATAAACTAGTTATCTTTTTAATGAACTGCAAAGAAGAGGAATTGTCCGGAATTCCACTTAAAATACAGGAATACCATATCTGGCTCTGATGAAGAACAAAATGTAAACTGCCATCAAAAATTGCCTAAAGGGGTCCTGCATAAATGATGTCATGCTTAGAGGGGGGTTTGAAAAGTTGTGACAAGGGGAGGGAAGGGGGTAACAAGATGTGTCGCATCGTTTATGAACGGTGACTAAGATCCATTTTTATATTCCGCTTGAGGCCTTGAGGCATCGAACATTAAGAACTGGAATATTCAGAGAAGGTACTGCTTTTTCCAAAACATTTAAGAAAAATTGTACAGCATTGTATCTGCTCGATGATCGTATTAATTATTATTTGTCAAAACAAAAACGAGTTCACGTAACATTTAAAAACATATATACAGTCGAATCTCGATTTAAGATACTTCGATGTAACGACTTCTCCGATTTAAGAAATTTTTTTTCTGTCAAAATCAAAAAGGCTGCTAAATTCCTCTCATGTAACGAATTTTTAGGTTTGATTAAACGAACAAAATACGCTGGGGAAAAAGTTGCACATAAAAATAGAACTTTGAATTTTTCGCACATACAATCTTGAATATTTCACACCCATTTTTTATTAATTTTTTTTTCTCATTTCAGGTGGGTTTAAACGACAGTCTTCCCCCCTTTTCAACGCAGAAACATGACAAAGAACACAGATAAGGTGGATCCTAGAATGGCTAGTTGCTTTCAGTTTTAAAAGCAAGAAGCAATAATGAATTTAGATCGTTTTAAAGTTTATTTCCTAACGCGTAACTTATAATTTTTAAGCTCATAGTAAACATCATTTAACCTTTTTTCTTTTATATCCTGAAATTGTGACAAGGGGAGGGGAGGGGTAGCAAGAAGTGTGACATCATGCTTTATGCAACATAGCGTGACATGCGAAAAAGGGGGTGGGGTAGGGGATCCGTTGTGGTGGGACATTTTGCGAGAAAGGCGAGAGGGGGGTCAAATATATGGGAAAGCACCTGACATCATTTGTGAAAGGTTCTGTATCAAAGGGTAAATTGCATTGATATTTTCGTACCATACTCTTCACAAAAACTGATATTGGATTTAACTAATGGCTTCGATTTAACGAACAGATTTGTCGGTCCCAACCAGTTCGTTAAATCAAGGTTGAACCTTATGCCTTTTTTAAAATTAACACAACCCACAAAAAAAAAAAAAAAAAAAAAAAAAAAAAAAAAAAACCTTCGAAACTCCGTAACGTGAATGATGGAAGGGGTCATTTGTAAATGATGTCACGTTTCAAGGGGGGTGGGGAACTGAGTTCAAGGAAGTGTGACAGTTTGTGTCAACGGGAGGGGTTTACAAGAAGTATGACATGACACATTTTGGCTTTCTATACAAACATCTAAAATCAGCTAATTAAACCTATTTTATGCTTCTGTAATATAGCGTGACATGTGACAAAGGGGGGTAGGGGAGTATGTTGAAGTGTGACACTTAGTGACAAAGAGGGGAGGGTCAAATATATTGAAAGAAACTGTGACATCATTAATGAACGGTCCCGAGTGCTTGTACATCGTCAATAATATTTTATCAAACTGACAATAAAAGCATACGAACAAAAAATGATGACATGGTAAAGAAGGAATATAAATATTGGAACAAACGGGGCATTCCCCCCCCCCCCCAAGGCATTGGATGTCCGATATCCGGGCTATGTTTCGAAATATCCGTAGTGGAGAAGAAGACTTCTCCCCTCTTTCCACGCGAAAAATTTGATTTTTAAAATAAATTTCAACTTTTGAAAATATATGTAACTTAAACTTACAGTTGATTTGAAAGATTTGGGATGTTAAAATATATCAATAGAATTTGCAGCTTCAAACATAAACAACGGAGTCGGATCCGTCAGCCAAGCGACACCGGTTAGGGACCGTTCATAAATGATATCACACTTTTTTCCATATTCCCTTTTGTCACGAAGGTTTACACTTCATCATGCTCCTCTACCCCTCCTTTGTGACATGTTACGCTATGTTACAGAAGCATATATGCTTGCCGTTCAGAAACAGCTTTATAGATCACGCTTCCAATTTTGTTTTTGAGCTTTTAAGGATATTTGTGAGCATAAAAATTAAGAGCACATGTAATCATAACAATAATAATGATTACATCTGCACTTAATAATTTGTATAAAACGAGGTTAAGGCTTACGACACAAAAGTTAGTTACTATAGAACTGTAAAATATATTCATTGTTCGAATTCTGAAAAAAGGACCCACGCCACTTTATCTCAAAAGTGTCAATGCCTAAGGACATTGCCTTTCAAACTTTTAACAAGTCAATTAAAACCTCAGCCAGCCTCGGTGTTTATGATATAAAATGGTCAATGAAACTTTAAAATGAAATGATGAAAATGAAAGACACTTTAAAAGTAAATTAAATTTGCTGATTTTGTGTGTTTTTATGGAAACCAAAATGTGCAACGTCATACTTCTACGTTACCCGTCCCTAAGTCACAAACTCTCGCAATGTCTCGAACCTCGAAGCGTGACATCTCTTATATGAATGACCCCTCTTATCCGATATCCTGCCAAATGAATATCCAAATAAGACGTTGGAAGACCCTCACCATTCCAACGAACACAGAGAAGAATTTCTTACCTCTCGCCTCGATGCTCCTGGCTATTTTATTCACCGTCCGTTCCTTGGACCACTCCTGATACAAGCGGTGCATCACCGCCGGGATCTGAAGCAAAGACTCTCTCCGCAGTTCGTCCGCTCGGGCACTCGTCTTCAAAACGCTGCAGAAGAACAGCAACTTCAAACAGCAGAAAACGCTCATTTTGCCTCTGATGATGTCTGAGCATCTCATAGCAACTATCTTGAAAGTCGCTCAAGATATTTTCCCACGAGAATATGACACTTGTAAACAAATGCAGCTTATCCCGTCGAAGGTTCTACTGTCCGCTTTAAGAGCAGGATGTGAACAATTCCACCGAACTCCGCTGCCACATTTGCAAATCGCAAGGCAAATAGTCCGCTTTCGAACTATTTCACCGGTTTTGTTCTGGAGAAATATATGAATTTAGCAATCCCGGAGCTCAACAGGTAGGCGGTTCAAAATCAATTTATCAATAGGCGCCGCGAACTATAGAAGCGGAAATGTTACCTTGAACATCAAGGGGTGGGGGCGAGGAGTACCTGTTTATGCGTTGCACAAAGAGGAAGAAAAGTCGGGGATCCGCCGAAGATCCTTGTTAATTGCGAGTAAGCTGATAAGAAATTTCATTTCGAAGCTTTCCTGTCTGATGACGTCTTAGAAATTCAGTTTGATGTTTCCTATTGCCCAGCAAATGTGTTATTGTATGTAATGTATTGTATTGTAATGTTACAAATACAGTGTTGTTTTTGGAAAGGCGGAATATGCTTTTCATTAGAACCAGTATTAACGGGTGGTCTGCGAATCCGTAAGGGACTTTCGATTTGGATTTTCAAAATGATATTTTTGCCAGATATTGATAAAAGGCTTCGTTTCCCGCAACTCTAGGGTTCCGGGAAGAGTAAAGGTAGAAGCATTTCTTACGAGCACTTTTTCCCGAACTTGGGTACCACGAGACAGGAATCCAATTCATACTCAATTCTCAAAAAAAAAAAAAAAAAAAAAAAAAAGGGTTTTTTCAAAAAATAAATAAGTTAAAATAAGCAGCAAATTACGAAAATTAGGCCCGTCATTTGAAATTTTTCCGGGGGGAGGGGGAAGGGTATATTTTCAATGCATATTATA
Source organism: Octonoba sinensis (assembly GCA_038502835.1). Taxonomy (NCBI): domain Eukaryota; kingdom Metazoa; phylum Arthropoda; class Arachnida; order Araneae; family Uloboridae; genus Octonoba; species Octonoba sinensis. The sequence goes on from CM076599.1 coordinate 181,863,892, forward strand.
GGTAAAAAACAACAAAATACATAAAAATATGTACATTTAATGTATTTTTAAAAGTCGTGGGGAAACGCGAAAACCCACGGTGTTTTTTTTTTTTTTTTGCGTTTGTTTTGTGCGTTTTAGCGGCACCACCGAGACTACGAACAAGGCCTGAGGACGCGTCCGCGGAGCAATAAATGAGTCATCAAGAGGAGACGACGAGACCCAAGACCCCCAGCAAAGAACCGTTGCGTTTTCCATTCACTTATACGTAATGTTTTCTCCTTGACCAGCAAACATGTTGTAGCATCCAATGTCCCCATTGCGGGAGTAAGCTCTCATTTTATATAATCGAACTTTTTGCAGCATCAATTAGTAAAAAATTTTCTGGATATTTGAATATGCCCTCTCACTGTTGTGTGCCCAATTGGAAGGGCAAAAAGTGTCAGTACACTCTCAGAAACAGAATTGTCACTTTTGAGGACTTTGGTATCGTCAAGAAAATTTCGTCATTTATAACGAAACTTTCCTCGCGAGATCACATGACTTTAAAAAATTACTATAGAAATTTCGGCAATTTGACGAAAGGTTTACTCGGAGCATTTTTCACGAAGCCATTTCGTCAAATACGACGAAAGTTTCGTTAGATTTGAGCATGTGTTTCTGAGAGTGTATTTAGATTTCCTCAAGACGAAGAACTGAAATCAAAGTGGATTAAAAATATTTCCCGGAAAGATTTCAAACCTACCAATTCATCAAGAGTAAGTTCTATTCTCTATTATTATTTCTTTTTCATACATTTATTCGTGGTTTAATGGCAAACAATGCTATCTACAAAAATGCTGGTATTTATAGATAATGACACGTTAAGAACTTTAAAACTTGCGTCTTATGTAATTGCCAGAGAGTTGGAACTCTGTGATTCAAGTTTGAAAAAAATATAGAATATCGAAACTTGCAAATTTAAATTAGTTTCGTCCTTTTTTGAAACGATGATTAGTAATTTGTAGTTAGCATTTTGACATAAAGAGACGTATTAATTGAGTAAAATATTGTGTCACATTTTTTTTACTTTTCTTCCATTTTTCATGTGCATTTGATGATTTTCGAATGTACTGTTTCTCACATACATGAGAAAAATTCCTCAAATTTTTTTTTCATAGAGTAAGTTTTACGCATATGTGTTGCGTTTTTGAATAAGCTGAAATAGGCTCGTTTTGTAAAGCTCAAAATTTATACTTTCATCGGTGAATGATGTCCTTAATAGCTTAGAGATGCAACATCGATGTTCGAAATTGAAACCTCTATAGTACTAACACACAGGCCCAAAAAAAAAGAAAAAAAGAAAAATACGTTTCTACATATATTTATTTATTTATTTATAACGCTTGCACTCTATAAGAAACGATCCTCGAATGGTTTGCAATAGTGACTTCCCCTGAAGACTTGGCTGTCACATTCCATTCATTTCTTCTTATTGATTTATATATTTATATTTATTTTATTTTATTTTTCACTCAAATTTGTTTTTTTTTTTTTTTTAAATTCCATTTGTTATATTGGTGTTTTATTTTATTTTGTTGTCATTTTTTTACAATGTTGCCTTTTAAATTTCCCTAATGTATATATACATATAAATGTGTGTAAAAAAATCTCTGAAGAATGTTTTTACGGCAGAAAGCAGTAAATTGACGAACAAGAATAATTAAAAATCCTTGGTTATTAAATTAAGTAATACAAACGAGTATTAGAACACATTTGTAGGGAGAAATTCGTAATCTTCTGATCTTTCACCTAAATAATACACAAAACAAAAATGAAAGTCAAATTGAATAACAAAAAAAAAAAAAAAAAATTTGTTGAAATCAAAGCAAGAAGAATAGTTTGGTGACAATATTTATAGTTTTCAAAATGTGTTGTTCCATTAACAGTAGTTCTTCTTCCAAACAATATATCAGTTTTTAAACCAACTATTTATGGCGGAACACTTCAAGTATTAGAATAAAACATTAACATTATTTGTTACACATCAGTATTATTGCGTTAGTATTTAACTCATACAATTTTTACCATCTATCGATAACTGCATAAAAAAAATGTTTCTAATGGAATGAAATGTCGCCATTTTGATTAATGCTGAAGCTCTCATCATAACTGTATTCTCATGAGTAAAGTTATCAGCCCCAGCTCTTTCTCCCCTTTTATTATGATAATTAACATGTACAAAGTTTGCATGTCTTAACCCTTTCTAATAAGGCCATCCCCCCCCCCCCCCTTAGAAATGGTATATTAAACTATTTTCTTAGCTTATTTTCAAAAACGTAATTTACATGGTTATTAGAAAAAAAATAAAATTACCCCTCTCCTCTTATTTGGGGGAGGGGGATGCCTCTCACGTTTAAAGTTGATGCAATTAGTGCAAATATATTTTCTCTTACAGTCTTTACATGTTTCTGTCAGTCAGGGGAGTTCTATTAGCTTCCTATAAAAGTATCGTAGTATAAACATAAGTTAGGTAAGAAAAATTATTTCGGTTCTTACGTTAAGCAAATATTTGTTTTATAAGACTGTAACACCTGAGCCATAAATTTTTTTCCACAATATTATATTAAATGTTATCAATATGAATGAATTTCATTCTGTTTAACATAAATTGTGTTTTCGTTAGAAAAGATGCTCGTTAGACATTGAACAGTTTTATACGGTTACACTGACGACTAAATTGTTAGATTTTAACAATTATCTTTAGCTGTTTGTACCAAAGACGTTTGTTACGACAGATATTAAGAACAAAAGAAATAATTTTGAAATTTGTATCATTACAATATTTACTTACTTTCAAACAAAACTAGTTTTTATTTTGGTTGAAAGAAGCCTATCAAATAGAAATATTGTAATACTTTAAAACGCTTGTCCGTGTGTCGTCTCTTTTGCATGCAGTAAATGAGCTAATCATAAGATTCAAAATAAGTTTTAAATTTACCTAACGCGCATGTATTTTAATGATTTAATCAGATGTAACAAACCCTTTAAACCCTGCAAGCAGAAAATTTATTTCTAAAACCACACTTGCTGTTTAACGTTGATGCCATGTAGATGTTTGAATATGCAAATCTGTGCCTATCAGTTGAATACTGATCCTCTTTTTTAACCCTGCTTAATATTTAGAATTTTATTTTAGGTTAACGTTATATTGCTATTTTAGAATTTCATTAAAATAGCAATATAAAGTTAGGATCCCTACCCTGACTAGACTTACGTAAAGGTCCACTACTTTAAGTTGAAAGAAATTATTGTAAAAGCGTTAGATTTCGAGTTATTATTACTACAGTTTACATAACTATATATATATTAGTACATTATTTTCATTTCTATTCATAACGTCATTACCATAGCAAGTGTATTTATTTAGTGCCCGTAATGAATTAACAGACTAATACAAGCTATCTGAATTCCTTGTTAAGCATAAAAAAGTGTTAAATATAAAAATAAAATTTTAAATATGCATTTCTAATTTGCCTTTTAGGTTTGTCAACAACATTTCCAAAAATCAGATATAGAGCTAGAAACTTCAATTTATGATAGTAAAACTGGAGAAAAAATTTCTGCGCCATTGAAACACCCACGCTTGAAAAAAGATGCAATTCCTACAATATTTTCTGGCTCCCCTGCATATTTCACAAAAACTGAAACGGAGAGAGAAGCTCCTGAATTAAAAAGAGCAAGAGTGGAAAATGAGCAACTAAAACTTGCAATTCAGTTAAGTCATGAAAGCAAAAAACTGAACGATGAAAAAATGAAGTTCTCTTCATATGAAGAATTTGGCACTCGCTTGACTTCATACAAAGCCCCTCCTAATTGGACTGTCTTTGAAAAGTCCGGCTCTACGGTTTTTGCTCTGCTCAACATAGAAACCGCTCCATCTATCGCAGCTGCAGTTGTGATAGATTCCAATTTAAATCTAAAAGCATTTCTTGGGAATGTTGAAATATCTAAATGCAAAGAGATGACTCTTCCAAGAACTGCAAACGATCTAGGAGAAATTTCGACCATTCTTGATTTCCTGGAAAATATTTTTCTGAACACATCAACAAGTGAGGATAAAGAATTAAACGCTCTTCATCTCTTGCAACAGTTAATAAAAAAATACGTCCATGAGGATTTGCTATCGCAGTTCTTGCAAGAGCAAATTTGCTTGTCCAACGTCAACAGAAGTCAAAGGCGTTATCCTCCAAATTTAATTATTTTTTCAGCTCTTCTTTACTCTATCTCCCCCCACGCTTATCGTTTTCTCAGAAACTCTGGCAATATAATTATTCCCCATCCAACTACAATAAAGCAAATCACAACAAATCTCAACATTAATCCAATAGAAGAACAAAGTGATGCATCATTTTAAAAATATATTTCGGAAAAATTCAAACAGTTAAACAGCCAAGAAAATATTGTCAGTTTAATGTTGGATGAAATTCATCTTAAACCATACTTTGACTTCAAAGGTGGAAATTTAATTGGCATGGCATATGACAGTGAACATGCAGCAACCAGTGCCCAGGTATTTATGGTTCAAAGTGTATTATCTGACTTTAAAGATGTTGTACATATATTGCCGGGGAAAACGATCTCTGCTGAGAAATTGCATCTTATACTTAAAAAAATTATTTTAGGATTAGAAAAGATAGGGTTTTCTGTAATTGCAGTAGTGAGTGACAATAACTCTATTAATAGAAAGACAATGTCTTTATTTGCTAACCCTCCCAATATCCAAATTGAGTATCCTCATCCTGCAAATGAAGAAAAACCTATCTTTTTTGTAATTGATGCAGTTCATATTTTTAAATGCATACGAAACAATTGGTTAAACCAAAAAAACCCAGGTCAATGTATGTTTTTCCCTAGTTTTAAATGTGTAATTAATTCTGTAATTAATAAACTTGAAACTGCCTCATTTTGCACTTTAAAAAAACTTCTTGAATTAGAACATGTAAATTTAGTTAAATTTGGTTATGGTTTAACACTTAAGTCCTTTAATCCCACGAATATCGAAAGGCAGAACGTTAAATTAGTCCTCCAGGTTTTTAATCAATTTGTTGTCGAAGCTTTAAGGACATTAGGGGAAAAACGTTCACTACCAAATTATAAAAGTACCGCAATGTACATAGAAATTATTTTGAAATGGTGGTGGATAGTTAACGTGAAAACTCCTAACAAAGGCAGTCGACTTAAAAATCCTTTATTGTATCCACTAACCGATGCGGAGAATGATGAAAGAGTTTCGTTTCTGAAAGATTCGGTATCGTGGCTGGACATATGGTACAATTCAAATTGTTCTACCGGAATGCTGACAAAGGAAACTCATACTGCTCTAACTCATACAACTTGTGCTCTTCTTAAACTTTCATCATATTGTTTAAACAATTTTAAAATGAAATATTTTTTAACAGGGAAATTTCAGACTGATACGTTAGAAGAAAGATTCGGGAAATACAGAATGTTATCTGGCTCACAATATAACGTATCAGTTGCACAAATATTTGAATCTGAATGAAAGTTGAGGCTGCAAAATTACCTGCCCCTTTCTTTAACGTCCTCTACTTTTGGCAACATTTCAGTAGATCAATTTGATGTCGACATTCAATCAGAAGAATTGGAAATTTCTTTCTCGTCCAGCTTTAATATTTCTCTCAGGGATTCAGATTTTGATGAAATTGAAAGTACTGCTCCTGTTCTAACGTATCTTGCTGGTTATTGCATTTATAGCGTTTGCAACAGGTTGAAATGTGAGCCTTGTAGAGAACAACTTACGACAGACAGGGAACTAGCAGTGAAAGACTGTTATAAATTGTTTGGATCTATTAACAGGGGTGGTTTACTTTTTCCTAATGCTGATGTAATTCGCGTTGTAAATGTTTCGTATATTGTGGGGCAAAAACTTGTATCCTCAAAACATGAAAGTGAGTTTTTAAAAATTTCTAAGCAGAGATATTTTATGTATAACCTAATTTTAAACAATTTAAGTAATCATGAAATTTTTAATGATGCAGATGTTTGTTCTAATGGTCATATTTCCGATTCCATTGTTAAGAGAATTGTTTGGGTATCGACAAACATATTATTAAAAAATTATTGCAACAAAAAGAACGATGTTGTAAAGAGTACTGTGGCCAAGAGAAAACTTCAGACTCTTAAAAAATAGTGTTTCTTAGGTCATTAGAGAATTTACATAAATAAAAGTTTCATCATTTTGATAATATTAACATTTCAGTCATGTTGTATTTGTTATTTGATACAACATTTCTTCTGTGCAAATGTTTTATTAAGTATTCTAAATTAAAATGCACCTTGAATACTAAATACTGTTTATTGATAAATATTTCGAGTGTGTAAATTATGCAATTAAACGTTGAGTTGCTTCAAAAATTTTAATATTGCTGTTACATGTGAAATTTTTCCTAAAATCTGTTCAAAATTTTATAAATTATCAGAGATTTTCATCAAGTCCATTGAATTGATTTATTTTGCCCAATTATTGTGAAATTGTCATGATCGAGATTTTGACGTTTGTATGAAACCGAATGAATTTATAGTTCACTGTAATGCTCTAGCATTTTTAATATTAAAAAATAAGACATAACAAGGATGATATTAAAAAAACAAACAAACAAAGAAAGAAAGAAATATTAGAAAAAAAGTATAATATTCAGAACTGTGAGAAAACCCTTATGAAGTAATAAATTAATTCAAAATGTTGTAACAATAAACATATTCTGCTATTCCTGACGTGACGTTTTTATGCAAATAGTTTTTTTCTTCCATTTACAAGTATAAGTTTGAAAACATTCTGTAAAAGTATAGTTATGTGTACAAACTAGTACAAAATATGTACAAACGTGTGTACAAATATGTATGTGTATAAACTATGTAATACAAAATAATATGCTGCTATTGCCGATTTGTGGAAATTTTCTTAATAGATTTTAGCACTCTGAAAATTATTGCAAAGCTTCATTATAGTATTATTGTTTATTTAGAAGTAAAATATTAAAAGTTTGTTTAAAAAAAAGTAATGACAAGCTTATTCTTGACTAAGCGATTTAATATATATATATTCATATATATGTGTGTGTGTGTGTATGAATTCAAAATATTCGATTGCACATAAATATTTTGCTATAATTAACTTGTGATAAATTTCGCTTCTATTTTTCTAATTTTTAGATAAATAATTAAGGAAATGTTCGCAGAAATATTCTAGTACGTGTAAATATGTGGCTGTTCCCAATTTGGGATTGTTTTCCTTCTCTTCGAATTTGTAAAAGTATATAAATTGCTTTGAGTAGTTATAAAACTTGCTATGACTTTATTACTGTGTGATAATTAACGCAAACCTTCATTATAACTTTATTGTTATTTCATAAATAAAATGCTAAAAGTAAGCTTAAAAAATAACTTATAGGTTTGTTATTGAATGAATGATCTAAAAATGAATTTTGCTTCTAATGGACAAAAATGAATCTTGAGTGAAGGATTTCGGCAATCAAAATTTTCTATTGCAAGTTAATATTTTGTTACGCTTGTCTTGTGATGACTAATGTTCATTTAAAAACCAAAACATTCCAGTAATATACCAATGATTCCCTGCTGTTTTCTGATTTGTAATGAACTTCTCCTTCTTTCATTTTGTTCTTTTCTTTTCAAATTTTAAAGTATGATGATAATTTTTAAGCACAATACCACTTCGTAAAATTTATATGAATTCTGATGTGTTTATGTTCAATATGGCATTTGATGTGGAACAACCTTACGGTGTAAGTAATTATTTTTATGAAATATTGATTGATTATTTCAAAGTGATCTATAAAAGAAAATTTTTTTTTTCGAAGTCATAACATGAATAATAAAAATGTTTTTACATATATGTTGTGAATTATTTGGTCGTTAAACCAACAAACATTTAAATTTGGTTAAAACGTTTTTTGCAAAGATTTTTGATAATGTAGTTTAAAAACAGCTTTGAATTTTGACAGCTGTATATGCATAAAGCTTGTTGTTTATTTATTTATTTATTTTTATTTTACAAAATATTTTATACAAAGCTAAAACTTGTGAATAAAATCGGAAAAATACATGTCAGTTTTGCGAAGATAAAAAAGGATTTTACAACCCGATGCTTCTTTACGGTCATTTCTGTTTTATAGGGTACATTTATGCAATTAATTTCTACTTGTTACATTATTACTACAGCAAGTTTGTTTATTCAGCGCATGTAATACATTCACTATGACAATTCAGTTCCTAGTTACAGAAAATAATATGACGTAAATATTGAACGAGTTAAAAAATTTTGTGCATAAGTTCGGATTTTTTCTCACTAAATATCTCTTATTAAGTTAAAACTGTCTATAAAATCAAAAAATATATATTCGTTTTTCGGTGATGGTAGAGGGTTAACGCGCAAAAGCTTTTTCATCTACCGTCTCCTCCTGATGACTCATTCCTTTTTTTTTGGTTTGGCCAATTTGGGGGGACGTCATTTGGGGGCGCCAAGTTCCGTAGTTTTTAGAGGGTGCCATCGCCTTTTTTTTGGGGGGGGGGGGGGGCCTCCCCCACTACGGTACTACATTTGCATCTCATTTGTCCGAAGTCACTTGTTCTGATCGCTCTAGGAAAATTGACATTTTCGGATGATCAAGAATGCTTCCATTTTAAAATGACGAGCAACTACACACGAGAGACACTTGGAAGCAAAGAGATAAATAGTGCAGAAGATGTGAGAAGCACTTACCACACTAAACCTTTATTCTTTAAATAACCTCGATACGAGTTATAAAGCCCATTTTTGAAGTCGATGTAAACTTATGATAGATGAAATCTTTTGTAATCATGAATTAATTACAAATATAAATGCTCCAGAGCTTACAACAGTTTCAGTGTCATGTAATTTACGGTGTAATGATAATTAGACGGTCATCATTTTTCACCGACTTCAAAAATTCTGTTTAAAAGTCGTATCGATGTTGTTAAAAGAATCCTTTTATTTTTTACTTTTTAGCGCATTTTATAGTTTTCTCCACGCTGTGCTCATCGAGTTATTTGAATAATGAAAACGCTTTTGTACAAACGAAAGAATATCTTCATAAACAACTCTCCTGCAAGTACTAAACATATGGCCAATAGCTCCTGGCGCAAGGAATCCTAAGGCCTCGGCTGGCAGGCAGGGGTCTGGTGAACAAAAGTACTAAACACATTTTAATTAATCAGAGCAAGGATTTTCAGTTATTTGGAAGTGCTATAATATTAAATGTTGTTAAGTTCAAACATAGATACAACTTACAATCAGTTAGACGGCAATGAAGATAATTTCATATGTATTTTTAAAATATTTGATACTATTTAGAATATTTTCTGAAAGCAAAGTGCATTTCTCTTTGTCTCTATTTCTGAATTTCAGTCGTATAATTGCGGAAAGTCGCATCCAAGTAGCCAAAGCGCCACGTACGGCTCGGGAGCCACCCCTGCTCTAGGCTAACTCTACGGCAGTTTGTACATAGAGTCGTTGAACTGGTTAATCTTATTTTCTTCCATTCTAGAATGGAAGATGAAAGCGACACCGCAGAGTGAACCACTATGGCGGTGAGCGGCCCCGACAGGGGCTACAGCTGGGCCATCGTCTTCTGCTGCGCCTACATCCACTTCGCCCTCTTCGGCATCTTCCGGTCCGCCGGGGTCGTATATGTGGCCCTCCTCAAGAGTTTCGACGTCACCAGGGAAGAGGCCTCCTGGCCCTTCAGCCTCTGCTCCGCCGTCTTCCAACTCTCAGGTACCGTCACTCCTTCGCTTATTGAACCAATCGCCAATACGCGAAAACTGGGAAATTAGGTTAGTCGCCACTTTTTAAAATTGCTAATGAGAATTGAGAACTAACTATAAACTCGTTTGAAAATAAATAAATTATTGAAATATGCAGAGTTGAATGAGCATATGCTAAAATTATTTCGAACTTTTAAAATGATTTAAACATATACAGGATGCTGAAAGATTGAAAGTTGAAATGCGACATGACATTTTCGGCGCGAAGCATGTGTTCAATATTGGCAAGTTTCCAAGAAAAGAAGAGAAAGTGATTTGCTCATGATAAGAACTAGAAAATGAAAATTCAACTTCTCTTTAAGATGCTCATGAAATTTCCAACCTTTAAATAAATAGATAATAATAAATAAAACGTTTTCAGAATGAAAATGAAGCAGTTCGTTAAGGATGGCGATCGATGATGCGTTTTTTATTCTCCACTTTTACTACTTTAACCGCCACGTGGCAAGTGGCGACCGCTTGTTTTCAAGTACAAAACCGTCGGTATATAATAGTACTGGAAATCCTAGGAGGTACCCTCGTTAGTCACGTGAATTGTGGGGAGGGGGGGGGGGGACTCCAGTGGTTTTGAAGCAAAGGAAGTCAAAACCAGTGGAGCTAGCAGTCGTAGGTTATTCATTGATTTCGCGCAATGAATGACCACTATTCGTGATGCCAAACGAGCCCTTATTGGCCGTCATTTATTCGTGATTAAAAATGACCTTCATTTAGAGAACCCTGATTCATTAACTGAGTTGTGACGCGTTTTGGTTCTTCTACTTATGTCTCATAATAGGCGACCTTTTCCCCCGAACGTTTTATGTACTTCGCCATGATTAGACGAAATTTCACCAAAAAATTTCTTGCAAAATAATCAGCTTGGAGACAAAATATATATATATATATGTATTTTTAAATTGTCAGGTCACGAAAGCAATAAGCAACCAACTAGCACAATCTGGTTTACTCGAGTACGGCAAAGAGTACCCCACTCGACTGTATTACAGTGTTGGCTGATCTATATCACGATATATATACAATCACCAAGTTTACATATTATCTAAATTTTAAATTAATTTTAGATTACTCCCCAGACTCATATCTAAGTTAATGAATGAAATTATAATAATAATAAAATATAGAGAGCAAGAAAAGGAAAAATGGAACTCGGTTAGGTGTAGTGGGCAGGACAATGATGAGATTGACAATAAGGAAATCCTCGGTGATCGGATAGTGCTTACACTTACTCGCAAACACTGAATTGTTGCGTGACACTGTAATAATCATTTCATCTAAGTTCATTTTCTTATGTTAAACAGGACACCAACCAATGCCAATAGAAAATTGCACTACTAATGTTCCTACCATAATGGTTTTTAAAGATTGGACTAATATTGATATTTTCTCGTATTCCTGAACAAATCTGCGTTGATTACGTCATTGTTTTGAGGAAAGGAAGTTGTGATCCATTCTTGATTATGTTTTAATAAAATAATTTCATAAAAAGAAAAAGTTGTGCTGAACAAATAAAGTAATAATTAGCTCATTTCTTAAAATTCTGGTTCATAATCCACATATTTATTTGAATATAATGTTTTAGCACTTTGAGTGGCAATTTAGGAGATAGTTTGGTCATCCGATATTTTGATACAGAGCCCCTCGTTATATCACGCTTTTCGGGGCGACAGCAAAAAAACTGCGATATATCCGAATGCGCGATAGACCGATGCCGTTAGAAATAAGTACGTGTAAATTGAGCGGACCTGTGCATGGTGTGAAAACGATGTCAAAGATATAGGTAACCATTTTCTTTCCAGAAAATTTCCTTACCTATCACTTTCCCTTTCTTGATTAAGGGGATTGTGTAATAGGGTGGGTCGAAAAAAAGTAATGTTTTTTTCGAAACGCTACACCGCAGAAAACTTGCCTCTGGGGTAGGTAAGTAACATGCAAATAAAAAAACAGATTTTTATTGAACCCCTAGCTAGCGCATTGTACTTAAAATTTCTATTTTTTTCAACAATCAAGTCATTTTACAAGTTCTGTCGCAGAACTCAGCCATTAAAATTTTTAACTGCTATAGTGAAAATCCTTTATTAAAAGAGTTGAAAAGCACGGAAAAAAATTTAAACCCTCAAAATCTTTCAATTTGCGGTAGCGCAAAAGTCTCAAAAATCGGTACGTTATTGCATTTAATGTTGGGGAAAGTTGGATGAAACCGGGTAGGTGGATAAAACCGGGACCCAGCAGTTTTTAGCTTGATTAGTATTGCTATTTGTCGGAAAACGCTTGAAACTTTTTGCAAACAACCGCCATATTATTTGAAGTTAAATGAAAAGCAGTGTTGTTTAATTGTTTATCAACGCCGATGTTTCGAAAAATTCGAGTGGAAAAGTTTTGATTTTTACACTACCGATTTCACTTTCTAGTTTCTAATTGCTTAGAGATTTATTTTAGGTAAGTACAGCATTTGATTGCAGCAGCCCTTTTCAGCAGTTATTTTAAATTATTAAAGCAGGTTTTGCATCATGTTTGAAATGTGCGAAGCCGTCTTTTCTGATTAATGGCGTTATCGGACAAGACCGGGTAGTACCCGTTTTTGGACGACCTATTTTTTTTACTGTGTGAAATATAAATAGTTTAATTTGTAAAATATAAATCTTAAAGAATCATCTCATAAATGGTATAAGATTAAATCTTTATTACTTTTTAGGAGGGACTATGTAGGCTACTATGTTATAATATCCCACTTAGTACAAATATAAAATTAAAATTATTAACATTTAAAATAAAAATTATTTTTTAAAAATTAAATCGTGTTTGTCAGTTTATTCCAAAAAATGTTTTTTTCTTCTGTTTTTAAGTAGGGTAGAATGAAAAAATTAATGCTTTACAAATTTATAATGTTGTTAGAATAAAAATTGCACCCATAAAAATTAAGGCTGCTCGTCAGTCAATTTCCGAATTCAGCTAACTTACGTCTATAGGCGTGTGATGCATTCGTATTTTTTAAAATATCTCCTCGTGAAATTAATTAAAAAGAAGACATCTTTTAAGAAGTCTACACAGAAAAAAGAATTCAAAAATACAATTTCCCGAAGAGATATTTTTAACCCACCTATGTTTCTCAGTATAGGACGGCCATTGTACCAATTTATTGTTATAAATAAATATTTCAGTAGTGAGCCATCAGCATTTTTTAAATGCTCCTAAACATACCCGGTTTTATCCAACCTGGTTGGATAAAACCGGGCACTTTTATACTTCCAAAAAAAAAAAAAAATCTATTTACCCTCCAAAATACTGTTCTTCCGCATTGAAAAATATTTATTTCTGTAACTAAAGAACTAATTTATCATTCAAATTGAAATTTAAGCAATTTTTTTCACTTAACTGCTTAGGAAAAAGAAAAAACACCTTGGGACCCGGTTTTGTCCAACTTTCCCCTACATGCTCACACCTTATGTGAAAGGTATAGTCGATTCTTTTTTTTTTTTTTTTTACTTTACACTTCAATTCATTGTAATAAAAGAGCGTTTCCCAAGAGGTGGTTCGCGTGGTGTCGGAAGGGGGTTCGCGAAAATAATATTGCAATGGCGGAATATATAATTGCTAACGTAAAAGAAAAAAAAAAAAAAACGAAATAATAAATTTACATACGCATTAGGAGGGCGGACATGAATATTTTTAATAAATTGTTTTCCTGATAATGCACAAAAGTTGTGGACTGGCAGAAGAAGCATGCGTACAAAATTTGAATTGCACTTGTTTCTACTATTGTCTGATTTCGAAAACTTGAATCACAAAGTGGTATCGAAAGAAATTCCTTGATCAATTTAAAATTTTAAACGTATGTTTCTCCTACCATTTCCCTCTTTTTTATCGCTAACGCGAAGAAAAAGTAAACTTAGGTGTTTTACAAAAAAGGTAAGCACTGTAATAGAATGATCATATAAAGCAGTGGTTCTCAACCTGCTTTTTCGTACGAACCTCTTCTAAGATCTGAAAAAAATGGCGATTCCCTTTCTGTAGTCTTTCGTAACGGGTAACAAAACTGGAAAATTTGCTGGCCCGTTTATTTCCCTTTTTGTACAATAGTTCATCACATAAAATGAAAATAGAATTGCAAATTATATAAGTTTAAACCAAAGCAAATATACAGCTGCAAGAAAATACATGTTTTATTTCATTTTTAATTTTATTAGATGTTCTTTTTGAATTATTAATAGCGCACATCACCATATGTATTCGCAAAAAGATCTTTAAAAAGTATTTTACCGGTAGCGCGAAAAATTTTTTCGTGGAGTGTTATGAGAGCTAACTATACGTTAACAATTTTGAATCAATCAGTAAATATCTGTCTAGTCGAAATTCGCAAAAGTTGTGGAAAATTCTTATGTTTTCAAACTTCTCATTGCGAATATGCAGAACAGTTGGAATAATGTGTGATAAATGGGAATACAAAATTTAAAAAAGTAAATGATTAAATATCTTCCGTTAAATTTCAAGGTCTGTATGGGAGAAATTAGCGGAAAATAATGCAAAATTTAACATTTAATAAAATTTTCATATTTCTGACCTTTCCTTCGCGTTAGCAAAAAAAAAGTGGAAAATGGTCGGAGAAACATACGTTTAAAATTTTTAATTAATCAAGGAATTTCTTCCGATACCACTTTGTGATTCAAGTTTTTGAAATCAGACAATAGAAGGAAAAAGTGCATTTCAATTTCTGTACGCACGCTTCCTATGCCAATACACAACTTTTTTGCATTATCGAGAAAACAATTTATGTAAAAAAGTATTTTTACACTCCGTCCTAATAAGTATGTAAAATTATAATTTCTTTTTTTTCCCCCTTACGTTAGCATTTAAAAATTCCGCCATAGCAATATCATTTTCGCGAACCCCCTTCCGACACCACGCGAACCACCGCTTGGGAAACGCTGTTTTATTACAATGAATTGAAGTGTCAAGTAATAAAAAAGGAAATGGGCTATTAACACATAACTCAGTATGCTTGACTATACCTTTCACATAAGGCATCAGTATGTACCTTAAATGCAATAACTTACCATTTTTTGAGACTTTTGAGCTACCGCAAATTGAAAGATTTTGACGGTTTAAATTTTTTTTCGTGCTTTTCAACCCTTTTAGTAAAGGATTTTCACTATAGCAGTTAAAAATTGTAATGGCTGAGTTCTGCGAAAAAACTGGTAAAATGAGTTGATTTTCGAAAAAAATCGAAATTTTAAGTACAATGCTCTAGCTAGGGGTTCAATAAAAATTTGTTTTTTAATTTGCATGTTACTTACCTACCCCAAAGGCGCGGTATAGCCTTTCGAAAAAAAACATAACTTTTTTCCGACCCACCCTATTGTATAATTTGGATTTGCTCAGCCAAAGGCGAATCCTCTCTGCACTAAACGTTACTATCCAGAAATGGGTCTATTTTTTCTCCTTGGGCAGTAGACTCTCTGTCCTTCAATGCGCGTTAGGATCAATACAAAAGGAAATGTTAAGTAAAACGTCAACTGGTTTGAGTAGAATCATTCTGCAGATATTCCCTGCAAGTTGGGGAGTGGGAGGAGAATTGTTGCAGCTTTTAACTGCAGCAAATTCAGACGCAAGGAAAACATTCCTGTTCGATGGCTTTATTTAATGGGCGCCTACTTAGAAGTGCAATATTTTTACTCTCGAGAACTGAGACTTAAAATTTTCGGAAACATAGAAAAAGCGCGATGTATCCGAATGAACGATATAACGAGGAGTTACTGTACTTACAGACATAGTGATATTGTCCAATTCTGTATCATAGAAGCTTTGCGTCACTTTTTCGACGATATTATCATCGCTTTGGGTGATTTGGACTTAGTCCCGGGCATATTTTGAGGGGCGATAAAATTTGTAAGACGACTAAAATTAAAAATCGTTTGGGTTTTCTATAAACTGTAAGACCGAGTTTTAAAGTTATTTTATAGCGCTCGCTCTCTTACTATCTAAACATAGTACCATTTTGAGGGTAATGATTACAAAACTTTCTTTTAATGCTAGCATATTATTTATGTACGAAATTTGATTTTTTTCATATTTTTCATTCAAAATTTAATTGTAACATTTGTTTACTCTTTATTATAAAACAACATGTATTTATATAGTATATATATATACTGTTACGATAGAAAAAACGTCTCGGGACTAGGGCGTGCTCAAACCTAAATCCGCTACTGGTGGTTAACCCTTAGGTGAGACACTGTACCTACCTTCTTTCATGTGGCGACATTCGAATGATTTATTCAGAACGGCGGAAGCATATCATTTCGATGTCTTCGCGCAGGTGACCGCTTTCCCACCTATGGTAACGATTCGACTCATATTTGTTACGGTTGGGTGTTATTATCCGCGTTCGCGCAATAGAATAATTTCCATGGAATTTCACAAATGAACTCTTTTTCCCTTTCATTTTCAGTTTTCTTCTAGTTCTTTGGGGCAATATCTAGGGCAGAGGTTATTGGTATAAACATTTCAGTCAAACGTAGGGTGCTATCGCCTTTTTTTCATTTGTTCCTGAATGTTTAAGCATTCATTCAGCAGAAATTAATGTTAAAAAATTATAGCATATTTGTTAATGTGCAGCATTTGATACATGGCAGTTGGGATGGGGCCCAAAAACGTCACACCAATGGGAGGAATGACAATTTTACAAGATCCTAATTCTTGCAAATGCTGTAACATGGGAGTTCTGCAGGAAAGGCGCCAAATATAGCATCAGTCACGAAACCGACACTGGATTTGGCGCAAAATTCGGCAAGATATTCGCAAGTTGTCGCCGAATGGGCGCCGATATACTTAACTGTGGAGTTGGTTTGAGTAATGCTCTTGGGTAAATATTAAGGTGGTGCGAAAAAAATGAAATTTCGGTTTTCGATTTGTAATACCGCGGAAAAGTTGTCTGCGGCCATCGTAAAAATTTTTTTTTTAAAAGTTCTGAAATCGCGTAATATCTTCCGATCGCGCATGCGCATCAAATTGACAAAAATTGACGATTTTCAAGGTTTTTTCGTATTAAAACAAAAATTAACTCCTGTAATGTTTCGATTCGTAATAGCGCGGAGAAGTTGCTTAAGGCCATTGTAAACAAAACAAAAAAAGAAAATTTCAAATCGCATAATATCTTCCGATCGCGCATGCACGTCGAATTTACGACAATTGACGATTTTTAAGGTTTTTTCGAGTTAAAACAAAAATTAGCTCTTGCAATATTTTGATATATTATAATAAATAAACATTAGAAATAGATGCAAAATTAATAAATTATATTATAATTAATAAGTTAAACGATGTTCATTTTTGCAAAAAAATTAATATATTTAATGCTTACATTAATACTTCCTGTAGTAAATGTTCTGTAAATCATAAAATTGTGACAATCCTGTCAACAACCATATCATTTCAAACTGTCGCTTTCACGGATAGAAACTTTGTAGTGTGATTTTTGTGAAAACTCAGGCATGACAGAACGGGATTTAAGCGTTGTTTTAATGTAGCCATCCCTTGACTCATATTCACAAACTTCATTGATGCTTCTGAAACCAGTTTCACACATGTTTCCACAGACTGCGCGTGGCAGGGGAAGTTCTTTACATTCCAGTTTGGTACTTCACCAGATTGTATGAAATATTTTATTTCATCGTTGGATATGTTTCGAAGTAGAGGTGGAGGAGATAATTTTTCTGAGTTCCAAACAATGAGTTCTGTGTATTCAGTTGCGCTGAAGTTCAATTTTGGAGGTACAAAATTTCTGGCTGTTTTCCCTTTCGAAACACGCTTTCTGCCTTTTAGAACTCTTCTCAGGCCAAGCTCCCTTATATGTGTCCTCTTGTCGAAAATCATAGCGAACAATAAATTTTCATTGTGTGCAAAGAAAGCATTTCTTTCAATCACGGGGTCAACAACTTACTTAAATTATCAGGCAAATAACGAGAAGTTTCAATGGATCTGTAAAGATGAATAGGACCATCTGTAAAAGTCTTGCCTACTTTAATTTTGAACCAGACGAGCATGTATGGTTTCATAATGAATGCAACTAAGACTTTTAGCTCATCTGACGGACTTTTCGTACTAACATAAAGTCTAAGGACCCTGCTGGCTGTTGTAAGCCAACTGGAATGTGAAATAGGGTCAGGATTACGATGAGACAAATCATTTGGACAGTTTCCTATTTTTATTGCAAGGCAAATATCCAGAAAATATTTCTGATCTTTGCTCAATATATCTCGATCTAATTCTGGAGTTGTACAATATATTTTTTGAAAACCTACCACTGGCAGTGTTTCACATTTGATAAGTTGCTGTCCAATATGCCGACAAAATGAATTAGGTCCCGTAGTTGCTCCGTCTACATGCTGAAATATATGACGGAATGGCAGCTCGATAAAATGCAGCAAACAGATGGACCTTTGCAAGGGGCGTCCAATATAAATTTCTATTTGGCGAATCACACCATTTTTCCATCCAGTATTGACGTTAGTACCATCGCATCCAACAATGCTTAGATCTTCCAGTGAAAATTCGTTTTTCTCCAGAAAGGATAGCATGCTATTTGTGATGTCTTTAGCTGATCCGGAACATGGTGAAACATGACCAACATATGTAGAGACAGGCTCTTTAATTATGGAATAATGATCTTCCTTTACTGTCCTTCTAAATTTCTTTGATTCCATCTCTTCTATAACTAAAGTGTCATCTTTTCTCCCATCGAAATAAAGACCATGAAGCTGCTCTATGGCCTTTTGACTTCTGTTTTGGAGGTCCGTTCTATTGCAACTTTTTCCCCTTCGAATTTTATATCTATCGTTAACTTGGGAAGAATTCTTTTAAGTTACAATGCCAATGTCCTCAAACACGATTGAGGACATTGGCATTGTAACTTAAAGGAATTAGCAGCAGTTGCTCTTTCGGATACTCCGTACCGATCGCTATGTAACGCTGTTGCATGTAACTTTATTCTCATCTGCCGCGGAGTTGCACAATGCCAATGTCCTCAAACACGCTTGAGGACATTGGCATTGTAACTTAAAGGAATTAGCAGCAGTTGCTCTTTCGGATACTCCGTACCGATCGCTATGTAACGCTGTTGCATGTAACTTTATTCTCATCTGCCACGGAGTTGCACAATGCCAATGTCTTAAAGGAATTAGCAGCAGTTGCTCTTTCGGATACTCCGTACCGATCGCTATGTAACGCTGTTGCATGTAACTTTATTCTCATCTACCACGAAGTTGCACAATGCCAATGTCCTCAAACACGCTTGAGGACATTGGCATTGTAACTTAAAGGAATTAGCAGCAGTTGCTCTTTCGGATACTCCGTACCGATCGCTATGTAACGCTGTTGCATGTAACTTTATTCTCATTTGCCACGGAGTTGCTTTTTTTGCAGAGTTGTGTGGCTTATATTCAGATTCACTATCATTCATTTCATCCTCAGAAATATTTCGCTGCATGCTCATGTCTTCTAAACAGTAACAAAAACAAAACCTTGAAAATTGTCAATTTTCGTCTAATTTGCTTAGTTTATTAGTTATAATATAATTTATTAATTTTAGATCTATTTCTAATATTGTTTATTAATTATAATATATCAAAATATTGCGGGAGCTAATTTTTGTTTGAATTCGAAAAAACCTTAAAAATCGTCAATTTTCGTAAAATTTTACGCGCATGCGCGATCAGAATATATTATGCGATTTGAAATTTTCTTTTTTTGTTTTGTTTATAATGGCCATAAGCAACTTTTCCGCGCTATTACGAATCGGAACATTACAGGAGTTAATTTTTGTTTTAATACGAAAAAAACCTTAAAAATCGTCAATTTTTGAAAATTCGACGCGCATGCGTTATCGGAAGATATTATGCGATTTCAAAAATTTTTTTAATATTTTTTTTACAATGACCACAGACAACTTTTCCGCGGTATTACGAATCGAAAATCGAAATTTGAATTTTTTCGCACCACCCTAGTAAATACCTTGGTACTGAAAACGATTGGAGATTTGCATGCAGCTGACACACATAAAACACCAGATGCACAACTAGACCGTGTACATCTCCTACATACGAAATTTCAACCTTTTAGGACAAATTACTTTTGGGTTAGTTATGCGAGATACGAACATACAGGCCACACGACAAAACTCGTGAAAACGGACTCCGGGATGGTCAAAATCGGTATTTCTGTGGTCCCTAAGCACGTGCGTATGTACATTCCTACGGACATTGTGAAAAAAACTGTCCGAACTGATAAATTTGTGATGAAAATGCAAGTTTAGGCTGAAATTTGAGTGGAATTTTTTTCGCGAATGCAATAATTCCTGTACTTCGTAGAAGGAAGTAATAAAAAGACAACCCGCAACAGGGCACATAAGAAGGGCAACAGGGTGCTACGCCCTTCCAAACAACGCCCGAGTTCGCCATAGTCCTTGCCGTTGAAGTTCATTCGAAACTTAATTTTACTTTTTAGTGCTTTGGGAAACTGTTCTGGTGCTTTACGACTTTTCATAGTCAATTTCGTAGCGACCGGACGATTCTTCCATTTGAGAGTATGCGAAGTTTACAATAACTGAATTATTGGTGGCTTTTCCGCACCTCATTGTCTACCCAAGATGACTTGACAAGAAACCACTTGGATGCATTCTTTCGGATTTTTATGAGGAGCGATAAATTAATTTAACGAGACTTTATTTACGGCACCTGGAACGATTTTCTAGAAAACAGAACTGCTAAAAATTACGTACTTAAACCTGAGAAAAAACACCTGCTTATTTTGACTTAAAAGTAAGCAAGCGTCGTTCTGTTTCAAGTACTGATACTTACATAAAAATTATAGTAACGGAAAGGGCAAATATTTTATTTTTACTGTAATAAATTGAAACATTACAGAGCGACTTTACGATCCCAATTAATATTGGGATTTTTTTTAATGATTACTTCTTCAGAACAATATCAAAGTTGAGGAACTAACCGCGCCAAAAGTTAGATAGATTCAATTGGTTCGAGGCAGTTCGTGGAGTTTTAGCGTCATTGTTACTTCGACTTATTTTCGGGGGAAAACGTTTTCCTCTTGTGAGTAGTCTATTCAGAGCATAAATACGCGATGATTCATCCGTCTATTCGGATTAGACGCAGCAAAACGAAAAAAAGGAACAGACGAGTGGATAAATAACGCTCGTCTGGATTGGCACGGAAGCCGAAGACGTTTTGTCTCCGTCGTAGCAGACTGCTGCTATGCTTACCAAACTAACAACGATGACGTACGCCTTCGATAACGCAATGAACCTATCACTTTCGGCTCCTTCTACATGACGCAATAAAAAATGCCAATCCGTGAATGCGAGGGCGTGGTTATGAAATTATGTAGGACCAATACACGTTCTGAAAAATGCCGACTTTGTCTCAGGTTGCTGTTGCGTTCAGTACGAAAGCACCCTCAGAATGTTTTTCTGCATATTTTATGTATGTATGTTTTACTTTTGCAGCGCCCCTGGTGAGCGTTTTGATTCTTTATCTGTCCCAGAGAACTGTGTGTCTCTTCGGATCTGCGATCGCGACTGCAGGGCTGGTCGGCTGTTACTTCGCCAAAAGCGTCTGCTGGATCAACATCTTCTACGGTCTCGTACACGGTAAATGGATTTTTTGTTTTCACGCGTTCGGGTGTCATATTGCTGAAAACTGGGATATTCGGACTCCGTAGCCACTTTTTGGAATTGTCAATAAGAATTGGAAACTAACAGTTTAGAAAAGGATTTGATTTAGCATAAGCTAAAATGTTTTAAAACTTTTAAAAGGATTCAAACATATACAGGATGCTGAAGGATTATAAAACTTGAAATACGACATGACATGTTCGGCGAAGCACGCGTTCAATATTGGCATGTTTCCAAGGAAAAAAGGTGATTGGCTCACAAAAGAAAAAAAGTATTGCAGTAGCATGAGCTTAATTTTTTAATCTCCACTTTTACTACTTTAATCGCCATGTGGCGAGTGGCGACCGGTCACTTTCACCTGTATTAGGCCAGTGGTCTTTGACCGCTTCAAACCTCAAGGTTCAATTAACAATATAGATACAACCTCTTATTGCTTTTATACACACTTAGTGGTGTTGTTGTTGCAAATGCCACTCTCGAACTGTCCCGTAGTAGACTAACCAGGAATTCAGGAAGACAAGGCAGCGCCTGCTGTTTTTAAAGAGCACCACACAGGTAGAAGTACGACTCTGCAAGAACGCAGAAAATGGTCGACATCACAACTCCTCAGTGTCCATATGCTTATCAAATTTCGTTGGATTTCATGCATTACCAAAAGGCTACACAGACATACAAAAGTAAAAATAGGACCACATCGGGCCAAAATGGGCTCAGCAAATCTTAAAAGGTTTTAACCTTTCAACATTCGAAAATAGACAATTTTCACGATTCCAACACATGTAGTATTTTAGATATTGAAAAAAGTAACAGTTGGGTTTCCACCAATATAGTAGATATATATATATATATATATATATATATATTTAACACAATGGAATTCACTTAATTGGACCACCGGATAATCGAACCAGTCGCTTATTCGGACCAAATTCTAATGATCCAAAACATTTCCTACTACTAGTATTATTCGTTTATTGGGATCAAAAATCCGTTTAATCGGATCAGAGAAAACAAAACAGTAGCCATGAGTTGCCTCGTAGGACGAATTTAAAGCGGGTTAACGAACACAAAAATTAATTCGTTAAACGTCAATTGACTCTCAATAATATCCAACGGTATTTACAGGGGAGATGTTTAACAATGTTCCCAAGCACTGGGAAAGCAAAGGTCAAGTGAATTTTCGAATGGACAGTCAGCACATGCAGTAAAATCAAACTATAATTTTAATAAAATTCTTTGATTGTGAAATAAGTAATGTATATTTTAATGGAAAATTTAACAGCTGTTGTGTGCTTCTTGTACAACGTAAAGTACTCACGTCAAATCTTGTTCCTTTTTCGCAGAATCAGACCAGCCGGCTAATAGGACCAAAATCCGGTTAATCGGACCATATGTGGTCCGATTAACCGGAATCGACTGTATATCTACACTATTAAAACCTGCCCGCGTCTGTCTGTGTGTCTGTCACCTCATCTCCTCGAGTACGGCAGGTTGCCCGACGTCGGGACGGGTATCCTCGGATTTGGAATTTTCCGGGGAAGCCATATCGCCCGGTCTCATTCGAGTCCGGCTTTAATTAGCGGAGATATTAATTAAAAACGCAAATTTTTGCAAGTTTTATTTTACTTTTTCATTGTTGCATCGTTCCAACAGTATATAATATACAGGTGCCCTTTGAATTAAAATCAATGCCATTGTTGTAACAAATCAACAATACTAATAATCAACATTTCTAGCATTTTGAGTGAGGCTTCGCTGTATTTGCAATAATATAAATTTAATCCTTCTTTCTTTTCAATTTACTTATCGTCTGCTATCTAATAAAAACTATTTTTCGTATTTTAATGCGGACTTTTAAATTAATTGCAATTACAGTCCCTAAAAATCATAGATTAATTAAGTACAATGCTCCCAAAAAGTAGTTTTCTTTTGGCGTTCAATTTTTGTTAAGAAACCGTTGTACGCCCGGCGAAGCGCGAGCTTGAATACAACACGGCATTGAAACTCTTTATTATCTATCCATGCAAAGACATACAGACCCGGACCGATATTAAGATTGTGTACAACTCGCGCAGCGCCGGGCGTAGCCCGTGCAACGCCGGGCGGCACGCCTAGTCTACACTATTAAAACCTGCCCGCGTGTCTGTCACCTCATCTCCTCGAGAACTGCCGGCCGTGCGACGTCGAGCCGGGTATCGTCGAACCGTCGGATTCGGAATTTTCCGGGGAATTTTTCCGTGGGGCTTTAATTAGCGGAGATATCAATTAAAAACGCAATTTTTTGTAAGTTTTATTTTATTTTTTCATGGTTGCATCGTTCCAACAATACAGTTGCGTTTCAATTAAAATCGATGCCGTTGCCATTGTTAAACAAATCAACAATACTAATAATCAACATTTCTAGCAATTTGAGTGAGGCTTCGCTGTATTTGCAATCTCCCGTTGAATTTAATCCTTCTTTCTTTTTAATTTATTTATCGTCTGCTAGCTAATAAAAATTATTTTTAGTATTTTAACGGGAAATTTTTAAGAATGTTTTAATTATTCTGAATGCATGAATCGCAAATGGCGTAACTTCGAAAAAGGATTGAAAGGGATAATTAATTGTTCTTATTCTGATGAGAAATTTTGAATTTCTCTATTATTATTACCGGTCCAGGTCTGTATGTCTGTGTATGGATAGATAATAAAGAATTTCAATGTCGTGTTGTATTTAAGGCAGCGCCGGGCGTACAACGGTTTCTTAACAAAAATCGAACGCCAAAAAAAAAAAAAACTTTCTTGGAAGCATTGAACTTAATTATTCTGGGATTTTTAGGGACTGTTGCTCTTTTTTAGTCTCGCGCGAAGGCCATTTCTTATTATAAAAATCGATCAAAAAAAAAAACTTTTTGGGAGTATCATCCTTAGGATTCAAGGAACTTTTGACCTCTTGGAAATTTTACATGGACTATAAGCATAATTTCAGAATTGTTCTCTTTATTTGTTTAGCCCGTGCAACAGCGGGCGACGCACCTAGAATTTCAATGCTGTGTTGTATTTAAGCTCGCGCAGCGCCGGGCGTTACGGGGGTTGCTTAACAAAAGTCGAACGCCAAAAAAAAAAAAAAAAAAAAAAAAAAAAAAAAAAAAACCTACTTTTTGGGAGCATTGTACTTACTCAATCTATTATTTCAGCCCGTGCAACGCCGGGCTGTACGCCTAGTATATATATAAATGGTGCCAATCGCGCCATTTTTGGATGCAGTATACCAGCAAATGTTTCATAGCGCAGAGATGTGAATGGGAAGAGCGGACATATCTCCTGATCTGAAAAGGAACTTGTATCTTATGCAGCAAACATCTTCTTCGGTTCTGAAACAATGCCATTACGAGGTGAATTGTCAACGAGAGCTCATCCAAGCAAGGCCAATTATCCTGGTTTGCTTCGAGGCAGTTGTGGGGCTATTGTTACTTTACTCATTTTCGTCTATCATGCATCGACCAGATAGTCATCTTTTACGGAAATATTCCCTCAACGTCCGTCATTTACCACAAAAGGTCGTTTGGTGAACCTTGTACTCTCATGGTTCATCCCGTTACGCATTTTTTCCTTTGTTTCAGGGGATAAATATTAAAATAACTCGATAAATGTTCATACCTAGGCTTGCCATACGTCCCGGTTTGACCGGGACAGTCCCGGTATTTTGCTCTTGTCCCGGTGTCCCGCCCAGTTTTATCAATGTCCCGAAAACGGCTGTAGGACATAAAAAGTAATGAATTTATGTTTTTAAGAATATTTATGAAGACATTAAGAATCTTTAAGATGACAGAGCATCAATGAGGGAGCTGCAAGAGCATTGATTGTATGTAAAATAAACTTTAAGATTTTCTTTGCTCTGACTTTTATGAAAAGTCAAAGTTAACAAAGACATCTTGAAAACAATACATTCAAGTCAGAAATATGAGTGGGTTGAAAACAAAAACTAACATTGTTAACTTATTAATTGCTTTTATAGTTTGACAAAAATGTTTTTTTGAAATGGTTTTTGTAGTTAGACAAAAAGTTGTAATTAAAAAAAAAGACTTAGTAATTAGTTGTTCAATTTAACAATTTTATGCAGTATTTTAAACTTTATTTTATTAACACTTCTTTCTAGATGGTAGACCAGAAAAAATTCTCATTAAAAAGCAAAAAAAAAAAAAATCTCTTTAACTAAATTAAGTAACAAAAATTCCTTTTTTATTTTTAAAAGGTGGGTGGACTAACAATTTAGAGATCCACATTCCCCACTCCTCTGGCGAGGCTTAAAAAAAGACTTAAAACTCACCATTTTGCTTTTAATTTTCTTAAAACCTCCCCATCCATACCCCCAGACCATACGGTATGCCCATCCTATATTAATGTGTCCCGGTTTCACTAACCAAAAATATGGTAAGCCTATTCATACCATACTTTTAAAAATCATTGTTTTGCTCCTCTATAAAACGAAATTCGCTCCTTACTGCCTTCAGTCCTGGTCGCTCTGCGAAGGGGAGGTGGCATTAGAAACATCAACAACAACAGCAAAAGGAATTTAGAATGTTAGTCAGTGAAATGAATATTTTGAACTAGTATTGCGTGAAAATCTTGACAGACATGAGAAAAATTGCACAAGGTTTTCAAGACATCTTGAACATGTTGTTAAGACACGTTTCCACGTATTCAGTCAACAATTCCTTTCTTAGACCTAACTTCTTCCACTCCTTTTAAAATAGGAATGAAGATACGTCAGCAGACCAACATTTATTCAGTTACTTCAATATTTAGTACCTGAAAAAAGTGACAGACCCATGACGAAAGACCTATGGAATGAACTTTTACCGAAAACTTCATCACGCTGACATTAAGGGTGCCTTCACAATAAAACCGTCGAAGACATTTTGTCTCCGTCGTCGCAAACTGTTGCTATGGTTTTCAAACAAACAACAACGACGTAACGCAATGAACCAATTACTGTCAGCTCTCTCTTAATGACGCATTACAAAATGCCAATCGGTCAAAGTGAGGGCGTGGTTTTGAAATTTGGATGAACCAATGACATACTTTGAAAAATTTACTTTGGATTATGTTGCTGTGGGAAATCAGCTGAAGCACTGACCAGTGAATGAGCGCTTCCATTTTTAAGAAATCATAATATAGTATTTTTATTCGTAGCTTTCAATACATAAGAGTCAATACATTTTTACAGATATGTGTAAATAGCGTTAAAAAATTGCGGGCTTGTAAATGGAATTGCTTCAGGTGTTTTTGGGTGTATTCAGCAACCATTGAATGAATATTACTTTCTATTTGATTCTAATCATCTTTCAGGTGTCAGATAACATGGAAAGAAACGGCCTGTCCTCCATCCACATAGAAAAAAAAATCTTTTGGAACTTTAATTTTTAATAACAATTAGTACTCGTGTTGTTGCTGCTAATGCCACTTGGATATCCAAGCTCTCCTCGTAGAGCGACAAGGAAGGAATGCAGTAAGATAGCGCTTTCCATTTTTAATGAGCACCGCAAGAGTGGAAGTACGACTTGCCTCATGAGGCATTTGGATGACACCACAAATACCCCACCTTCCTTTTTGGACCTAAGAGTGAAGGGATGGGAAATTCTCCCTCCTCCGGTAACCACGGGACTTCAGGGGCCGTGGATTTTACATTCACGTAGCCCCAAGTGTACATGGTATGTCTTCAGCGGGTCGGGTATCGAACCCTCCGGTTGGAAATTCGACATCCTAACCCCTAGGCTATGGGGTGTGACTGGTCAGTTTACCCTACCGTGAACATTAATTTCTGAATTGTAATTGAAAATGTATCATTTCGTTTCCAGGGTTCGGCTTTGGCATAGTGGTGACTCTGATCCCGGTCTACCTCAACAACTACTTCGTCAAGCATCGAGCGACGGCCATAGGCATCGCCTTCTCCGGCGGCACAGTCAGTTCCTTCATCTTCCCAGTCGTCGTGGAGTGGTTGGTGGAGAATTACAGTCTCAATGGCAGCTTCCTCCTCCTCGGCGGTATGGTGATGAATACGCTAGTGGCCTCCTCCCTCCTGCGCTCTCCTCCGTGGCTCAAGAAGAACAAAAAGCAACAAGTGGCACAAGAAGAAGCCAGAGATTCCGGAGTATCGACTTCGGACGCGGAGGATGAGCTGAAGATCCCTGCGGATCCGATAGCCTGCTCTCCGGTCAGGATCAGGCGGGAATCCAGCGGCCCTCTCGACGACAGCGCTCCTGCCGGCGATGAGCTGCCGTCGGCACAGACGACTGCGACGTCGGAAACCGTCTACAGCAACAACGACAGCTTGCTCTTCAACGGCTCCGGCGTCAAAATGAACGATCACGTCGCCACCTACAAAACTCTCCAGAATCATTCAGACATTCAGAAGCCATTGCTGAAGGACAATCCACTGGTCATCGTGCCCATGCAGCGGAAGGAAAAACCCACCGGGCGGTGGACGTTCAAATGCATGGTCCCGCATTCCGTAGTGGACATCCTGAAGCAGCCCATGTTCCATTTAATTTCCTTCACGATGGGTATCTACTTTTTGGGAGTCCACCTGTTCTTCATGGTGATCGTGGACTTCGCGCAGGACAAGGGCATCAGCGAGGGAAAAGGAATTTACATCTTGTCCATGTTTTCTCTCACAGACCTGATCGGACGCGCTGGCTTCGGCTGGGTGACGGACAAGAATTACGTCAAGAGGAAGCACATGATCATCGGGAACTTGTTCGTGATTGGCCTCATCAACCAACTGTATCCCCTGATTGGCACGCTGGTGGGATTGCTGGTCGTCTCGGCCTTCCACGGATTGGCAGTCGGCACCTGCATCAGTTTGTTCTTCGTACTGCAAGCCGAATATCTGGGCATGAAAAAACTGACGCTGGTCATTGGACTGACTAGTTTCATGAACGGTGCCATAACGCTGTTGAGGCCGAGCATGATTGGTGAGTATTTTTAGATGTTAAAACGGAGCTTCTCCATCTCTAATATATATACAATAGATTTGGGAGGAACGATTCCGGGCAGCACTGAAGGGGTCAGGAAGGGCTGCAACCCCCCCACCCGCTTGAGAAATTTAATATATTTATGTGTTGAAATATTCGTTTTTTTTTTTTTTAAATGCAATATGCATTGAGCTTTTACCCCCCCCCCCAAGGTGAACACTGGGAAATTTGATTAGTAGCCAGTGGCCGCATTTTAAAGTTAGTAACCACTTTTTAAAATGGCTAATAGGAATTGAAAACTAACTCTAAAATCGTTTAGCAAATAAATAAATTACTGAAATACAATGTGAGACGAGAAATCTGCAGATGCTAAATTGTTTTAAATATATACGGGGTGCTTAAGGATTGAAACTTGAAATACGACAAGACATTTTCGGCGAAGCACGTGTTCAATATTGGCATGTTTCCAAGGGAAAAAGGGGATTTGCTCGCAAGGAAAAAAAAGGATCGCAATAGAATGTGCTAAAATGTGACCGTGCAGCAGTGGCAATCGTTAACACATTTTTTAATCTCCACTTTTACTACTTTAATCGCCATGTGGCGAGTGGCGACTGCTAAGTTTCATTTATACCCTCCCGCCCGGAAAAATATGAATTGAGGGACCTGGGTGATTCTAGTCGACATATATGTTCAAACATGTACTAATATATAAACTGTCTAGTTGCGAATTCAAATTTTGTGACTCACAAATGAAGAAACTAGATTACATCATTTTCTCTTTTGTATCAATACCTATATATGGGTCATTCTCGCAAAACACTTGTCACATATCAGATAAAAAACGAAAGGAATAACTGTTAAAAATATTTTTGTTACTATGATGTACTTGAGACCAACCTATAATACAAAATGGAAAAATTCATAAGCGTGGTCATATTTAAAAAAAATGTTCTTAAATCATCGTCCTGTTTTTCAAGATCTGGGACTTCATTTTTAAGTGAAACTTTATTAGATATGCATTAGAGAGAGCCATTTTAGACAATTAACAATTATTTGAAAGACTCTAGCGTTGTTTTGTCATACATTTAAAATAATTGCGACATCGTCATTGTCCTTCACTAGACATTTCTCACGTAGCAGCGATAATAGCTTTGCTTCCTATATCCTCAGCAAGGACTTTTAGCACTAGATTTACCAGAGCTGTCATTTTGACAGTTTCGGAGCTTCCATTCTGCATCATTTGTTACTCTTTATAGTGCCACTCTCAATGGCATTCGATTTTTCTAATACAGCGTAAGTAAGGTGACTGAAAGTTTTATTATAATGAGTAGCAACTTGGTATAAAATGAAAGTTTAGAAAGGGTGATATCTAGTAACGTATGTGGATGTTAACTGCCAGTTTTGTGCCATTTCTGCTTTTAGCAAAAAAAGAAGTTTATTGAAAGTCATTTCCAGGCACCTCTAGAACAGCAAAAAAAAAAAAAGAAAATTCCCCATTCGAATATAAGATACCTAAAGCTACCTTAATGATCGCTCAGTGGCTGAGCGGTAGTCCTTCGTGCCATCATGCCACAGATCCGGGATTCAATTTGGGGTCGACTCAGTCTTTCATTCCTTCGGGGTCGATAAAATGAGGACCGAGCGTGCTTGGGCATTAAGCACTGGGGGCCGACCACTCGACCGGAACATCTGCTTCTGCACCCCAGGGCGAGAAAGCTGGAATGGACACAGCAGGCCTTGGCCCCAATGGACTGTCGCGCCGCTGAGATTAAAGTTATGTTAATAATGCATAAATTTTGTCCTCGGGAGATTTGAGGAATAGGTACCAGCCCTTAAAAACATCCGTTTCGTCATTGTCGGGCATACCAGCGGTAAGATAAAAGGCAACAACAGAGGAGAATGACTCTTTAAAATATAATACCATTAAAAGTGAAAAATGTTTTGAAACCGAATAATTATTACATTAAGAACTTCACTGTAAAAAAATTTCCTGAAAGTAACGGCAGCAAGAGTTGCCGGAAACCATTCCGAATCTGATAGTATTTTCCCGAGACTTGACGGAAGTTCCTTTTTTTTTTCTCCGTTGATCTTTTCAAATACAGCAACCGTAAAACGTAAATGTTACGCTCTCGTATTTTCAGGATCGTAAGGTAACGGTACGTGATATGTCCATTTTTGTAAGGAAAAACCACGTTTTGAGCACTACGGAAATCTTCCGTTAAAATCAATCAAAAAACAATCTGAAAATTCAGTGCTTTTTTTTACTTTTATTTGTAGTTTGTTCTTCTGTGATCATAGTACTCTATAAACTGCCAAACTGACTTGACTTTAACAATATTTTACATACCCTATTGGAAAAAAAATCCCGGTATAAAAAAAATATACCGGTTTTTGGAACAACCGGCTCTGGTTTGATAGCGGATCCAGTATTATACCAGATCCAGTTCTTTTCCGGATCCAGTATTATACCGGATCCACTACCACTCCGGAACCGGTTGTTCCAAAAACCGGTGGCAGTTTCCATTATACCGGAACCGGTACTTCATAATCTGGTATAAACTGGTTGCGCGTTCGATAAACGCTGAAGACCCACGATGCACACTTGGGGATACATGCATGTAAAATCGGTGAAAACCCCACTACCTCGCCCTGTGTGCAAGCAATCCTAAGGCCCCGGCTAACAGGTAGGGTCTCTGGTGGAGAAAAGTGTATTTTACACTTACAAAAGAAATTTCCGGCATGATACCAGATAAATTAGTACATTATGGAACACTGATCTACTGTGATACTGGTTCCAATATCCAATATGAAGCTGAAATCAGTATCAAAGTATTAGATATAATTCCACCAAAACCAGCAAGAAACCACAATATAGATTACAAAATTGTATTATTTAGGTACATTTAAAGAACACAGGATTTTCGACGGACTAGAGCCAGATTATATGCAATAAAAAAGGATTAAGAAGAAAGAAATTTCTGGCTTGATACCAGATTAGTTAGTACAATATTGGTTCCATTATGGAACACTATAGTCTAGGTAGATACTGGTTCTAATACAAATCTGAAATCAATACCAAACAGTTATTATACTTGAACCAGCATGTTACCACAGAAAGCATAGGGGCTTTCGCCTCCTGCTCGCAGCCACTTTAAACATGGAGACTTAATAGAAAGATAAAAACAGAGATACTTACTTCCCCGATCTGAAAGCAAGAACATTCATAAATAGTCCTAAGGCTGGTCATACACATAGAGGTGTACCGCAGAGGTTTACCTCTATTGTCCGCTTCGAGAGATAAACCTCGGCGTGTGTGCCCCTTCGTGCGATGAAACTCCAGAGGCAAACGGACCTCTAGAGTCGGAATCGAACCTCGCGGAATTAAAAAATCATATTTTCTCCCGCAGAGGTGTGTGAGGTCTACCTCTGGTCACTTGTAGGCTGGCCATACACGTAGAGGTGTATCACAGAGGTAACTACTGTTAAGAACAGTGGCGCACCAATGAAGGTTCACACCTCCAAACCTGACTTTTGAGAAATAAATAATATTTTTATCTTTAAATCTCGGAAAATATTCTACAAAAACGATAATTCTATTGCATGCTTTCACAGACTTATAAATGGATTATTTTCTCTCTTCCCTACTCCCATTAAATTTCTTATCATAAATTATCTAAATATATAACATAATGCATTCATAAAATATGAAAAGATTCATTTTGGGGTGTGAAAGTTGGGTGGAATGGAGGGTTGTGGAAATGAAAATCGGCACAGATTGAGCACAATACAAAAATCCTTTATAAACCTAGTTCCACAAACTTATTTTTTAACTTTGTTCATGCTTATTGGCATAATTGTTCGAAGTTTTGGGCGTTTTTCTAATATAATGTAAATGCATTAGGCTCCTTTTAGAGAGTCCCCTCCCCACTTGGCACTCGCCTCATGTCAGATAACACGACAGATTGTGTAGAGTTGCTTGATTTAAAAAAGAAAAAAAAAACATATAGATGAACCCCCCCCCCCCCCAAAAAAAAAAAAAAAAATATTATTTCTAGGTGCGCCTATGGTTAAGAATAAAAGGAAATGCCGTAAAACATGCGACTGGTTATTAAAAAGAAATCTGTACAGTCATGTCAATTTGTTGACATGTTGATTACATTAAAAACGAAACCGCTAAGCACAAAGAAACTTAAGTGAAATTAAACAAAACCACTTAAACAGAAATAAACTGAATGCAAATAAACACATTTGCGCAAATTAAAACAGAGAAAAAAACACACCCTATTTCTGCGCTTGTCTGAGTACAACTGACCGGAGGTAGACCTCACACACATGTCGAACCACACACACGCGGAGGTCTGGTCACCTCTGAGGTAGAAAATATAATTTTTCAATTCTGCGAGGTTTGACTCCAGAGGTCTGTTTGCCTCTGGAGTTTCATCACACGAAGGGTCACATACGCCGAGGTTTATCTCTCGAAGCGGACAATAGAGGTAAACCTCTGCGGTACACCTCTACGTGTATGACCAGCCGTACTCAGACAAGAGCAGAAATAGGGTGTCTTTTTGTTTTAATTTGCGCAAATGCTTTTATTTGCATTCAGTTTATTTCTAAGCGATTTTGTTTAATTTCACTTAAGTTTCTTTGTGCTTAGCGATTTCGTTTTTAATGTATTCAACATTTCAACATGTCAACAAATTGACATGACTGTACAGATTTCTTTTTAACAACCACAGTCGCATGTTTTACGGCATTTCCTTTTATTCTTAACCACAGGCGCACCTAGATTTTTTTTTTTTTTTGGGGGGGGGGGGCTTCATCTATATAGTATTTTTTTTTCTTTTTTAAATCAAGCAACTCTACATGATCTATCGTGTTATCTGACATGAGGCGAGTGCCAAGTGGGGAGGGGGGGGGGAGGATTATTTTAAGGGTGCCAAATCGACTAAATGTGCGTCTTTACTTAAATACATATTACATTTTTTAACATTACATTTTTACATTCATTAATACATTTTTTGTATATATAAGGGGGGAGGGGGCGCTAAATCCTGGTCTTGCCCCAGTTAGAAAATAACCTAGTTACGTCCATGACCAACCAGTAATTTCAAATGCTGCTTCATGTGTATACAGTAGCTCTTTTTTTAAAGCATGATTGATACTTGGTAACTCGGTACTCGAATGAGCAGTCCATGGCCAAAGGCCAAGTACTCATAGTACCTGGTCTAAGTGTGCGGAACTGCTTAAAAGGACAAGACAAGGGTAGAATTTCAAATATACAATTGTCATAAAATTACACGAAGGCAAATTGGAAAAATTTGCCTTAGTTATGTATGCATCAAAAGAAACTTTTAAAGATATAAAAACTTTCTTTTGGATAAGTCGATTGATCATTTTTGATATTTAAAAAAAAAAATCTATTCAATGTTATTCATTCTCACATTTGGGACATTTATGTTTTTAAAATGCATATTTACCAGTTATTTGCTGCATTAATTTTGTGAAAAAAATCATTTGAAGATAATGATCACTTAAAAAAAAGAGAGAATATTTAAACCGATTAAATAAAAATTCGACTTCGCTGCTTGTTTCTACAAAACTTTAAGCGCAATTTTGCAACTTTCTTGGTATTTTTTTCTTCATTTTTGATGCAAATTTTGAATATTTTTAAGGGATTTTTCAATTTATGAATTTGGGGCATGCTTATAAGTATAAATGCAAATACGATGACATAAAGGCTATTTTGACAATTTTAATAATTTGAAGCTCAATTAAACAAAAATCGATATTTTTATACACATATATTAATATAGAACTTAATAAATGCGTTTTCACAAGTTGTTGGAAACCATGTGAAAGAAAGCATTCATTTTATACTCAATCAGTATATTAAATACATGCAGCTTTTCGTTGCGTAAATTAAAAATTAAAAAATTTGAACCCTTAATGTGACAATAATCACAAAAATCAATTTAAAAATTATCAAATTAAGATTAATAAATAATAATACGTATCCCGTAATAACCCCACATGCTGAAAATTTTAACCAAAACAAACCGCGGAAATCACTGTTGCCAACACTATTTTTTAAAACATCCGACCAAAAAGGCTTACAATTTGCGCAACAATGTTTGAAAACGATGAAAATTACTTAAAAAGTTTAAAATTCATATGAACTTAGCGATAAAAAGTCTTAATTAGAAGAATATATACTATCCTAAATTGTGAGCAGTAAAATACTTCATGTACAGTTTTTTATAGCAGCTTCAGCTCTTAACTGTGATTGGTTAATAGCTTTGTTTGTTTACCTTCTTACAAGTTATATGTCTATTAATTTACAAGTCTCTTAGTTTATGGGGCATAAAATTGAGTGGTGTTTTTGGCTTTGTGAACTTAAAATTAAAACCCATGGTGGGAATCTTCTTTATTTTAACACAATATCCTTAAAGAAAGTATATGATTTAGGTTTAAATACAGAGAGTTACAGGCTGGGGGGGGGGGGAGACAATATGTAGTATCAAG
The DNA here is from genome assembly GCA_038502835.1 of Octonoba sinensis. Lineage (NCBI taxonomy): Eukaryota > Metazoa > Arthropoda > Arachnida > Araneae > Uloboridae > Octonoba > Octonoba sinensis. The sequence goes on from CM076599.1 coordinate 181,898,896, forward strand.
TGGTTTATCAATCAAATCAAATGGGTTATCAATCAAAAGTTTTATAAGCCCTTTGTAAAACTTTTTGTAATCGAGTTCTCATTAAAAAAATTACGTTTTTTAATTGTCACTTAAAACTAATTTATCTACTTTACATTACAGAAAAATAAGCAAACATCACCTTAATGAGGTAATTACATATTTTTTTTACTCCTTTGGGAGGGGAACGGGCCCCTTGTGCCCCCTCCTAAAATCCGAAACTGGTTACAGGTCCACAAACAAATTGTAAGTAAATTGTTCGATGATGTTTAGGATATTGATACAGCCACCGCGAAAAAAAAAACCCCTTAAAAGCTCCAATGAACAAAGCAAATACTTCAAATTAGATAATTTTTTCTGCCAATATCTTTCTATTTTCAACTTAGAAAAGTGTTTCCTTCCCAAAATAAATTCAAAGTGTTTTTTAACTGCTAAACACACCATCACTGTTAAGAAATACCTTAAATATTATGATGTGGATGATAAGAATGACATTCCCCCTCCCCCCTTTTTTCTGTTTCAAAGTTGTGACGATTTTTTTAAACGTATTGCATCACAATGCATAATTCACGCTTACATAACTTTTTTATTTAATCTTTTCCATGGGGTGACACCATCAATAACCGCCCCTGGTGTCACCCTTGCTAGCTATGCCACTGCGGATACCACATAATCGGTGTCTCTCGTGCGACTTATCCATACCAGATATCCGACTCTGGTGTTTGATACCTGTAAATTCTATAGATAAGTAAAATTTTATATGCCGCAGATATCTGGATTTTTCATGCAATGACCGGTTCGAGTTCCGGATATTTAAAAAATATCGGTTAAAAACTAAATCTGACACCTTCTGGAGGGGAGGAACAGTCCTGTTAGTCCTAATCCCCCCCCCTGTTGGTGCATTCCTTGACGCAGTTATTACAAGAGCTTACACTAGTATACAATGTGAGTAGTTCTGGTATATTTTCGTCCTGATTTTAAAATTACCAAGATATTTATATATGGTTTTAAAATTATCAGTACATTTGCAAACTGCATGTTTGGAAACTGCCATCAAAATTTCCAGCATGGCTTCACACTTTTCTCCACCAGACGTCTACCTTGTTAGCAGAGGCCTTAAGATTGCTTGTGCACAGGGTGAGATAGTGGGGTCCACGGATTTTACATACACGTATCCCCAAGTGTACATGATGCATCTTCAGCGGGTATCGAGCATGCGACCTTCCAGGTAGAAGTCCGATGTCCTAACCAGTAGGCTGTCGCGAAAATGGGTGCTTTATTAAATGTCAAGCATGAAAACGATCCTCTTAAACGGCCAAAATTCGTCGATGTGTGACTTTTACAAAAATATTTTAAAAAGTAGTTCAATAGTTCCTCTATTTTTTCTGATCATATGTCATTTTATCTATTGGATGTTTTTCAAGGAAAACAGCATATTTTAGAAACCAGCTTTCTCTTGTTACTTGTAAAAGTGAAAGTTCTTCAATGTCTAGCGCTTGTAACGTCAATTTATAAATGTATTGTTTCAAATATAGTGCGAAAATTCGAAATTAATATTTTGAAATAAAGGAAATTTTGTATTCCTATGCGAGAATGGTTCGTTTTTTCAATCGTGATTTTTGCGAAGGATTTGATTTTACTATCACGATTGTTTAGAAATGTTCGGTTTTGCGTTTCTTAAAAATTATTACTTTCATTCTACGTGACAAAGATTCAAATTTTACTTTTTGATTTCTTGAAACCTTTTATTACATTCAATATTTTTAAATGAGCTCGAATTTTCATGCGCTCAATTATCTGAAAAATTCGTGCATGTGGAATTCTGCCCTTTACACTTTCCTAATAATCGAGGCATTTTAATAGATATTTTGATGGTTGGTTAAACACAGGCTGAAACATTAATCCGTTATAAAGTGAACTAAATGACACAATAAAAGAATGTAGACATAGGAGGTATGCTAATGAGCGTTACTTTCATATACATCTTTTTTTTCGATCCTGATTTTACGGAAGGATTTTTTTTTTTTTTTGCGATCGTAAATTCTGAAACGAATCTATTTTAGAACATAAAAAAATGCCCTTTTGGACAAGAAGATTATTTAAAAAAGTGTATATGTATTCCCCCTATTTACTCTAAAGTCAACGTTAGAAATAACTGGTTCTCTAGTGGTTTGAATTTGTTTTACCTACCGCTCCTGGCTTTTCGGTCACCAAGGAAGATTCCCTTTTTCCACTCCTTTTTTTGTTTTTGTCCTCTGAATAGAATGAACGAAAATAAGTCTACATTTAAGAAGGACTTAAATTGTTCAATAGTCCGAAAAAATGAAGAAGTTGTCAATCTTTCCCCCATATTATATATGATAAATAGAGTTCCTAGGTTCTTCTTTTCATTGATGGGGCCAGTTGAAAGCATACTCCATTTTGTATTGAATTATCAGTTTAGAATGGTAGTTTAGTTTCGTGAGGTTTTGATTGCGTGTCCGCTAGTTGCGGGAACAGCGCGCAAACGAACTTTCTTTGAGTAGGATTTCAAAAAAATATTGCGTTAATATCGCGGCCTAGCGCGAACCCTGGAGAATGACATTTTTATATCTTATGGGAGACATGTTATTATAATTAATTGAATGAAATGTGCCATTTTTTTTGGGATTGGAACCCCCTTCCAACACCAAATATTTCGTGGGTTGTGCAAATAGAATTTTTTGCCTATATAGTTCACCACGGGCAGCGCTGCGGCGGGAGGGCGGCTCCCTTTTCGAGCGACGCCGCTCCTGGCACGGGCACCGCCGTGCGGGTATCGCTGGATAAGCTTGTACGTGTACAATTATTCAAAAGAGTTTTTAAAAAATGTTGCTCGGGGCCCGAATCAGAAAAAATCCCAATTGTTGGAAAATACTATTCTAAAATTCATTGATGAAAATTAGGAATATAAAATAATAAGTAAAAGGCATTGGATTTGCGCGAAATTATATGAATGTAAAGTGGGCAAGGGAAGATGTACATTGTACAAGCACACCAAAATATTTTTAAAGTTACAGTGAAACCTCTGTAAGTTGACCACTTGTGGAGCAACAATTTAGTTGTCACACATAGTGGATGGATTCTTTTTTTTCTTATTCCTTACACTATGCATTTACTCATTAGCAGCCTAATTAAAATATAGCTTCATGTATTAACGTTACTTTAAAATAGTAATAAGCTTTCTTTCCACAATTATCTAAAATATTATTAGAAAAATATAACTTGAATGACTTACAAAGTATCCTATACTAGTTTAAAAGTAAAGTACATAGTTAAAATACAGATATATAGCTTATTAATTATAAGTTACTTATATGATGGTAAAGATTTTCTAAAAATACATAATTTTTCAAAATGGCTATATGAAATACTAGTATAAAGAAAAGAAACTTATTTAAAGAATAAAAGAGTCCTCATAGGAGTTTTCTTATAAGGTTAACTTAGATTTGCGCACATTTTATATTGATCTTTCGTCCCTCCAGACGAATACAAGTTGAAAATTATAGTAATAAAAAGATAAACAAATAAATATAGGGTAATAATTAGGCGGTGAAATTACAAAGAGTTTTTTATACTAATCCCACCCAAATTTGGCCTACGAAGGCTTCTCTGTATTATATAGTACTAGCTGATCCCCTGCAGAACATCTGCAGGCTATAAATTCAGCAACCGAAAATCGAACTTGAGAATTGTAAGGTGTAGCCACTCCGAAGAATCGGAAATTAAAATTTGAGTCATGAATGGAAATACTCTTAAGAAAACACTTTAAAACTTGAAAAGCTTAAAAAAATTGCGCTTGATATAAACAAACGAATATGTTGCCACTCCAAAGTGTTGGAAATTTAAAAATTAAGTTATGAATGGAAATTCTTTTTACGAATCAGAAATAAATGTGTTGAAGTCCATAAGTTATGATAAATACAAATATCATGTCACTTTTCCATGCTAATCATAGAACAAATTTTTAAATATCGGTTTACTACAGTTTGTTTTATGCAAGTATCGTATATCGTATGTCAGTATCGTATCGTACCGCAAAATTTAATCGTAACCGGTCCACGTTAAGTGAAATTATACAATGAGTAAAACCTGTAAAGTTGACCACCTTTGTAAGTTGACCACTTTTGTCAGGAACGGAATTAGCCCTTCACCCCTCACCCTCTATAAGTTGACCACTAAAGTACTGCACAGCAAGTGGTCAACTTACACTAGTTTTGCTGTATATGGCTCATTCCATTACTGACAAAAGCGGTCCTCTTAAGACTAGTGGTCAGCTTACAAAGGTGGTCAACTTCACAGATTTTACTGTACTTTGATATTTAACACTTGAAATGAATCAAATATGCTGTGACTATTCTGCTATTTTTCTGCAGGTCTATTCCGAGACATCATCGGCTCCTACAACTGGATGTTCCACTCTTTGGGGATCATAGCGATCCTCTTCTCTATGATATGGATCATCGAATCTCGGATGGCAGCAGGCACCGTCAGTCCCCATCATACGCAGAACGGGAGAGCCTGAAGGATCTCGTATTACGCACATCATATACTTGTTGCTTTTTTAATGACATTGTTGTTCGCTCGGTTGTTCTCTTTTTTTTAATAGATAAATTAAAGAGGAAAACTTTGAAATTTGCCTGTGCCGTGTGCTTTACTTTTAAATCTTGTATAAATAACACTTTTTAAAACTCTCTTGCCCCCCTGACCCTCATATGAGGATCCCACTGCAAATAACAAGGCTCAAAAAAAAAAAAAAAAAAAGGCAAAATTGTTGCAGTCCATTAGTGAAGGCAAAACATACTAAACAATGAAGTTCTTTACTTTTTTGATTATAACTCAACCACACAATTTTTGAAACATAGTTTTGTCCTTATTAGCAAAATATGCTTTAGTATTGAAAGGCCAAGAATTCTGGAATTCTACTCATGACAGAAAAGAAAAATTCTTCTAAGATTCCCTTAGTTGGCTTCTGGGAAAAGCATTTCTGTTCAACACTGTTGTTAAAATCTTTAATATATTTTATTACAGAGTCCCCCACTGTTAAAGAATGCAAACCAACACAAGAGCAAATTTCATTGCTTTTTATTCTTCTTCATCTTCGGTGGTTCTCTAAACATACACAGACATATATATATACGTTTCAAAAATTTACAGAGCGGTTTATTTATACTTTTCAAACTGATGGCAGCGCCACCTTTTTACATATCTTTTAATTTTATTCCACACTCCCCATTGAACTCTGTTTACAGAGTTCAACTAGTGATACATATTATATTCAAACACTTATTACAAAACCAAATTAAAACACTCTAACAAAAACTCTTAAACTGAGATTATTTAGAATAATAAAATAGACATCAATATAAATTACTTAATAAACTAAAGAATGTCCTAAATTTACTATTGTTCATATTATGATTTGTGAGTGAGTAAAAAAAAAAGTTACTGATATTTTCAAGTAAGTTCCAAAGTATATAACAACTGTACATGTGAACAAAGCGATGTACGACTTCTTTGTTTCTTCTCCTTTAACGTACACAGGTCCCGCAAAATCCACTCCTATAACTTAAAAAGGAGGAGTTTCGTGTATTCTATCATTTGGTAATTGTACAGTCACTTGGTCTTCTGGTTTAGCTTTGTACCTCTTGCATATTAAACATTTGGAGATAATTTTCTTCACAAACTGACGTCCTTTTGGTATCCAAAATTTTTCTTTAATCCTGCTGAGTGTAGCAGCTACTCCACTATGCATGGCTTTCTTGTGTTCTCTTTCAACCATCAATTCAGTAAATTGGCAATTTGGAGGAAGAAGAATAGGGTTTCTTTCATTTTTATCATATTCTGAATTTCGTATTCTTCCACCGACTCTCAGGATTTTCTTTTCATCTAAATATGGCGAAAGCGAACGTATCTTCGGATCTTTAGTTACAAAATTTCTTTTGAGAAGAGATTCAATCGTTTCGTATGACCGCTGGGCTTACTAGTACAATACACTGAAGAGCCAAAAAAACTGGTACACCTGCCTAATATCGTGTAGGGCCCCCTCGAGCACGCAAAAGTGCCGCAACACGACGTGGCATGGACTCGAATGTCTGAAGTAATGCTGGAGGTAATTGACACCATGAATCCTGCAGGGATGTCCATAAATCCATAGGAGTGCGGGGTGGTGGAGATCTCTGCTGAACAGAACGTTGCAAGATATCCCAGATATGCTCAATAATGTTCATGTCGGGGGATTTTGGTGGCCAGCGGAAGTGTCGAAAGTCAGAAGAGTGTTCCTGGAGCCATTCTGTAGCTATTCTGGACGTGTGGGGTGTCGCATTGTCCTGCTGAAATTCCCCAAGTCCGTCGGAGTGCACAATGGACATGAATGGGTGCAGGTGATCAGACAGGATGCTGACATACCTGTCACCTGTCAGAGTCGTATCTAGACGTACCAGGGGTCCCATATCACGCCAACTGCACACGCCCCATACCATCACAGAACCTCCACCAGCTTGAACAGTCCCCTGTTGGCATGCTGGGTACATGGATTCATGCTGTTGTCTCCATACCCGTACACGTCCATCAGCTCGATACAACTGGAAACGAGACTCATCAGACCAGGCAACGTGTTTCCAGTCCGAAACAGTCCAATGTCGGTGTTGACGGGCCCAGGCGACACGTAAAGCTTTGTGTCGTGCAGTCATCAAGGGTACACGAGTGGGCCTTCGGCTCCGAAAGCCCATATCGATGATGTTTCGTTGAATGGTTCGTACGCTGACACTTGTTGATGGCCCAGCGTTGAAATCTGCAGCAATTTGCGGCAGAGTTGCACGTCTGTCACGTTTAACGATTCTCGTCAGTCGTCGTTGGTCCCGTTCTTGCATTATCGTTTTCCGGCCGCAGCGATGTCGTAGACTCGATGTTTTGCTGGATTCCCGATATTCACGGTACACTCTTGAAATTGTCGTACGTGAAAATCCAAATTTCATCGCTACTTCGGAGATGCTATGCCCCATCTCTCGTGCGCCGACTACAACACCACGTTCAAACTCACTTAAATCTTGATAACCTGCCATTGTAGCAGCGGCAATCGATCTAACAACTGTGCCAGATACTAGTGGTCTTATATACGCGTTACCGACCGCAGCGCTGTACTCTGATTGGTTCCAGATCTCTTTATTTGCATATGCATGCTTGTACCAGTTTTTTTGGCTCTTCAGTGTATATGAAAGCTATAACACATTTAATGTTAAACTGCTAAATAACCAATCTATGAATACATCAAATCTTCCCTAGAGCCACCATTAATATTGCAAACCTGTAAATACCCTCAATAGCAATTATTAAGCAACATTTTTTTTTACAATCTTAAAGAGCACCGATTATTGCACTAACTAAAGTGCAATAATCGGTGACAAAATTTCAATACAGCTTTTTTGGTCACAGCTATTTTATACATGCATCACACATTTAATGGAATAAACATCTAATAGTACACATATAGTACTTTTTCTAATGTCACATATATGTTTTTACATAATTCCAAAAATGAAGGACAACATGACATACTGAAAAATGCTGCGTTGTTTGCTTTAACACATGTAGATAGTAATAGTAATTAACACTTACACTACTTATTAAGATACTTGAAATACTAATTATTTTTAACATTATAAAGGGGAAAAGCATGAATAGGACAATTTGACTTTTTAAAATAATAAAAAGAACTTTCAACTACAATATTTTTTTTTAAAGAGAAAGTGTTATTACTACAACCCAGAATATTAATAACATCCAGTCAACTTTAATATCTATCAGCTTTACTGATCTGAAGGTTTTAATCGAGTTATAAGCAACGATCCAAACTCTGACTTCAATCAAGCTTGGACAGGAAAACTAATGCATGTGTGGATGAGTACTCTATTAAGGGACCTACTATTTAGAGAGCTAACACATAACAAAATTTATCTTGATAAAATATTAATTTGAAATGCTGCGTTGAAATATGATTACATCACTGTTATGCAGTAAGAATTCTGTTTCAGTAGTTAATAATAACAGAAAACTCAACAATAACATGTTTAATATTTAAAGGATTAAAAATAGGTTTCTTCGTCTATCTATGCAGTTGTGACATTCTAGAAAAACACTTCACGGGAAAAAAACGAATGAGCACACAATCACAATATGTACAAAAGCAGTGTAAGAAAAAACTCAAAATAGCTGTACATATCACTTTTAATTCTGCATGAATAAACAAAAATAATTATTAATAATTTTTTTACAAAACAAAATAAAACCTCTACAGATTCAGAATTAAAGTTTAAAAAACAGTTATGATGATAACATATTTGTGTTTCTTTTTTGATAAAGAAAATATAGCATTGGCACAAGGACATTACCATACTTAAGTAGTAGGCATAATTGAGGCAATTCAAGCTATTAATTTTTAGTGGTGTTTATGACTGCAAAGTTGAAAGCTTACATGCTTGTAATAACATCTTGCCATACATAATACGCTATAGACTAATAAATAACTGCAGCATGAAATATTTTATTTCCATTCTTATTGGGTCACAAGCATTCGTTCCGGAATATTTAATTTACGAGCAACAACAGCTCTACATTCTAAAAAAAGTACACAAACACTCTCTATCACAAGCGAAAAATATTAAATGACAAATTTTTGAATACAAATTTCAAAAGAATTTCGTTCATAAGAATTTTTTTTTCTTTCTAATGGGGCTGCAGTATTGGTCATCAACCATTGCAGACCTAGTGCGTCCCCAGGGATTGATACCAACTCTTTCAGCGGCACCACAATGAGTGTGGTACCATTGCCGCATTTTTTTCCGCCGCTTAGTTTCTCCTAGATGGAGCACCTGAGCTCTCGTTGATGCAATCTGCAATAGGAATTAAATTTAGCAGGGAGTATCCATGACAAACGGATACTCAAGGAATCTTTAACATGCCGCATAATCATACGACATGGACGCAGACGATTTTCTGCATCTTGAAAATCCACCAGCTTGGGCCAGGTTTGAACCTGCGATCTTGGGCATACCGAGACACGCGTCTTACCACTACGCCACCTTGTCGACCATTCATAAGAAATAAACTTTGGAATTCTTTTTCCAAAGTTCATTCATAAGAAATAAACTTTGGAATTCTTTAAAAAATACTTTCGCCCTAGCTCGATAAAGAGAATACAAAAAAATACACACAAAAACACATACAAACTATAAGTTTTAACTCACGAAAGGACATGCTATCTGTTCTGTTCTAAATAAAATACAATTTCAGGGTTCACACTGGGGAAAAATACAAGGTGTGATTTCCCACCTTGACCGAAATTTTAAGTGGGATTTTTAAAATTTACGTGGGAACTTTTCTTTTCGTACTTGTCTTTAAAAATATTACAAAATAGTCCGATCGTGATCCAACACAAACTATCTAATAAAAGATGATTATCTAAGCTATGCTAGGCAAGAAATAATAAACATCAACAAGGCTCACACAAAACGGATCCTTCACAAAATTCGTGATCGCATAATAGGTGCTTTATAAAATGTTAAGCATGAAAAAGATCCTCTGATAGTTTGGTTATTTAACCAAAATTCTTTGATGTGTGATTTTTACAAAAAAAATCCTAAAAATTAGTTTAATATTTCCTCTATTTTTTCTGATCACATGTCATTTTATCTATTGATGTTTTTCAATGAAGACAGTACATTTTCGAAACCAGCATTCTCTTATAACCTTGTTATGAAGGAAGATTCCTTCTTGCCACTCCCTTTTTTTTTTTTTTTTTTGATGTTGTCCTTTGTGAATAGAATAAATGAAGCTAAAAAGTCTGCATTCACAAAGGGCTTAAATTGTTGAATAATCCCAAGGAATGAAGAAGTTGTCAATCAATCCCCCATGTTATTATATATGATAAATAGGGTTCCTAGATTCTTCTTTTCATTAATGAGGATAAGATGGCAGTTGAAAACTAACATACTCCATTTAGTTTGTATTGAATTATCAGTGATAGTAGTTTCGTTGCGCGATGTTTTGAACTCATGTCCGCTAGCTGCGGGAACAGCGCGCAAACGAACTTTTTTTGAGTGGGATTTCAAAAAATACTGCGGGAATCGCGCGAACCCTGATTCAAATTTGATTCATTCACTTGGCAGGGTATTCCTCAAACCAAACCTATAGGGTGTCTCCCTCGTTTCGCAGACACAAAATTTCCTACCCCCTTTTTTCTTGTTCAAACTTCCCTTTTGAAATATTTTGGGATTTCTAGGGATTTCAAGTCGGAAGCGGTGGGGACTGGTTCTGGGCTTCTAGGTCACTGTCCACTCCAACGGTCCACACCCCTCTTAATCCCTTTTGTCCACCCCTTCTTATCAGTATGACTCACCGCAGGTGAAGAAGCACGTGGTGACTTGGAATCTTATTTTGCATAGATTTCTTGCTTTTCTGCGGAATTTATATGGTTTTTCTTCGAATTTATATCACTTTGAGCCAAAATGAGCGAAATGATTTCTTTCATATGTAGATTATGTTGGGCATTTGCTGCAATTAGCGAGTTGAGAGCTCAAACGCGAAACAAAACTAACATTTGAAAATAATAAAAATATATTTGATCAGTAACTATTCATTCGATGCCTCATTTTTATTCAGTGGCTTGGCCAATACGAGGAGGGAAACCTTTATTTATACATCTTTTTAAAAGGGATAGGATTTCAAAATCGTAGAATTTCAAAAAAAAAAAAAAAAATCCTAAAATGTCCGAAACTTTTAACACTTGCCCTATTTTTTCTAAACTTTTCAATGTTTTACTTCGAAATTACGTAAGAAACTAGGATCATAAAATTAATATTTACTCTTCAGAAAATAGCTTTGTAATTTCCCAATACCTTTTTTACTAAGTACTTTTGAGAAAATAATGAAGAATATAATAAAATTAACGCAAATGCTAAACGATTGCTGCACATTTACAGTAAAACTCTATTTTTGGAAGGCACGTGGCATGAAGAAATACAACATAAACTAAAAGTGTAATATAACCAGTTAAAAGCTGAGTGTTAGTCATTTTGAACATTTGTACTAAAATTTGGAATTGAAAATTTAAGAAATTTGTAATTTTTGAGAAATGATGCTGCTTATTGCTTTTACCAACATCACGGGGATCGGGGATTCATTTTGGAAATCATCTTAGAATCACACATAAACTAAACGCTGAAAGCTTTAATTTTAATCATGAAATATTTTCAAAAACTTTCTTATTCAGTTTTTAATTCAATATTTTCTTGTTTCCATGAAAAGATTTTGTGTCATTTTGAAGAAATAATTTTTCCTCCATGTTAGTAAGTTTAAAACTTTACATTAAAATGTAAAGTTTTAATTCTTTTATTATTATTAAAACGGGTATTTAAAGCATCAACTATGGCCCCAACCAATGTTCTTAGAAAATCTGCGTTTTAAATAATCTTACTTCAAAACATCTTCATATGAAGAGTACTTCAAAACACACACTGCAAAAAAATTTCAAATTTTTAAAATGATTAACTGTGGATTATGGCCGACAAAAAATCCGGCGGTTTCTTAATATTTTTAAAAACTAATATAAATTATGTTTGTTTAAAATATAAAATTGAAGTATAAAATTGAATTGAAACAACGTTCTTTTGTTTAATCCCCCAATTAAATTATACATGCGAAGAAGGTGTTAAATTGGAAACATTTGGGGAATTGGAGTAATATTCATGCAATAAAAATATTTTAAGGTAATATTGAAACATATGAATAACTTTATTTTGAACATTAAACGCTTGTAATTTTAAAATTAATATCAAATTATTTGAATATGTTTGTCACTGAGTTATTTTAGTTGTCAAACATCTCGTTGCTTGAAAAAAATAATGACACAACTCAAAAAAGCAAGTTTTTCAATAAAGCAGTTTTAAAATTGTTGTGATACGTAATTTATTGTTCTTTCATTCATAACAATTCCTAATTATTGTAATGCCCCTTAAAAATGGTTAATACTATTCCTTTTATTTATTTCATGCAGTTTTTGTGCTAGCCTTTTAGGGTTCCTAAAAATTTTAATCAAATTTAGGAGACTTTGAGTTGCGTCTCATTCGAATAAAAACAACAATTTTTCTGAAACAACAATTTGAGGAATAGTGTAATAACCCTGAAAAGGTCTTTAAAAAAATTGTAACATTAAAATCAATACAGACACAACTCCAAATATGTCTCTATTGTCCATAATAAAATTTTATGAAAAAATCCTACATTAACAGCAATACAGACACAACACAAAATGCGTCTCTATTGCTCTATAAGGGACTTTTCTACTTCACTTCTTTACCCTGTTAGCACGTGGCCTTAGGGCTGCCCTCCCCCGGGCACGGGTAAGTGAAGTTCGACGACAGCTCGTGACCGACCCGACGTAGATTAGCTGGGCGTCAGCCCAGCCTTCCTACAGTGCTGTGTGGACCTGGCCCTCCTTGATACCCCTATGCTTGAAGAGTATCATTGAAGGGTTGTGGTTCCCTGTAATAAATGGGGTTAATAATACATACATACAATTACATTACTTTACTACTGCATATATGAACTACGGCATAAAAATGAACTACGGCATAAATTTTACTATTGCTTAAACATACACTAGGCTACCCTTTCCATGTTCGGTATAGGTATTTGACCTATCTCGATTTTTTGGGTAGCCTCTCTGAAAAGAAGAAAAAATTGGTTAAGTCTGCCGCTGTCTTGGGTGGGAATCGCCGGTGTCCTGGGATTACGGCTTAAAATGATATCCCACCCTGCTACCTGTAATTGAAAAGGGTTGTCATGAGTTAGCTAAATTTAAAACTTAAAAAAAAAAAAAACGAAAAAAACTTGTTTATCTTTTACTTTGTTTAAACCCTAATGCCTTAGCTTCCATCTACAGTTCTTATAATTTATTATTTTAATTTCTATTGACAAATTTAAAAAATAAAGAGGATTCCCCCCCTTTTGACCCCCTAAAAATCTTCTACTAATTTAGTTTTCCCTTTTTTAACATACTAAGCTACCTATCCTAATTTAAAAAAAAACATAACAAAAATGCCTAATAAAAAAAAATCATAACAAAAATTTAAAAACTTTCTTATTTTAAAACTATTTATATATATAGAAAAAGAAAAAAATGAAACAACTCTAGTAAGTAAATTTTTTCTTTTTTGCTAAACTCTATGACTGGTAGGAGGGAAAAGAGGGAGGATAGCTCCCTGGGCGAATTTTTTTGGAGGTGACCACCTAGGAGTGGGACATCCCTTCTTAGCTATTCCACCAGTGCCGTGCTATCGGATCTGGTAGAACGGGAATTTCTTTTTTTTTTTTTTTTTTTTTGTTTCCCTTTGGACGCATTCCGCAGGGTGGAGGTCGCATGGCTATTGTCCGGTGTTACCCTTCTTAGCTATCTATGGCTACGATACCAATAGAAAGTTTTTTTTTTTTTTACATTAAACACGGGACGAGACTACATCTATATTTTTGTTATTTTTGTTTTTTTTTTAATGTATTTTTTTTGTTTTTCTGCCTGTCCTGCACTGCAGGGTGGAAGTCGCATGGCTTTTGTCCGGGATTTTAATGTGTCGCTATGGTCACGACACTCCAGGGGTCTTCCTCCAGGGGGCGACGAGCGTTCATGAAAGCCTAAGTAGATGATAAATGGGCATTCTGCAACAGTAGGCGGAGGTGCGGAGGGTCCCTCCGCCTCCACCTCCGGCTCCCCTCCTCCGCCTGCCGAGTAGGGTTGAGCAGTAGGGTTCCTGATACTATCCTCGTAGAAGATTACGGGGGTTTCTGAGTGGAGTTGAGTTGTTACTCTACGTCTGAAGTTTCGTTTTTAGGAATGGCAACGGGGATATAGCGGTTGTCATGACAACGGTTACCAACTAAAATTACTCATGGCGCCACCTAGTGAGAGAAATTATTTTTTTGTACTCTGAGGTTATACACATGGCGCCATCTAGTGAGATAAATATTAATTAATCCATTTAAATATATTTTTCGGACTTGGAATTATTTTATTTAATTTCTCCTTGCTAGATCGGAAATCGAACCCACATCGTCAAAAGATCTTCATGGCAGTTAAATTGTAAACGCGCTAATTGACTATGCCATGAAGACCTGATAGCTACAACGCTAAATTGAATGTTAATATAATTCTCTTTCAGATGTTTGAGAAGACTGCCATCTAGCGAGAGAAAACTTTTTTTGAGCATAGAATATTTAATGATTTCCATGACAACGTATTTTTACGAAGAGCCTCCTAGTGACAAAAATAGGAATAATTATTTTTCGGACTTAGTCGTTTTCTGAAGTTATTATCGATTTCCAACTTAGGTTTTCACAAATAGCAACATGTTCTTAGTTTTAATTCCAAGGTTTGAAACACTCATGGCGTCACATAGTGAGAGAAATTATTTTTTTGAACTTAGTCGTTTTCCGGTGTTATTTTTAATTTCTAACTTGGGTTTTTCACATAATTTTTTTTTTATTATTTCAAGAGTTGAAGCACTCATGCTGCCGTCTAGCGAGAGAAAAATTATTTTTTTGGACATAGAATATTTTATTTAATTACATTTTCTTTCAGATATTCGAATTCGTATACCACAAACCTTAATGTTGTAAAACTCATTCGATCAAATCATGATTATTATGTTTTTTTTTTTCCACTTGCGTTTGTATCAGTCTTAACCGAAGTGTTCTAGTGATAATTAATTAATTATTTCCATCAGAATTAAGTTTCACAATTTTTAATCATATCATAGCACTATTTTAATCTTAATAATGTATAAGTAGTAACTATCTCCTAATTTTTAACATATTTTATTTTTACACTTGTAATTTTTTCCCCCAAAATATTAAACCCAGGATTAATTGCGATCCAATCAAATAGCTTCTTGAGAAAATTTATATTTAATGTGAACCAAACAAATCAATCCTCGAAATTTACAAAATTTAAGTCAAAGTTAATTATAGAAATGTTTAAGACTTAGAAAAATTTTTAAAATCTTTTTTCCTAAAGTATGAAAGACAGAATTAAATGAGAACTTATCAAACAGTTTCTTGAAAAAGTGTGGACTTAATATGCACCAATCAAATCAATCCACACAATTTACTAAATTTTAGTCAATTAAAAGTTTTGTTGAAATATTTGGAACTTAGAAAATGACCATCAATAGGTTTATACATACTAATTTAACAATACTTTTAAAAAAGCGGCCATTTCTTCTATACTTAAACAGGTTTACATACATATTACTGTTTTCTATCAATACAAATCAATGAATTTATATCAACTAAGACTATATTTACATTAGATAATCATCCTTTAATCAATATTATACCACTAGATTTTTTTTTCAAAGTTTAAGAGTTTGCATGAAATAGTGGAAGTTAGAGTATGTTTAGCAACTTTATTTTACATAGAATGATAAGCGAATTTTTCGTGCATTTCAATATTTATTTATTTTGTTTTTAATTAATATTTTTTTACACATTTTAACGTTTCAAACGAATACAATCTCAGAAATTATTGTGGTCATATACATCATGATTAAAGAAACTTTAAAAATAGTCAAGAGCATATTGCTAAATTTGTAACTACAAAGCAATTCAATAACCTGATTGTTGTACAATGCAAAACATTTAACGAACATTTCAGCTATGCAAAAGAGTTTTAAAACTTTGTCTTTAACATTTAACGAATTTTTCATTTTTTCAAAGAGTTATTTATTTTCAAAACTCTGTCTTTAACATATTTTTACGATTTACACAGAATAATACAACCGAGAAAAATATTTAACATAACTATTTACAACACGATTTTCACACAGTGAAAAAGTTTATTGCTTAAGCACGAAGAAACTTTAAAACTGTTCACATCGCAAATTTCATGCATTGAAAAATTCTGTTACTTATATACAAACTTAGAATCTTTGAAACTAAGATCACATGAATACAACTTAATTTAAATACGGTATTGCTTAAAATCATAGCTACAGAAAAATAAAAAAAAAGTTTGAAATATTATACTCAGACATAAAAAAACACACACAAGACATACCATTTGCAGAAACTACTATCATTAAAAATAATTAATAACATCAAGAGAATTTCTAGAACTTGGCAGAATGAATGCTAAAAAAGCCTCTTAGAAATAAAGGACAATTTCAAAACATCCTCCACCGAGTTCCTACTAAGCAAAGCAATCGTTGCGAATTTTCAGTTATCCTATACACGAACACAAAAGCAACTATGCAAAATCTAGCAATACAGTTAGTGAATGAACACAGAGAGAATGCACTTAAAATAATATCATTCACACGTTGAAAATCGAAGAAGTTTTTCATGCAATATAGCTATATTTCAATTATTCAAACTTACATGAAACTAATTTTAACAGAGTACAATCTTAGAAATGCTTTAAAGTTGAAATACAAATTATATAAAACATCATCTACTTACAGAGAAGGAAAATATATATCTTTCTAGGGCAAACCGCAGCGTAGAAATGACTCTTCAGACTCTTATCAGCTGACGAAGATAAGGCTCATCGACCACCCCCATCGAAGAATGACATATGCAAACATGATGCTACTAGCTGAGTAACACTATCGATAAACCAATTTGACTTCAATTGAAGTTTAATATGAATGTAACAGTAAGTTTTAATTTAAAAATATTTCATACATGCAAACATATACATACATATAAATTTAATAATTTTACGAAGACCTATGTATTTAACTCACCAAACTCAGACAGTTTTCCTTAAACACACATCTTTTTCCTAGATATAACCCTTTAATTCATTACTTCCGAGTGAAGAATTTCTGACCTTTAGTGTTATAATCAAGCCATACAATACATTTAACAAACGCTTCATTTATTCAAAACTTACTCTAAAACATTTAACGAACATTTCATCTATTCAAAGAGTTATTTATTTTCAAAACTCAATCTTTAAAATATGTTTTTACGACTCACACAGAACTTATAATTTACAAAGATTTTATGATATACAACCGAGAAAAATATTTAACAAAACTATTTCCAACACGAGTTTCATACATTGAAAAGGTTTATTAGCAAGGTTCGAAGAAAATTTTAAGACTATTTACACTGCAAATTTCATGTTTTGAGAAAATCTATTACTAACATACAAACTTGGAATCTTTACTTTATTCACACCTTTAATATTATAATCAAACATATGACACATTAAACGAACTTTCATCTATTCAAAGGCTTTCAAAACTTACTCTTTAATATTTAACGAACGTTTCATCTATTTAATGAGTTATTTATTTTCAAAACTCAGTGTTTAACACAATTTTTAAGATTTTCACAGAGTAATACAACCGATAAAAATATTTAACAAAACTATTTCCAATACGAGTTTCATACATTGAAAAGGTTTATTAGCAAAGTTCAAAGAAAACTTTCAAGCTATTTTCGCTGCAAATTTCATGTTTTGAAAAAGTCTATTACTAACATACAAGCTTGAAATCTTTACTTTGTTCACACCTTTAATATTATAATCAAGCACATAACACATTAAACGAACTTTCATCTATTCAAAGGCTTTCAAAACTTACTCTTTAATATTTAACGAACGTTTCATCCATTTAATGAGTTATTTATTTTCAAAACTCAGTGTTTAACACAATTTTTAAGATTTTCACAGAGTAATACAACCGATAAAAATATTTAACAAAACTATTTCCAATACGAGTTTCATACATTGAAAAGGTTTATTAGCAAAGTTCAAAGAAAACTTTCAAGCTATTTTCGCTGCAAATTTCATGTTTTGAAAAAGTCTATTACTAACATACAAACTTGAAATCTTTACTTTGTTCACACCTTTAATATTATAATCAAGCACATAACACATTAAACGAACTTTCATCTATTCAAAGGCTTTCAAAACTTACTCTTTAATATTTAACGAACGTTTCATCCATTTAATGAGTTATTTATTTTCAAAACTCAGTGTTTAACACAATTTTTAAGATTTTCACAGAGTAATACAACCGATAAAAATACTTAACAAAACTATTTCCAATACGAGTTTCATACATTGAAAAGGTTTATTAGCAAAGTTCAAAGAAAACTTTCAAGCTATTTTCGCTGCAAATTTCATGTTTTGAAAAAGTCTATTACTAACATACAAACTTGAAATCTTTACTTTGTTCACACCTTTAATATTATAATCAAGCACATAACACATTAAACGAACTTTCATCTATTCAAAGGCTTTCAAAACTTACTCTTTAATATTTAACGAACGTTTCATCCATTTAATGAGTTATTTATTTTCAAAACTCAGTGTTTAACACAATTTTTAAGATTTTCACAGAGTAATACAACCGATAAAAATATTTAACAAAACTATTTCCAATACGAGTTTCATACATTGAAAAGGTTTATTAGCAAAGTTCAAAGAAAACTTTCAAGCTATTTTCGCTGCAAATTTCATGTTTTGAAAAAGTCTATTACTAACATACAAACTTGAAATCTTTACTTTGTTCACACCTTTAATATTATAATCAAGCACATAACACATTAAACGAACTTTCATCTATTCAAAGGCTTTCAAAACTTACTCTTTAATATTTAACGAACGTTTCATCCATTTAATGAGTTATTTATTTTCAAAACTCAGTGTTTAACACAATTTTTAAGATTTTCACAGAGTAATACAACCGATAAAAATACTTAACAAAACTATTTCCAATACGAGTTTCATACATTGAAAAGGTTTATTAGCAAAGTTCAAAGAAAACTTTCAAGCTATTTTCGCTGCAAATTTCATGTTTTGAAAAAGTCTATTACTAACATACAAACTTGAAATCTTTACTTTGTTCACACCTTTAATATTATAATCAAGCACATAACACATTAAACGAACTTTCATCTATTCAAAAACTTTCAAAACTTACTCTTTAACATTTAACGATCATTTCATTTATTCAAGAAGTTATTTATTTTCAAAACTCAATCTTTAACACAATTTTTATAATTTACATAGGGTTTATGATATACAACCGAGAAAAATATTTATCAAAACTATTTGCGACGCGTCTTTCCCACATTGAAAAGGTTTATTACTAAAGTACAAAGAAAACTTTCAAGGTATTTACGTTACAAATTCCGTGTTTTGAAAAAGTCTATTACTTACATACAAAATTGAAATCTTTACTTTGAAACTAAGATTGCAAACAATTTTATACAGAGTTCAAGTTAAATATAGAATTGGTTAAAATCGTAGCAACATAAAGTACAGAATATAAAAAAAGTTAGAAACGTTATACTCAAAGACTTGCATTACTAACTGAAATAAAGAAACATAGCTTTCAACTACTACTACCAATGCAAAACTTAACCTGTTAAAACTCCATAAGAAAAGTCAAAGTACTGCGCACAAAACATCAAAACTTAGAGTCATCTAGTAAAACTTAGAACGAATAATGTAAAACTACAAAAATTTTCAAAATTAAAAGTGTTATGCACTTGCAAAATGTAAAAAGTACTGTGTGCAAATGTTAAAACTTTAACTAAAACATGAAACGAAGATGTAAAAATATTAAGTATAATATCTTAAAGCAACACTAAAATGTAAAAGTATAACGTACAAAACATCAAAGCTTAGATTCATCTAGTAAAACTTAGTATAAAAATGTAAAAGTACTAAGGACAGAACCTCAAATACATTAATTTGATAAAAGCAAAATGAAAATGTTAAAGTGCAAAAGACAAAACGTCAAACATAGATTAAGATGTTAAAACAATGTATCATAAATATTAAAAAAAAAAAAGACAAAGAAAAAATACTACATACAAACGGTCAAAACTTAGAACTAAAATTTTTTGATAAACCATATAATTTGAAATTCGTCTAGAAAAACTTAGAGCGGAAATGTAAAATTATTGAAGTTTACAAAACAAAAGTGTTAAGCATTCACAAGTTATTAAAACTTCAAAACGTAAAAAATGATTTCTCTACAAAAACTTGGAATGAAGTCGTAAAATTACTAAGTACAAACTGTTAAAACATCATAAAAATGTCAAAATGACAAGTATAAAGCAACAAAACATAGATTTGGCTCCTGAAATATTAATCAAAAATGTAAAAATTCTAACAACAAAATCCTAAAACTCTGAAAAATTAAAAAACACGCAGTACAAAACAACAAAACATGTAAAAATGTTAAGTATAAAGCTGCAAAACTCAAATTCACCCAGAAAAACTCAAAACAAAGATGTAAAAGTAAGGAACTTTTCAAAAGAAAAGTGTTATACACTTGCAAAATGTTAAAACTTAATGCAAAAATCTAAAAATTACTACGTACAAAATGTAAAAATTCTAAGTATATAACGTATTCATCAAGTGAAACTTTGTACGAAAATGTAAAAGTTTAAGTACGAAACTTAAAAAATTTAGATGGATCTACAAAAATTCAAACTAAAATCGTAAAAAGTATGAGTACAAAATGTTCAAACATTCTATAAATGCAAAAAAATTTAAGAGTACAAAATACAAAACGTAAAAAAAAAAGAAGTTAGAGTTATCTTCTAAAACTTAGACTGAAGTCGAGTGAAATTACTAAGTACGAAATGTTAAAACATCATAAAAATATCTAAATAACAAGTATAAAGTATCAAAACATAGATTTGTACATTGAAATGCACTTGCGAAATGTAAAAAGTACTGTGTACGAATGTTAAAACTTTAACTAAAACATGGAATGAAGATGTAAAAATATTAAGTATAATATATTAAAGCAACACTAAAATGTAAAAGTACTACATACAAAACATCAAAACTTAGATTCATCTAGTAAAACTTAGTATAGAAAATGTAAAAGTATATTTGACGCACAGAACGTCAAATATACATTTATTTAGTAAAAACATAACGAAAATGTTAAAGTACTATGGAGATATAAAAATACTAAGTATAATATACTGAAGCAACACAAATTACTAAACATAAAAAATTTGGACTTATCAAATAAAACTTGAAAACATAGATTCACCATCAAAACGTAGATGTGTTTAGAGCAATCTTAATCAGAAAAATGTAAAAGTTCGAAGAACAAAATGCTAATACTGTGAAATATTAAAAAATACACAATACAAAGCAATAATGCATGAAAGAGTGCTAACTTCAAACTTAAATGACAAATTGACTTAAATGACAAAACTTAAATGCATTCAGAGAAACTTAGAACGAAAAAATAATAGTACGGAAATTTGCAAAGTAAAAGTGTTATGCACTTTTCAAAATGTTAAAACTTAACTTTATCTACTAAAATCTGCAATGATGATGTAAAAATACTAAGTATAATATATTAAAGCAACACAAAAATATCAAAATATTAAATACAAAACGTAAAAAAAAAATTTAGATCTGTCGACTAAAACTTAGACTGAACACATAAAATTATTGAGCACGAAATGTTAAAACATCATAAAAATGAACAAATGACAAGTATAAAGTATCAAAACCAAAGATTCATCAACTGAAATCTTGATAAAAAATGTTAAAGTTCTGCGAACAAAAATGCTAAAACTGTGAAAAACTAAATATATGTAGTGCAACACAACAAAGCATGTAAAAGATAAAAGTTCAAAATTAAAACTGCTTTAATCTTAAAGTTACAACTGGAGATATTCTTCTCGCGAACAAAGAAATGGCAACTAACCGGCGATGAAGGGAGCCCTAACCAAGCACTGGCTCCCCATACTATATATTTTTAATGCTAAAACTGTGAAAAACTAAATATATGTAGTGCAACACAACAAAGCATGTAAAAGAAAAAAGTTCAAAATTAAAACTGCTTTAATCTTAAAGTTGTCGAGGAAAATCTATAGTTTGGGGAGTCGGTGCTTGGTTAGGGTTCCCTTCATCGCCGGTTAGTTGCCACTTCTTTGTTCGCGAGAAGAATATCTCCAGTTGTAACTTTAAGATTAAAGCAGTTTTAATTTTGAACTTTTTTCTTTTACATGCTTTGTTGTGTTGCACTACATATATTTAGTTTTTCACAGTTTTAGCATTTTTGTTCGCAGAACTTTAACATTTTTTATCAAGATTTCAGTTGATGAATCTATGGTTTTGATACTTTATACTTGTTATTTGTTCATTTTTATGATGTTTTAACATTTCGTGCTCAATAATTTTATGTGTTCAGTTTAAGTTTTAGTCGACAGATCTAAATTTTTTTTTTTACGTTTTGTATTTAATATTTTGATATTTTTGTGTTGCTTTAATATATTATACTTAGTATTTTTACATCATCATTGCAGATTTTAGTAGATAAAGTTAAGTTTTAACATTTTGAAAAGTGCATAACACTTTTACTTTGCAAATTTCCGTACTATTATTTTTTCGTTCTAAGTTTCTCTGAATGCATTTAAGTTTTGTCATTTAAGTCAATTTGTCATTTAAGTTTGAAGTTAGCACTCTTTCATGCATTATTGCTTTGTATTGTGTATTTTTTAATATTTCACAGTATTAGCATTTTGTTCTTCGAACTTTTACATTTTTCTGATTAAGATTGCTCTAAACACATCTACGTTTTGATGGTGAATCTATGTTTTCAAGTTTTATTTGATAAGTCCAAATTTTTTATGTTTAGTAATTTGTGTTGCTTCAGTATATTATACTTAGTATTTTTATATCTCCATAGTACTTTAACATTTTCGTTATGTTTTTACTAAATAAATGTATATTTGACGTTCTGTGCGTCAAATATACTTTTACATTTTCTATACTAAGTTTTACTAGATAAATCTAAGTTTTGATGTTTTGTATGTAGTACTTTTACATTTTAGTGTTGCTTTAATATATTATACTTAATATTTTTACATCTTCATTCCATGTTTTAGTTAAAGTTTTAACATTCGTACACTGTACTTTTTACATTTCGCAAGTGCATTTCAATGTACAAATCTATGTTTTGATACTTTATACTTGTTATTTAGACATTTTTATGATGTTTTAACATTTCGTACTTAGTAATTTCACTCGACTTCAGTCTAAGTTTTAGAAGATAACTCTAACTTTTTTTTTTTACGTTTTGTATTTTGTACTCTTAAATTTTTTTGCATTTATAGAACGTTTGAACATTTTGTACTCATAATTTTACGATTTTAGTTTGAATTTTTGTAGATCCATCTAAATTTTTTAAGTTTCGTACTTAAACTTTTACATTTTCGTACGAAGTTTCACTTGATGAATACGTTATATACTTAGAATTTTTACATTTTGTACGTAGTAATTTTTAGATTTTTGCATTAAGTTTTAACATTTTGCAAGTGTATAACACTTTTCTTTTGAAAAGTTCCTTACTTTTACATCTTTGTTTTGAGTTTTTCTGGGTGAATTTGAGTTTTGCAGCTTTATACTTAACATTTTTACATGTTTTGTTGTTTTGTACCGCGTGTTTTTTAAATTTTTCAGAGTTTTAGGATTTTGTTGTTAGAATTTTTACATTTTTGATTAATATTTCAGGAGCCAAATCTATGTTTTGTTGCTTTATACTTGTCATTTTGACATTTTTATGATGTTTTAACAGTTTGTACTTAGTGATTTTACGACTTCATTCCAAGTTTTTGTAGAGAAATCATTTTTTCTGTTTTGAAGTTTTAATAACTCGTGACTGCTTAACACTTTTGTTTTGTAAACTTCAATAATTTTGCATTTCCGCTCTAAGTTTTTCTAGACGAATTTGAAATTATATGGTTTATCAAAAAATTTTAGTTCTAAGTTTTGACCGTTTGTATATAGTATTTTTTCTTTTTCTTTTTTTTTTTTTTTAATTTTTATGATACATTGTTTTAACTTATTGTGAAAATCTTAAAAATTGTGTTAAGCACTGAGTTTTGAAAATAAATAACTCATTAAATAGATGAAACGTTCGTTAAATGTTAAAGAGTAAGTTTTGAAAGCCTTTGAATAGATGAAAGTTCGTTTAATGTGTTACATGTTTGATTATAATATTAAAGGTGTGAATAAAGTAAAGATTCCAAGTTTGTATGGTAGTAATAGATTTTCTCAAAACATGAAATTTGCAGTGTAAATAGTCTTAAAATTTTCTTCGAACTTTGCTAATAAACCTTTTCAATGTATGAAACTCGTGTTGGAAATAGTTTTGTTAAATATTTTTCTCGGTTGTATATCATAAAATCTTTGTAAATTATAAGTTCTGTGTGAGTCGTAAAAAAATATTTTAAAGATTGAGTTTTGAAAATAAATAACTCTTTGAATGGATGAAATGTTCGTTAAATGTTTTAGAGTAAGTTTTGAATAAATGAAGCGTTTGTTAAATGTATTGTATGGCTTGATTATAATACTAAAGGTCAGAAATTCTTCACTCGGAAGTAATGAATTAAAGGGTTATATCTAGGAAAAAAATGTGTGTTTAAGGAAAACTGTCTGAGTTTGGTGAGTTAAATACATAGGTCTTCGTAAAATTATTAAATTTATATGTATGTATATGTTTGCATGTATGAAATATTTTTAAATTAAAACTTACTGTTACATTCATATTAAACTTCAATTGAAGTCAAATTGGTTTATCGATAGTGTTACTCAGCTAGTAGCATCATGTTTGCATATGTCATTCTTCGATGGGGGTGGTCGATGAGCCTTATCTTCGTCAGCTGATAAGAGTCTGAAGAGTCATTTCTACGCTGCGGTTTGCCCTAGAAAGATATATATTTTCCTTCTCTGTAAGTAGATGATGTTTTATATAATTTGTATTTCAACTTTAAAGCATTTCTAAGATTGTACTCTGTTAAAATTAGTTTCATGTAAGTTTGAATAATTGAAATATAGCTATATTGCATGAAAAACTTCTTCGATTTTCAACGTGTGAATGATATTATTTTAAGTGCATTCTCTCTGTGTTCATTCACTAACTGTATTGCTAGATTTTGCATAGTTGCTTTTGTGTTCGTGTATAGGATAACTGAAAATTCGCAACGATTGCTTTGCTTAGTAGGAACTCGGTGGAGGATGTGTTGAAATTGTCCTTTATTTCTAAGAGGCTTTTTTAGCATTCATTCTTCCAAGTTCTAGAAATTCTCTTGATGTTATTAATTATTTTTAATGATAGTAGTTTCTGCAAATGGTATGTCTTGTGTGTGTTTTTTTATGTCTGAGTATAATATTTCAAACTTTTTTTTTATTTTTCTGTAGCTATGATTTTAAGCAATACCGTATTTAAATTAAGTTGTATTCATGTGATCTTAGTTTCAAAGATTCTAAGTTTGTATATAAGTAATAGACTTTTTCAATTCATGAAATTTGCGGTGTGAACAGTTTTAAAGTTTCTTCGTGCTTAAGTAATAAACTTCTTCACTGTGTGAAAATCGTGTTGTAAATAGTTATGTTAAATATTTTCTCGGTTGTATTATTCTGTGTAAATCGTAAAAATATGTTAAAGACAGAGTTTTGAAAATAAATAACTCTTTGAAAAAATGAAAAATTCGTTAAATGTTAAAGACAAAGTTTTAAAACTCTTTTGCATAGCTGAAATGTTCGTTAAATGTATTGCATTGTACAACAATCAGGTTATTGAATTGCTTCGTAGTTACAAATTTAGCAATATGCTCTTGACTATTTTTAAAGTTTCTTTAATCATGATGTATATGACCACAATAATTTCTGAGATTGTATTCGTTTGAAACGTTAAAATGTGTAAAAAAATATTAATTAAAAACAAAATAAATAAGTATTGAAATGCACGAAAAATTCGCTTATCATTCTATGTAAAATAAAGTTACTAAACATACTCTAACTTCCACTATTTCATGCAAACTCTTAAACTTTGAAAAAAAAAAAATCTAGTGGTATAATATTGATTAAAGGATGATTATCTAATGTAAATATAGTCTTAGTTGATATAAATTCATTGATTTGTATTGATAGAAAACAGTAATATGTATGTAAACCTGTTTAAGTATAGAAGAAATCGCCGCTTTTTGTAAAAGTATTGTTAAATTAGTATGTATAAACCTATTGATGGTCATTTTCTAAGTTCCAAATATTTCAACAAAACTTTTAATTGACTAAAATTTAGTAAATTGTGTGGATTGATTTGATTGGTGCATATTAAGTCCACACTTTTTCAAGAAACTGTTTGATAAGTTCGCATTTAATTCTGTCTTTCATACTTTAGGAAAAAAGATTTTAAAAATTTTTCTAAGTCTTAAACATTTCTATAATTAACTTTGACTTAAATTTTGTAAATTTCGAGGATTGATTTGTTTGGTTCACATTAAATATAAATTTTCTCAAGAAGCTATTTGATTGGATCGCAATTAATCCTGGGTTTAATATTTTGGGGGAAAAAATTACAAGTGTAAAAATAAAATATGTTCAAAATTAGGAGATAGTTACTACTTATACATTATTAAGATTAAAATAGTGCTATGAGTTGATTAAAAATTGTGAAACTTAATTCTGATGGAAATAATTAATTAATTATCACTAGAACACTTCGGTTAAGTCTGATACAAACGCAAGGGGAAAAAAAAAACATAGTAATCATGATTTGATCGAATGAGTTTTACAACATTAAGGTTTGTGGTATACGAATTCGAATATCTGAAAGAAAATGTAATTAAATAAAATATTCTATGTCCAAAAAAATAATTTTTCTCTCGCTAGACGGCAGCATGAGTGCTTCAACTCTTGAAATTAAAAAAAATAAATTAATGTTACCACTCGTGAAAAACCCAAGTTGGAAATTAAAAATAACATCGGAAAACGACTAAGTCCAAAAAATAATTATTCCTGTTTTTCGCCACTAGGAGGCTCTTCGTAAAAATACGTTGTCATGGAAATCATTAAATATTCTATGCTCAAAAAAAGTTTTCTCTCGCTAGATGGCAGTCTTCTCGAACATCTGAAAGAGAATTATATTAGGATTGATTTAAACTGTACTTTACTGAAATCATTTGGTGGTCTCATGGATAAAGCGCGCAATTCATCAGAGCGCCAAATGATTTTTGGAGGTGGAGGTCGCATGTTCGATTCCCGACCTAGCAAGGAGAAATTAAATAAAATAATTCCAAGTCCGAAAAATATATTTAAATGGATTAATTAATATTTATCTCAGTAGATGGCGCCATGTGTATAACCTCAGAGTACAAAAAAATAATTTCTCTCACTAGGTGGCGCCATGAGCAATTTTAGTTGGTAACCGTTGTCATGACAACCGCTATATCACCGTTGCCATCCCCTAAAAACTAAACTTCGGACGCAGAGTAACAAGTAAGAAAAACAACTCAACTCCACTCAGAAACCCCCGTAATCTTCTACGAGGATAGTATCAGGAACCCTACTGCTCAACCCTACTCGGCAGGCGGAGGAGGGGAGCAGGAGGTGGAGGCGGAAGGACCCTCCGCACCTCCGCCTCCTGTTGCAGAATGCCCATTTATCACCTACTAAGCCTAGCTTGAGGATTTTCTAACTAAAGATTTGACTTGGATATTGCACCCGGGTCCAGTTATTTGAAGGTAAGTGCAATTCTCCTCGTCGAGGGCTGGCAGAGAACTATTTTGTTAGGGGCATTTGTTTGCTCGTGACACCCCTGACCAAACCGGTAGTTGAAAACACTCCTGGACCTGAAATATGAATACTGAAAAAGAAACCTTCAAGTGCTTCTGTCATCGTTTTTTTTTTCCCGTTCATTCATTCATTTTTCTCATTCATTCTCTCTACCCCCCCTTTTTATTAATTAGCATTTATACTCCCCCCCCCCTACTCTTCTTAACGTTTCGCATTTTTCATTCATATTCTATTTTTAATTTCAATTTTTAATTTATTAATATTTTAAAAATTGAAATTAAAATTAGAATATGAATGACAAATGGGACACGTTAAGAAAAGAAGGGGGGGGGGGGAATAAGTATAAATGCTAATTAATAAAAAGTGGTGGCAGAGAGAATGAATTAGGACCTAATCAGAGTTGTGCCTTTTTTCAATAAAATTGGCAGTACTCACCCAAGCAGCAGTCGAAACACAACACGAGTTATGCCTCTGTTCAACAACAACAAAAAAAAGGGGTCTAATTTTCATTCTGAAAAGACACTTATGTGGGCAACTTTGCTATCTACGACTTGGTTCTTTATTCCATATAAAAGATCAATCTTTTAAAAGTATTATCAATTAAAATTTTAAATTGATTACGCTGCACATTATAATTGATAATTGTTTGAGGGGTGCTACATACCCAATTGAAACAAAGAAAATTCAGTTTTTTGTGAAATTGCGCTTTTTACCTATTTGGTAATATTTTTCGAAACCCTTACAAACGCAAAAATCATCCTATTTTGTTAAACAAAAATGGCTGCTAACAAAATTCAGTAAAAGACAAACATTCAAAAGTAGTGTTTTTGGACTCAACGGCAATCAGGCAATCTGTCGGCAAAACGAGGAGTTTACCGGCGATGTTTTTCCCTCTTCGAGGGAATTTGTCAGAGCGGGGAAGGAAATCTTAGTGTCGGCGAAACGGGGGGATGAACCATCTAAATAGAGCTTTATACGTAAACAGAACAAACAAAAAAGCCCTGCTGCGGGCAGCCATGACGCTTGCAGATCCTGCGTGAGGTAAAGATGTGCCTCAAATCGAGAATTGGCGAAATTGCGTGCGCATCGTTACGCAAGAATCCGAATCTCGACAAATCAGAGGTTTGCATGCGCATTTGCGTGAACATCGTTACACCAGAATCCGGCCCTAAGTAACGTTAAAACATTGAAGTAATTAAGTAGCAATGTTTTAACATCTGTTATTGGTTTTCCAAATTATTTACTATTTTTTAAACAGTAGGACAGTGTTACAATACAAATTAGACTAAATAAAATACAATACTACCTTTTTCCAAAAAAGCATTGTAAAAGTCGGCATCGTTATTTCATTTCCTGGCTTTTTCGGGAGCAGCAGAAACATTATGCGCAGTAATTTTTTAAACGAAAGAACGATTGGGCGCAATATTAAGAAAAAACCTGCTTATGAGAGATATGCGTAAGTAGTACTATGTTTTGGCGAAAAATGAAAACCTGGTTAATTACTTCTTGTATCGCGCGTATACTCATCAGCCGTATTTCATTAATTAAGTCAAATATTGGAAGAAGTTTTTTTGAATCCAAAACTATTATTAAAAATCTTTAGTTATTTTTTCTCTAAGGGGGAAAACTAAATTTTCGAAAAATTCAAACGTTAGGAGAAAAGCGAATTTTTATGTGAAAAATTGGGAAAAGCGGATTTTGAATCAAATTAAAAAACCGGAAAACAGGCATCCCAGAAATTTAAAGCTTTTTGATGGGTCATTATCACTTCAAAAGGGCCCATTATTCGCCAAGAAAGTAATTCAAAGCTGATACAATTTTTAAAAATAATAACAGAGATTTATTTAAGTAAAAAAAACACAATAACTGATTCAAAAAATACAATAGGAAAAATAACTTAAAGCCATAATAAAGTAAAGTTGACTAAATTTTAATGTTTTACCAAAACTAAACTAACGGGCATTTTACGAGGTCGGTGCAGCTCAAGAAAATATCTCTAATAAAAATATCCTAAGTTGGATGATCCATATCACCGGGTAAAGATGTCGAACTCCCGTCCGCTCTCCTTATACCCCATTCGCACTGGGAAGTTAATCCTGGTTAAAAAGCTTAGGGATCAGTAAATCTGGATCGAATATTTTTAAACGGTTCGCACTAGAGCCAGCACATGAGATTAAATAGCCTCGAAAACTGTTTGGTGTCGAGGCTTGGGGTGACGTCAACAGATTCGCGGACAGTGTTTACATTTTGATTTTGATTTTATCAACTAATGACAACGTGATTCACAGAATTTTGATTATTTTATTGATTCTTTTTGTCCATTTTTTAATGGCGCACTTTTGAATAGATTTTAAAACTTATGAAATAAGCACATTCGTGCAGCGATATAACCTATAAAATGTAGTATTAGATTTAGAACAAGAAATAAAACCTGCAAATTTAGCGGTATTATTGACATGAATGATGTTTACAGATGGTAGAATTCGAAATTAAACAATTCCTGAAAGCATCACTAAATATTTTTTACACGATTGTTTGCAGTAAAATATTACAAATTCCAGCATTTAATATTTTTTAAGCAAAAATTTAGAATTATTGCTGTTTTAAATCTGTGTATGAGATTCTGGTCAAGTAGTATTTTCAGTGTGATAGTTATATAAGCATAATTTTTATTTGACTCAAACTTACCAGAAATTTGAAATGACTCACTTTTATTTGAACTCTACCATTAGTACATCCACACAAATTCCTCTTTCTGATTTTACTATTCTTATCAACACAAAAATTAAGCAAATGTTCCCATTCACTTCCCTTTTCTATCATTTGATTTCAACAAATTCCTTCTTTTAAGAAAAGCAAATTCTTTTCTTCAAAGACAAGATATGGCAGTTTTAGCTGTATTATGATATACGCTCTTAAATTTCATTTTTAAACTTTACCATTTTCCCCACTAAAGTTTAAAATGAACTCATAGTTTGATTTACAGCACAAAAAAAAGTTAGAAGTACTTCACAAATAGAAATACGTAGAACTTATTTCTAAACTTTTCTCTTTTTTCCTTTTTTTAAAGTTTTTATTTCATTTTGAAAATCCTGAGAAATTTTTGGTTTCCACCAAAAACAGAAAGATCCCATTATAACCCAGTATTTGGGGACATGTTTTGCATCTGTGTTATTGTGAGTACAGAGGCAGTAATTTTTAGTTCTCATATTTATTAACAAGTAGTAGTTACGCCAGCTCTGCAAGATTTCTAAATACAAAATGTTATTCCATAGAGATGAACCAATAATGAAGAAAAGAACCGTTGCATTTTTCTTGAACAATATATACATAACTATTTCACACCAAACCGTAATATATAACTCTATGATTTTGAATTTCATGATGTAATCACCGATTCACACATTGTGTTATAAATGCTTAATCCGTGTGATGCGCACAGGCAGGGATCTCGATCAATTTGATTTGTTTAAAATGATGAAACTTAATAAATTTTTAGGGCTCGACCGATGGCATTTTTTGGCCGATGGGCCGATGCCGATGGCCGATGGAAAAAAAAAAGTCGCTTTAAACCATTGAAACGTGTAGAATGCTTGTCAAAAATGTCATTTAAATCATTTACTATTTATTTTTATGTTTAAAAAAGCATAAATGCATTATTCAAGCACCGTAAAATTGTTTGGGGGAAGTTTACGTAATAATTAAAACTGAAAGAATCACTCGCTATTCTAGTAAAGTAATTAAACTATTTGGAGGTTAAAAAAAAAATAAAAAATGCTACATCAGAGAATTTTCAAATCTTTGCAAAAAAAAAAAAAATACTCAACAACTATTGAATCGGCTCGGGTCTAATTCCCTTTCCTTCAACATTTTCTTTTTATAACACCTGCACTGCAAATGCTAAGTGCAGCTGCCTTTATTTTCTTATTTTTTTCATGGAGAGGAATGCAGATGTTATGACACAGACTAACAAATAATGTGGGTTTGTATTTTTAACGAAACTGTCAACCCCCTCCTCTCATATTTTTTTCATGAGTCCCCCCCCCCCCGTTTTTGAAAGAAAAGCGGGAACGATTACATGTTTATTTTTCATTAAAAAAGTTATTTTAAGCTCTTTTTCTGAAATAAAAATAAAATATTAAAACATTTCACTCGCAGTATTATCCCTTATATAGTATATCCCTTTTTCATAACCAAGAAATACTGAATATTGCTT
Source organism: Octonoba sinensis (assembly GCA_038502835.1). NCBI lineage: Eukaryota > Metazoa > Arthropoda > Arachnida > Araneae > Uloboridae > Octonoba > Octonoba sinensis. Next base: position 181,930,770 of record CM076599.1, read on the forward strand.
TGAAAACATAGACGTGAGATTTTTTTTGTCAATACAAATGAATGCTGGGTCTTAAGAACTAATTTTATTAGAATTTTTTTTCTTGTGAGTTGAAAATTACACTGAAATACTTGACTTGTTCTTTATACTTTTATGAGCACAATGTAAGGTCACCGAAATAAACCAATATTTTGAGCACCAGCAGTTTTCTGTTGAAAAATAGTCTTCTGAAAACACGTGATCGTTTATAAAAATTAAGATGTATTTTGAAAAAAAAAAAAATTATATACGTTGACAATTTTTGAAATTAATGCAATTGTAGCATTTTTATTAAGAAATTATTGTTCCACCCTGTATCCCAAACTCGTTTTTAAAGAATTAAATTTTTGAAAATTGCAAGTCGAACTTGGACACATAAAATTTCGATCAATAAACATTTATACTGAAAAATTGATTCATATTTTTTATCAATATGTTCTATGTTGTACAAGAAATATGCTAAACTGAAAGCAGATGCAACGAGATTGTTGTACAATAGCAGAAAAACTGTCAACTGTCTAATACGTGGCATCAAAGAAGCCAAAAAATTGCTCTAAAAACGAAGTATAAACGGGGAAAAATTAAAATAATTATCGTATAAAAAATGTTAAGATGTATTTTGAAAAAAAAAAAAAAAATGCATTGATCAATTTTCGAAAATAAAGAAATTTTAGCATTTTTATTAAGATGTCATTAAATCCTGCGTGCGAACTCGCATTTTGAGAATTCAATTTTTAAAAATTGCAAGTCGAACTTGGACACATAAAATTTTGATCAATAAATATTTATACTGGGAAGTTTTTCTTATTTTTGACCAATCTTTTCTATGTTGTAAACTAAAAATGAAATAATGAGAACAACCGCACACTAAAAGCAGATGCAACAAGATTGCTGCACAATTGCAGAAAAACTTTAACACGTGGGATCGAAAAAGCAAAAAAAAAAAAAAACCGCAAAAAGAAAATTTTTACGCTGGTAAAAATAAAAATTATTATCGTACTTTGATTGAGTTGATTTTTTATTGTTTACAATTTCGTAATAATAAGAAACATGACAAACTAAAAGCAGATGGTATAATATTATTGCACAATGACATCTAATGCATTAAGTCGTTATTGAAAGAAAAACGGACAAAAATGAGGCAACTAACCTAGTGCGAAAAACAAATAGCACTCATAAGACGCCTCAATGACTTTTACTTAAACATATTCTATTTCGCGAACATTCTGCTCAAAGAGAGCTATTTTAATAACGAAGGTTTTCGGGCAGCGATCGCTTAAACTAGTTTTCCGAATTTTTTATCAAATACTTTGTAGAATGACATTATTTTTGTGTGTTTTTTTTTAAACTTATGTGCTGCCTGTTATTGTATGGAAATAGAAATTGAGCTATGGAGAAAAAAAGAAAGTGAAAGACAGAATGTTTTCTGGAAAATTGTCACTGCGAAAAACATCGGCCTTGCATCGGCTTCTAGATGTTTTTTACGGCCGATGGGCCGATTTTTTTCTAAAGTTAACATCTGCCGCCGATGCCGATGGCCGATGGCAACTTTGTTGAACAATCGGCGCCGATGCATCGGCCGCCGATGCATCGGTCGAGCCTTATAAATTTTTAGATGAGATACACAAATTCTCTGCAATTTAGGAGCAAAATCTCCCCCCCCCCCCAAGAAGAGCTTTTACACTATTCAGTGCTCAAACCTCGGATTCACAGAGTTTGTATCAGCTTTTGGAGCAGAAAAAAGGGCTTTTGTATCAGTTTGGAGCAGAAGAAATCAACTTTTGTATCAGTCTAGGAGCCGAAAATATCAACTTTACCATTTTTGGAGGAGTTTTTTTCTTTATTTTTTAAATATTAGATGGCTGTTTTAAAGCAATGTTATTTTCATACATCAAAGGTAAGAGCAGTTTTACGTCTTCAAAATGATAGGAAACTTCAGTCATCCTTGAAAAGCCTGATTAGATTATTTCAAAAACTGGATTTTTTAAATATTTTTTAAGAAATTATTTATAACCTATTCAAAAAGTAAGACTAATTAAACCTATAACCCTTATAAAGGTGCTTTTCAATACTTTTCTCAAGAAACAGATTATATATAAAAAAGTTTTCTTGTTTTTTTTCTTCATCTAATAGTTAAGAAAAGCTGGAAGAAAGCTTAAAATTTCCTCCTTTTTAAAAATCATTGCATTCCTTCCCTTTTGTTTAATAGCTAAAACACTATTCTTTCAAGAAAATAACCAAACACAAACTAATACCAAAGGTTCAACTATTTTAAACCATTTATCAGTTAAAATTTGTTTTTTAAATGATACTTATTTAGGTTTAACCATTGTGATTATAGTAACAGTAAAATTTTGTATGAATTAAATATAATTACATATTTTATCAAAAAATGTTTGAAGTCTATCCGATTTTCTACCTGCAGTAATATTTATTATTTCTCTGATTAAGAAATATTCTTTTAAATTTCGATCCTAAATACACCCTTCGGAAGTAATTAATGGCACCAAACGTAAATTGCTGAGTTTCATAACTTTGCAGCAAGAAAATTCAAGAACCAAATTATATTTTTCAGTTCTATAATAGAAAGGCAAAATGTATTTTTTATTATATGCTGATAATTTAATGCCAATAATTTAATGTCAATATGTTGATAATTAATTAATGATTTGTTTTCAACAATTTATTTTAACATCTTTGAAAAATTGTGTAATACACTGATGGAAAAAAAATCCCAACACCAAGAAATAATTATTGTAGAGTAATGAAATTTCAGCAATATATTTATATATGTAACGTACGTAATTGATTACAATTTCAAGATCACAGGTTAATTTAAGCTCGAGAAAAGCTATTGCAGAAGTGAAATACAGGTACATTAATAACCGGTGTAACCGCCAGAATTTTGAATGCAAGCATACAAACGTGCATGCATTGAATCATACACAGGGCACGACTTAGCCTAATTGGGGACCGGGGCAAAAACTTATTTGTGGCCGGCTCTGCTTCTCTTTTAAAAAGTGCATTAAAGAAGGAAACACAATGTAAACTTTCTATTCGATTTGGGGTCCCCTCAGATGTGGGGGCCCTGGGCAGCTGCCCCGTATGCCCCTGCCTTAATCAGGCCCTGATCATACAGGTGCTGGATGTCCGTTAGTGGGATGGAGTTCCATGCCTGTTCCACTTGGTCGATCAATACCGGGACGGTTAATGCTGGTTGTGGATGACGCTGGAGTTGTCGTCCAATGATGTCCCATACGTGCTCAATTGGAGACAGATCTGGTGATCTGGCAGGCCAAGGCAACATGTCGACACCCTGTAGAGCACGTTGGGTTACAACAGCAGTATGAGGTCGAGCGTGATCCTGTTGGAAAATACCCCCTGGAATGCTACTCATGAAAGGCAGAACAACAGGTTGAATCACCAGACTGACGTACACATTTGCTCTCAGGGTGCGTGGGATAAGCACGAGAGTGCTTCTGCTGCCATAAGAAATTGCTCCCCAGACCATAACTCCAGGTGTAGGTTCAGTGGGTCTAGGCCGCTGACAGGATGACTGCAGCCGCTCGCCTGGCCTCCTCCTAACCAACACACGGCCATCACTGGCACCAAGGCAGAACCTTCTTTCATCAGAAAACACAACAGATCTCCACTCCGTCCTCCAATGAGCTCTAGCCTGACACCACTGACGTCGCAAACGGCAGTGGTTTGGCGTTAGTGGAATGCACGCTACAGGGCGTCTGTCTCGGAGCTGTCCTTGAAGTAACTGATTGGTAACAGTTCGTTGTGTCACTGTGGTGTCAACTGCTGCTCAAATTTCTGCGGCAGACGCAGTACGACTTGCTACGGCCATACGCCGAACACGGCGGTCTTCCCTCTCAGTAGTGCCACGTGACCGCCCAGAACCCGGTCTTCTTGAAGCAGTGCTTTCCCTTGACCACTGCTGCCATCATTCATGCACAGTGGATGCATTCCTGCCAAGCCGTTCTGCAATCTCGCGGAAAGAAAACCCACCTTCTCGTAGGCCTATTACACGACCTCGTTCAAACTCAGTGAGCTGTTGATAATGGCTTCGTCGTCTTCTTAAAGGCATTGTAGACTAACATCAACTCACTACATCAAATCTCGACGCTAAATAACGCTCAGGAACGTTACAGCGCGCATTTAAAGCAAACCTGATTTGCATCTTCCGTGTGTCGCTACTAGCGTCACACTGGTGCGCCTAGCGCAAAATTTGAATCGACGTCATCTTTCAGACGTATAAACACGCCTGCCGAATTTCGTTTCGCTAGCACAACTCCTTATTGGTGTTGGGATTTTTTTTTCCATCAGTGTAGTTACAACTAAATTTTAAGAGCACTAGGGTTACAGCAGTTGGATGCTGAAAGAAAGTAAATTGGAAATGCATTATAATTTCATAACTTTCAAATCTAATTAAAAAATTGAATCTTTAAGCAAGAGTACTTTTATGAGGTCGTTAATCCAGACCAAAATTTCCATTTCTTCTAATAATATTGCTTATGTTTGTTAAAAATCATCAATTCATTAGGATATACTTGCTTTTTTTAAAAAATGATTTTTCTACCTTAACTGTAATTTTTTTACTTATTTTGTTCTTTATATTGATGTTTTTTAATTGCTTGTGGTTATATGATATAGATTTGGAGCTTAAAGAGTAATGAGAAAAGAAAAAGCTGCAATTCAATGTTTAACTTTACAGCGTTTGAAAGCCCACCGCTAAACACTTTCGGGAACAAATATATATTTTCAAACAATGTTTTTATTTAAAATAAAAATAAATTGTATGTATTTACATTGAGAAGAAACATTAATAAATGGTTGAAATGACAGAAATCCGATTTTTGTAGCGGATGCAAAAAGATTGCAGAACTTTGCTTGCACGTGGAAAGTAGGCTTAAGGAATTTAAAAGAATTGTTATAATGGAGCAGCTATCTTTTTAACATCTGTTCTGTTATAGATTCTTCAGATTGATTAGTATTTTCTAAACATTAGAAAACACAACGTGCACTGAGGAAAAACGCTAAGTTTTTTTTTGCCACGTTCCATGAAAGTATAAACTTTTTTATCTATTTCAAGAAAAACTTACTAAATAAAATGTTTAACATAAATAGTGACAAGATAAATGATTTTTCTCTATAACAATACAAAATACTAGAAATCGTCTCACTGTTTCTTCTACAAGCGTGGGATACATCACTCATTCTGCTCAATATTTTCATCCACAGTTGATATAATATTTATTAATAAACTACTTCAAAGTAAAAAATTAGTTGACTAAAGGAAAAATGTAACAAATATTGACGATTTTCAGGTGGAAAAAAAAATAGCATCTAAACTTTTTTCGATTTCTTTCCCTGAAAATCGCGATTTGGCGCAAATTTTCCAAAAGAAAGCATTTTGTAGCAGCATGTAGCAGAAAAATCGTTTTGGCGCAGATTTGCGCAATTAGCGCAGCTGTGGGAGCCCGTGGAATCCCTGCACTATTTCACTCACAAGAATCTTCACTTATATTTTGTAACATGTATCACAAGCTTTCAATACGACAAGCAGGAATGAACTCTATATATTTAGAGGAAGAAAAAAGCTCCCAAGTTTCAATTTCATACAACACGGATTGCTCTCAAGTTTCAAACATTTTATTGATACAATTACAATACAATATTGTTTTGCCACTTATAAATCATTAAATGACTGTATATTTTTATTTTTGCAATTTCAATACAGGAACATTGTAAATTTTAAATGGACACAATGAATAAAAATATGATCACTTAGCATACTTATATATTGCATATTTCTGTTTTAATATTGGATATTAATGATAGGAATTACTCATTTGTAAAGATTTTTTAACACAATCTAGTTCATTTAAATGTACAATAGTGCAATTTTTTATCATCATCCTCTCACGGGTAGGCGAAGGTACTCTTGAACCTTTTCTAAATGCACTGTTAAAAATTTCATCATGAAATTACGGTTAAATGACCGGCAGCAGTCTGCCCATCTAATGCACCGTTAAATTTACGGTTCGGAACATTTTTCTATGTTTACGGGACCTAACCATTTCCTAACAGCTTGGTTAAAAAGCCGTAAACACAAAAGTTTAAGGTTTTTTTAACCATTTAAAAATATTTTCAAAACAAAATTTTTACCGTTTTCGAGGCGTAGAATCCCTAAATGACGCTTGCGGGAATCGAACCCGGTTGTTCTGGTATACCAACTTTGCTCTCTAACCATTCGGCCATCAGCACCACACAAAGCGGTCGTTTATTTATCAATAAATCTTTCCTTTCAACAGGAAAACTGCATTAAAATTGAAATTTCAGTTTTTGATTGGATCCAAAGCCACCTTTGGTCTAAACTCTAAATTTACTGTATATTGACGAAAATCATTTTATTTGTTGCAAAAATTAAAATACAAACAAGCTTCAACAGCTCAAATTATGGGTTCGCTCATTTTCAAACAGTTCGGGAATCCGATGTCTCCAATTTTTAATTTACGTGTGTATGTCTTTCTATTTAGTAAATACTGCTTAAGCCGCTTTTTTTCTGCTTTTTTTATATACACATGCAGATTGGAACTGATAAATCTTTATTCATATTTTAACAACAACGTACGATCGGTAAGATTTCGCAACCAAGATGGACTGCCGATTCTTATTGAGCTCTTGAAAATTACGGTTAGTTAATCGTTCTTTAGGATAAACAGAGAATAAACGACTTTTTTCGCAATCAGCGGTTTGAGTACCATCTTTTTAATGGTTATTCAACTGTTGTAATTAAATATGGTAAAATAACAATCAAATAAATGGTTATTTTACTATTTTCTCACGGAAATTTTTAATAGTGATGCTATGATGGGGCGATTTTGTATCTAGTTAAACTAAGCAAAATTCATTATCTTTAAAGAGCAAAAGATGCTTACAACAAACCAAGGAAACTCGTATTGTTTTAAACAACCTAGACAATTTTATGGGAACAAACATATAATGCCACAAGTACCTGATTATTATGTTATGAAACAGTGGTTAACATTGGAATACTAATAAGAAACAACAAAAATCCAGTATATCGGAGGAAATTCATATGTGTCTCAAATCACAAAAAAGATCAACAACAGAATGTGTAGATTTAAATGTTACTAGCACATTCTTTTGCGATCCATTTTGTTTCCATCTGTACTTCTAAACTTACACGGCAAAAACTTGTTTAAATTCATAATCAAAAGTGTGAAGCTGACTTGAAAACAAAAATTTTTATGTATATTACCAATGAATAGTATTAAAAATACGAGGACACCCTATTGGAAAAAACTCAAAATACCGGCATCAAAATCATACCGGAACCAGTAAAAATAATACCAGAACCAGTAACCACATACCGGAAATTTTGAAGCCGGTATGAAATTATACTGGAAATTTTGAAGCCGGTATGAAATTATACTGGACATTTTGAAGCCGGTATGAAATTATACTGGGAACCAAAATTTTGAAGCCGGTATGAAATTATACTGGAAATTTTGAAGCCGGTGTGATACCATACTGGAAATTTTGAAGCCGGTATAATCACCATACTAGAAATCAAACCAGTTTGAAGTCATTCTGGGAAATGTTAAGCCGGTATCAGGCCATTCTGGAAATTTGGAAGCTAGTATGAAAACATACTGTAATTTTAAAGATGGTATGATACCATATTAGAAAATTTTAAACGGTATGTAAACATTCTCGAAATTTTTAAGCTGGTACGACATACGGAAGTTTTGAAACCATAGTGAGGCCGCAGTAGCCTAATGGTTAGGGCGTCGGACTTCTACCTGGAAGGTCGCATGTTCGATACCCGCTGAAGATGCACCATGTACACATGGGGATACGTGCATGTAAAATCCGTGGACCCCACTATCTCACCCCGTGTACAAGCGATCTTAAGGCCTCGGCTAACAGGTATTCGTCTGGTGGAGAAAAGTGTGAAGCCATGCTGGATGGCAGTTTCCAAACATGCTGAAAGTTTTTATACCAGTTTGCAAATGTACTGATAATTTTAAAACCATTTATAAATATCTTGATAATTTTAAAATCAGGATGAAAATGTACCAGAACTATTCACATTGTATACTAGTGTAAGTTCTTGTAATAACTGCGTCCAGGAAGGCACCAACGGGGGGGGGGATTGGGACTAACAGGACTGTTCCTCCCCTGCAGAAGGTGTCAGATTTAGTTTTCAACCGATGTTTTTTAAATATCCGGAACTCGAACCGTCATTGCATGAAAAATCCAGATATCTGCGGCATATAAAAATTTATTTATGTATAGAATTTACAGGTATCAAACGCCAGAGTTGGATATCTGGTATGGATAAGTCACACGAAAGACACCGATTATGCGGTATCCGCAGTGGCGCAGCTAGCAAGGGTGACACCCGTGGCGGTTATTGATGGTGTCACCCCATGGAAAAGATTAAATAAAAAAAGTTATGCAAGCGTGAATTATGCATTGTGATGCAATACGTTTAAAAAAATCATCACAACTTTGAAACAGAAAAAAGGGGGGAGGGGGAATGTCATTCTTATCATCGGCATCATAATATTTAAGGTATTTCTTGACAGCGATGGTGTGTTTAGCAGTTAAAAAACACTTTGAATTTATTTTGGAAAGGAAACACTTTTCCAAGTTGAAAATAGAAAGATATTGACAGAAAAAATTATCCAATTTGAAGAATTTACTTTGTTCATAGGAGCTTTTAAGGGTTTTTTTTTCTCGGTGGCTGTATCAATATCCTAAACATCATCGAACAATTTACTTACACTTTGTTTGTGGACCTGTAACCAGTGTCTGATTTTAGGAGGGGGCACAAGGGGCCCGTGCCCCTCCCAAAGGAGTAAAAGAAATACGTAATTAGCTAATAAGGTGATGTTTACTTATTTTTCTGTAATGTAAAGTAGATAAATTAGTTTTAAGGGACAATTAAAAAACGTAATTTTTTTAATGAGAATTCGATTACAAAAGGTTTTACAAAGGGCTTATAAAACTTTTGATTGATAACCCATTTGATTTGATTGATAAACCACTTGATACTACATAGTGTCTCCCCCACCCAGCCTTAACTCTCTGCATTCAAACCTAAATCATATACTTTCTTTAAGAATATTGTGTTAAAATAAAGCATATTCCCATCATGGGTTTTAATTTTAAGGTCACAAACCCAAAACCACCACTCAATTTTATGCCCCATAAACTAAGAGACTTGTAAGACTTGTAAATTATTAGACATCATGATAGACATATAACTTGTAAGAAGGTAAACAAACAAAGCTATTAACCAATCACAGTTAAGAATTGAAGCTGCTATAAAAAACTGTACATGAAGGATTTTACTGCTCACAATTTAGCATAGTATATATTCTTCTAATTAAGACTCCTTATCGCTAAGTTCATATGAATTTTAAACTTTTTAAGTAATTTTCATCGTTTTCAAACATTGTTCTGCAAATTGTAAGCTTTTTAGGTTGGATGTTTTAAAAAATAGTGTTGGCAACAGAGATTTCCGTGGTTTGTTTTGGTTGCAATTTTCAGCTTGTGGGGTTATTACGGGATACGTATTATTATTTATTAATCTTAATTTGATAATTTTTCAATTGATTTTTGTGATTATTGTCACATTAAGAGTTCAAATTTTTTAATTTTTAATTTCCGCAACGAAGAGCTGCATGTATTTAATATACTGATTGAGTATAAAATGAATGCTTTCTTTCACGTGGTTTCCAACAACTTGTGAAAACGCATTTATTAAGTTCTTTATTAATGTATATGTAAAAAATTTCGATTTTCGTTTAATTGATCTTCAAATTATTAAAATTGTCAAAATATCCTTTATGTCATCGTATTTGCATTTATACTTATAAGCATGCCCCAAGTTCATAAATTGAAAAATCCCTTAAAAATATTCAAAATTTGCATTAAAAATGAAACAAAAAATGCCAAGTAAGTTGCAAAAATGCGCTTCAAGTCTTGTAGAAAAAAGCAGCGAAGTCGAATTTTTATTTAATCGGTTTAAATATTCTCTCTCTTTTTTTTTAAATTCATCGCTATCTTCAAATGATTTTTTTACAAAATTAATGCAGCAAATGACTGGTAAATATGCATTTTAAAAACATAAATGTCCCAACTGTGAGAATGAATTACATTGAATAGATAAGTTTTTTTAAATATCAAAAATGATCAATCGACTTATCCAAAAGAAAATTTTTATATCTTTAAAAGTTTCTTTTGATGCATACATAACTAAGGCAAATATTTCCAATTTGCCTTCATGTAATTTCATGACAACTGTATATATCAAATTCTACCCTTGTCTTGTCCTTTTAAGCAGTTCCGCACACTTAGACCAGGTACTGAGTACTTGGCCTTTGGCCATGGACTGCTCATTCGAGTACCGAGTTACCAAGTATCAATCATGTTTTAAAAAAAGAGCTACTGTATACACATGAAGCAGCGTTTGAAATTATTGGTTGGTCATGGACGTAACTAGGTTATTTTCTAACTGGGGCAAGACCAGGATTTAGCGCCCCCTCCCCCCTTATATACACAAAAAAAAGTAATATGTATTTAAGTAAACATGCACATTTAGTCAATTTGGCACCCCTAAAATAACCTGGAGCTCCGCTATAGTTACGTCCCTGCTGGTGGTCCACTGGTCCGAGACCACTAAAATCCCCCTCGGACCACCAAAAAAAAAAAAAATTATCAGTGGTCCGCAAGACCAGCGACCTTCCTCACCGTTAATAGACCTTTTAGAACGCCGGCAAACTCATTCAGTTTCTCCGGATGATATCAGCACAGACTGAACAGTATTTGTTTAGTGTAGCGCACAATGGCTATTGATTTTATTATTTAATTTTTCCGGTTAATCATATAGTTATTTAATTTTTTTTAAAACTTTATTTCCCTAGTAATCTTATAGTGTTTTAATCAACTATTGAATCAATTAGCTATGGTTAATTAAATTTTATTATAAATGAATTTACAAATGATCATTAGGTTTAAAAATGATATTTTAAACTAAAGTACTACATGTTTTGGTTAAAGTGGACCAGTGACATTGTCTCTGGAGCAGTAGATGTTCATGTTATGCATGCTACAGCTCCAAAGGACCTGTAGCTCTTTTCCGACGCTGTTTAACAGTTTCTAATGCTGCATGAAGTATTTTTCATTTACAAGTTTTTCCTTTAAATCATAGCTTGCTTTTATTAAAAAACCCCAGTTTTTTTCAACCCTGGTTCGTATTCTAGTAATCACACAAATCAATAATTATATATTAGAGTGTCCGATAACTGCATGGAGATTTAAGAACCAGTGCTGTGCAGTCGTTTTTAATATTTTAAAAATGCAATTTTTTTCGGAATAAAATCGACATTGTTATTAAAGTTTTAACCACTTAATGATTAACGCTAAGAAAATTATTTAGTTGTAATATTATATCTAAGGTTAACTGCATGCTTTTGGGTATGTATGCTAGTTTATATTAATCATCCAGTATCTTTACAGTATTTTTATACCTAACTTTTTTAACCCTTTAACTACCAGAATATATTCCCAAATCTGTTTGTCTCAACGCTAAAAAGAAGTATCCAAAAATTGCATAAATGGTGATGCATCTATTTCTTGTGAAATAGGCAAAACTGGAGAGTTCCAATCATCATTAGTCGTAGACGCCCCATTTTCGAGCTATGGCGATTTTTTGAGAAAAAAATGCTTTCGCCATAGCAAATTTTGTTATTGGCTAAGCAATAAAAATGCCTGAAAACGGGCTTCTCAGGCTGGCCATACACGTAGAAGAGGTAAACCGCAGAGGTTTACCTCTTGAGGCGAGAAGCTTACACGTAGGGGTGTACCACAGAGGTAGACCCCAAAGGTAAACCGCCTAGGTTTCGCATCTTGAGGCTAGAAGCTCACGCTCCTCTGCCTCTGCTGTTTAATTGAATTCATGGCCTCTATACGAGAAGAAGACGCAATTGGAGTTGTCGGTTCAGTGTTAGCTACTAGTGTTAAGAACAGTGGCGCACCCAAGGGGGTTTTGGGGGTTCACCCCTCCAAACCTGACTTTTGAGAAATAAATAATATTTTTACCTTTAAATCTCGGAAAATATTCTGCAAGAACGATAATTCTATTGCATGCAGACTTATAAATGGATTATTTTCTCTCTTCCCCACTCCCATTAAATTTCGTATCATAAATTATCTAAATATATATCGTAATGCATTCATAAAATATGAAAGGATTCATTTTGGGGTGTGAAAGTAGGGTGGAATGGAGGGTCGTGGAAATGAAAATCGGCACCAAGTGAGCACAATACAAAAATCCTTTTATAAACCTAGTTCCACAAACTTATTTTTTAACTTTGTTCACGCTTATCGATATGATTGTTCGAAGTTTTGGGCGTTTTTCTAATATAATGTAAATGCAAGTTAGGCTCCTTTTAGAGCGTCCCACCCCCCTACTTGGCACTCGCCTCATGTCAGGTAACACGATAGATCGTGTAGAGTTGCTTGATTTAAAAAAAAAAAAAATACCGTATAGATGAAGCCCCCCCCCCCCAAAAAAAAAAAAAAAAAAAATTTCTAGCTGCGCCTGTGGTTAAGAATAAAAGAAAATGCCTTAAAACATGCGACTGGTTATTAAAAAGAAATCTGTACAGTCATGTCAATTTGTTGACATGTTGAATACATTAAAAACGAAACCGCTAAGCACAAAGAAACTTAAGTGAAATTAAACAAAACCGCTTAAACAGAAATAAACTGAATGCAAATGAAAACATTTGCGCAAATTAAAACAAAAAGGACACCCTATTTCTGCTCTTGTCTGAGTACGGCTGGTCATACACGTAGAGGTGTACCGCAGAGGTTTACCTCTATTGTCCGCTTCGAGAGATAAACCTCGGCGTATGTGACCCTTCGTGTGATGAAACTCCAGAGGCAAACAGACCTCTGGAGTCAAACCTCGCAGAATTGAAAAATTATATTTTCTACCTCAGAGGTGACCAGACCTCCGCGTGTGTGTGGGTCGACACGTGTGCGAGGTCTACCTCCGGTCAGTTGTATTCAGACAAGCGCAGAAATAGGGTGTGTTTATTTCTCTGTTTTAATTTGCACAAATGTTTTTATTTGCATTCAGTTTATTTCTGTTTAAGTGGTTTTGTTTAATTTCACTTAAGTGTTTTTGTGCTTAGCGGTCTCGTTTTTAATGTAACAAACATGTCAACAAAATGACATGAGTGTACAGATTTCTTTTCAATAACCAGTCGCATGTTTTACGGCATTTCATTTTATTCTTAACCATTGGCGCACCTAGAAATAATTTTTTTTTGGGGGGGGGGGGGGGGGGTTTCATTTGATTTTTTTGATATATTTTTTTTTATTTCCAAAATAAGATTATGAACAAATGCTTTGTTATATGGTGTCCCTATGGAAAGCGATTAATGGAAATAATCCTATCCCTGTCTGCAAAAGGTTTAGTAAGTTTTGCTTCTCAGGTCTTTGAGTTACAAAATAGTTCCTCCATTTTCTTTTTACTTAATTGCAGTTTGAATTTTAAGGTATAAATTTACCTAAACTAACAGCAGTAAAAATTTACTTACGAAGAGTTTCAATTTCTCATTAGAAAATAGAAATGACTCTACAGGAAATGCTGAAAAACATTGTTATAATTCATTGCAATAAAAGTAAAGGAGTTTTGGTGTGTGTTTTCTTTTAAAAATGTTTCAATGTTTTTCATATTTGTTTGCATGCATATTTTAATCCTTTTTTATTGCATATAATCTGGCTCTAGTCCGTCAAAAATCCTGTGTTCTTTAAATGTACCTAAATAATACAATTTTGTAATCTATATTGTGGTTTCTTGCTGGTTTCAGTGGAATTATATCTGATACTTTGATACTGATTTCAGCTTCATATTGGATATTGGAACCAGTATCACAGTAGATCAGTGTTTCATAATGTACTAATTTATCTGGTATCATGCCGGAAATTTCTTTTGTAAGTGTAAAATACACTTTTCTCCACCAGACCTTACCTGTTGGCCGAGACCTTAGGATTGCTTGCACACAGGGCGAGGTAGTGGGGTTTTCACCGATTTTACATGCATGTATCCCCAAGTGTGCATCGTGGGTCTTCAGCGTTTATCGAACGCGCAACCAGTTTATACCAGATTATGAAGTACTGGTTCCGGTATAACGGAAATTGACACCGGTTCTTGGAACAACCGGTTCCGGTGTAATAAGTGGATCCGGTATAATACTGGATCCGGTATAATACTGAATCCGCTATCAAACCAGAACCTGTTGTTCCAAAAACCGGTATATTATTTTTATACCGGGATTTTTTTTCCAATAGGCTATTATGTACATGATGTTGATAATTAAATAAAGCGAAATGCAGGGTTGCCACTCATGGTTAGACAATAAAATTCCCTGACTTTTCAGGTTTTCCAGGCAATTTTAGAAAAAATTCCAGGTTAATCAATGTCAACTAACATTATTAAATATTAGCATATATACTATGTTTTAATTGTGAATAAAAACCTACCTTATTATTTAAAAAAATATTATGAAAAATTGCTAATAATGATTACCAAATTTTAATGGTTAAGTTGAAAAAATCTAGAGTTTACTTACATTTGTTATGAGTAAAAGTTGGAATGCAGTAGAAAATGTTGATACACCTTGCAGCCCACAGTTTTATATTTTACAGATTTTCGTATTGTCACAAAGCGATTAACTTTTCTTGTAAACATGGTCAATGAAATTTGAAACATAGCAGAATTTTGCACAAAAAAAAAAAAAAAAAAAAAAACTTCAAGACACAAATAATTTCAAACCGCCAAATAATATTGATTGTCATTTGGAAATATTTTGCACAAATAAAATTCACTTTAGCATAATTTCTTGTGCTTTCACTTACTCGAAGGTTTTCTAATATGCATTTACAAGGAAGTCCAGTAGCAAAATCTTGCAACTTTTAAATCGCACAAAGATATAAAAAGCAAAAAATGAAAAAAATGAGGTGAATTATAGGTTATCAGACATGTGACTCACTGAGGAAAAAAACCCACTGAAATACCATGAATGTTGTAAGCTTAATAAAGAACCTTATAAAACAAACATGAATTACTATGCAATAGAATTATCAAATACAAAGCGAAGTTAAGTCATTACTTTACACTTTAATATAACGAATTCTTTGGAACTTATATTCATACGTAAAGAGTCTGAATTCAGTGAGATCTATAAAAACTAACTCCATTTTTGAAAGAAATAAACAGGTTTCAAGCATGAACTCTTTAAATTGAAGTAACTACATATCTATCATATACATGATAGATACATATATCTATCGTATACATATATCTTTCGTATTAAAAATATTATGAAGGTATGAAGTGCAAAAAAAAAAAAGGCAAAGTACCAAAGCACTACAAGAGAAGGACAAGATTATTAATATACAATATAAACATATTTGTGATTCAAGCACAGTACTTTTATTTGGTATAATACTGAATTGGATTAATGAACTTCTAAGATCAAGAAGAGGCACTATCAAAAATCTTACTAGGCTTATTATTTTTCAAACTTAACAATTGTTTTATATTATTGAAAAAAATCACCCATCAGAAGATTGTTCAATTTTTTTTCATTACTTTTAATTATATAAATGAATTCAATAAAAACAGAAAGAATTGTTAATTTCTTTTGCAACAATATTATAATGAGTACTTGTAAAGAAGGGAACCATAACCATCCAATGATATTCTTTTAGTATAAGGATACCAAGGAGAGCCACACATTAAGAGGTTTAAGAAGTTTTTTTACTAGATTATTTAATAAGGCTGTAATATTAAAAATTTTAAGAAACTGATAAGAACACTAAAACTTAAAATAACTTTCGAAAAATTCCTTATGTTTTCGGTCGAATTTTCAAGTGGGCGTGGCAAAATTACATCCGTGCAAGTACTTTACTATTATAGAAGCTGAAACTTAATAAAACTAAAAATAATGGTAAGCTCAAAGTCATTGATGTCCATGAGACAGAATCGGACAGTAAATGAGAACTAGGAAGTTTTACCGAAGCCGATGCAATCGGATTTCGAAATGCATAAAAAATCGGGACCGACTCTTAAAAGTTCAAAAGGCGGACAAAATGCGTAAATTTTACTCGTATTTTGTGAAATGTTGGCAGGCTACTTTCAAAGATTTTCACAGAAAAAGAAAGAGAGAGTTTTCCAAAATTAAGGATTTTCGCGGAAACGGAATTCTTATTTTCCAAAATTACCAAAAATACGAATGCCGTCAAAATTCAACATAAAACCGCTACTCTCGATTCAAACAGGCTTGTGTTCAGAGCAAAATATTTGTTCAAAAAAAAGAGGATAAAAAATGGTAAATACTTAAAATGTTCAAATAAATAAAATCCAAGCAATATGCAACACTTAAGGAGAGCGCAAATATAGCATGTAGTCCTCCCTTCCAGGAGTGAAGGAATGATAAACTAACATTCTGAATTCCAAAGTTCATGGCATCGAAACCGTTGCAACCACTGCCTAACTCACCACTTTATTACGCTTTTAGGCTTTGACCAATAATCATAACAATAAATCTACTTATAGAACTTCAGTTTTGTAAACACAAACGCAGGCTCCGCAAATTCACACGCACGGTTACTCACCATGTGTACAATTTACGGAATTTGAACAATTATTACATAATAAATAAAAATTCAGCAAAAAAAAAAAAAAAAACATTAAAAAAAAAAAAAATCTTTTTGAATCCGGATTATTTGGAGTTCGGTAAGATACGAAAGACTTAACATCCGGTAAAGGACACTAATAATGAAATAAGGCATTAATAATATTTCTGTCATAAAAAGAGACAAGCGTTGCAGCCTGGACACAGGCAAAACGAAACTACACATTAAACGACGAATTGCGCCAGGAAATAAATGGCTGCTTTTATACTGCTGCAATATATCTCAAAACTCCAATTCTTGATTGGTATTGGTAGCCAATGGCTACTAAAACCTTCCCTCTAGGACTGATTTCTCAACTAATCTTTAATAATTATACTTGAAATAAATGCTAACTACTAACATATAAATAATAACATATAATAAATAACATATTTGTCAGTGGAATGTATGAGAATCCGAACAGCGCAATTTGCACTGTTCGCATTCTTTGGACTTTATTCATTTCTTCAGAATTTGCCAAAAATCCAGTACTAAAACTATGGATTGACATCAATGTAACCTGTAATGTCGTCTTTTAGAACTTAGTTTTCTGAGAATTTAAAAGTTATTCCCTTTCTCCTAGCTTGTCGATGCCTAAATTTCAACTAAAAATGTATTGAACAATTATCTACGTTTGGCAAAAGTACTGTTTTTTTTTCAATTTATATATACACATATTATTGTTTTCTTTTGTAAAATGTTTAAAGCTAAATATATATATATATATATATATATATATATATATATATATTTTATGATTTGTGATAATACTTATTTGTGAATTGTTTTTTAAAAAGTTGGATCCAGGAAAATTAACAATTTTCTAAAAATTTCTCATTTAACCAAAATTTAGTATTTTCTAAAAAGTAAATAGCTATCAATACTATTCGAATTCGAACTAAATAAATAAATGAAACAATAATAGTGATAAAACTAAACGGAACGCAATTTTTGACAAACATGTGTTCAATATCGGCATGGTTAAAAAAAAAGCAAGAAACTATTAAAATAAAAGGCAAAATAAGAAGATTTAGGGTAGCATATGTAAAAAATATCATCTAACTTAGAAAATAATTGAAATATGTACGCGATGCAAAAGGATTAAAATCTCTAAAGTAGAATCCAATTTTCGGCGAAGCACGTGTACGATGTTAGCTGTTTCTATCTATATATACTTTTCTTTTTTACAATTATCAAAATGAAACGCCAAGTAAGCTGATTTAAGGTTGTGCATGAAAAATAACTTCTAACTTTCAAGTTAATTGAAATAATTACAGGGTGGAAAAGAATTGAAATTTCAAACACGGTAAGCAATTTCCGGTAAAAATCGGAGGAAAAACTTGTTTCTGTCTGGGCCGAAAAATTAACTCTTAATTCTTTCTTTTTTATTTAATTTTTAGTGGACAAGAGAATTTGGGAAAAGGTCATGTGTCAAGATTAAAGGTCAGGAAAGGGGTTAAGCATTAGCGAATGGTAGCCACATTGGCGACTTTCATAAAAATAATGGTCACCAACACGTGAAAATTGGTCGCATTTGGTGACAGCGAGTTTTGAGCTCTAGCTTGGCAACAAATGAAGCTGCACTAACAGAAAATGAAAGAAATTCCCTGACTTTTCCAGGAGTTTCAGTAAATTGTGATATTCCCTGACTTTTCCCTGACAATTCCAGGTTTTCCCGTTTTTCCCGGTGCGTGGCGGCAACCCTGGAAATGTTTACCTCATAATTCACACTGCATGAAACAAACCAATACTGAAATACAGAGTGTCATTGGGGCTAATCAACCCAAAAGGAGGGGGGGGGGGGCTCCCTGTAAGGGAATTAACTCGGTTCCCTCTTTTTAACAACTGATAATAATAAGCTGAAATAATAAACCAAACATGATTTTCATTATAGTACAGGAAAACTTCTCAATAGCGAACACCTACGGGACAAAAATATTTGTTTAATACAAAGGTGTCCGCACACAAGGAGGTTTTTAACACGCAATGCCTTGCTGGGGGGGGGGGGGGGGTAAAAACTGTTCGACTAAAAGGAATGTCCATCAGGAGTTTTACTGCATGTTGTCGAACAAATAGTAGCATTTTAATAATAAGTTCATAATAATAATTGAAATAAGCAAACATTAAAAATTGAATAGCAATTAAAGTGAGTGAGGAAAATAATAAAATCATGAAGCACAATTGTAATTTTAAAAAAAGTTTGAGGAGGTATCTAAAAGTCATTTAGTCATACTTTTGTAATTTCAATGTTTCAATTCAAAGCAACTTCATGTATTTTTAAAATTAATGACAAAATCAACAATTATGGTCATTATGGGATTTAACTTGCAACATAGTTTTTAATTTTTATCATAAATGAGGAATAAACACTATGCTGGTTTGCATACAAATAACACTTACTTGAAAGTGGAAGCTAGTCTGTTAACACCTTTTTCTTCCCGGCTTTCCGAAAAGCGTAGTGATCAACAAGCGAATAATAAATAAAGCCTTTGTCACAAAATTTAGTGAACTTGAACGCTTATTTTGCACAAAATCCACTCGATTGATCTTTCGAAGCTGTAGCTTTAGACAATAAAACACTTCAAAGGAAAGGTAGTAAGGATTATAAGTTTTCTTGTTATATGATTTTCCTACACTAATCTCTCATTTGAATGCCAAACAGAAATGAGGCATATTATAATCTTATTGTGAAAAGAAAAACAAGTCCAACAAGTTTATTTTTAATTTTAAAAAGGTTACTTATGTGATGAACAACACTGAAAAGCCAAATGTAAACTCTTGGATAACATAATTCACGGTAGCCTTTGCAGTATAGCTCTCTTCTACAACTGTCTTATTAAAACTGGGGAATGATATTGTCATAATATGACCATGTTGATGGAGAATTTGCAGTTACTCTTTACTTCATTTTTTTTTCCATGTGGAATGAAATATTTTAAAACAAATTGAGCACATTTAGAGTTAAAAAAGAGCTTAGCAAAAGAAAGTTTTTGCTATTCACTTGTAAACATTTCATGTTCGCGTTCACAAGTGCTATTTTTCAACACCAAATGAAGGAAAACATTTTCAATCATCAAATGTTTGCTCATTTTGCAGAGAAAAAGTTCAAATGCCATTACTACAACATGACAAAGAATACAATTAAACAAATACTCACAGGCTTTTGCATCTGGATAATTATTAACAATCGTCTCCGAACTGTAACATGTTTGACCGAACGAAGTTTAGTAAAACAACATGAACATGACCATAAAGCAAAAAAGGGCAGACTTTTTCAATACATGAAGAGTTAATACAGTATAAAAATATATATCAAACCTGAATTTCCTCGTCAATCTTTGATATTTATTTTCGTTGGGTTACGATGAAGCGGCCATTTCCTCACAAAATTTTGTGCATTTAATGGTTTCTTTTTGTCTTGAAGTTGATTTATTTCTCCATCCTCAATTGTATCAACCATTTGATTCAATTATCAGTAAAAATTATGTTTTTCGCAGACGACATTTTGTTTCCCAAATCGCGATCACAGACCTTGATCCTCTTTCCCAAAGAGGACTAAAAGGATCCACTTGGGAGATGAGGTTAGTCCCTTTTCGTTGCCAAACCTAACTCCCTAAACTTCTTAACCCGGATTAACTTCCCAGTGCGAACAGGGTATGCGCGAACGTAGGAAAGGAAGTATTAAAAGAGTGGAGAGAGCGTCGGAAGCGAGCACTACCCTATTGGAAAAAACTCAAAATACCGGTATCAAAATCCTACCAGAACCAGTAAAAATAATACCAGAACCAGTAACAACATACTGGAAATTTTGAAGCCGGTAGGAAATTATACTGGAAATTTTGTAGTCGGTATAAAGCTAAACTAGAAATTTTGAAACCGGTAGGATACCATACTAGAAATCTTGAAACCAGTTTGAAGTCATTCTGGGAAATGTTAAGCTGGTATCAGGCCATTCTGGAAATTTGGAAGCTAGTATGAAAACATACTGGAAATTTTAAAGATGGTATCATACCATATTAGAAAATTTTAAACGGTATGTAACCATTCTCGAAATTTTAAAGCTGGTACGGAAGTTTTGAAACCATAGTGAGGCTGCAGCAGCCTACTGGTTAGGACATCGGACTTCTACCTGGAAGGTCGCATGCTCGATACCCGTTGAAGATGCTCAATGCACACTTGGGGATACGTGTATGTAAAATCCGCGGACCCCACTATCTCACCCTGTGCGCAAGCAATCTTAAGGCCTCGGCTAACAGGTAGGCGTCTGGTGGAGAAAAGTGTGAAGCCATGCTGGAAATTTTGATGGCAGTTTCCAAACATGCAGTTTGCAAATGTACTGATAATTTTAAAACCATATATAAATATCTTGGTAATTTTAAAATCAGGATGAAAATATACCAGAACTACTCACATTGTATACTAGTGTAAGCTCTTGTAATAACTGCGTCAAGGAATGCACCAACAGTGGGGGGGGGGGGGGGATTAGGACTAACAGGACTGTTCCTCCCCTCCAGAAGGTGTCAGATTTAGTTTTTAACCGATATTTTTTAAATATCCGGAACTCGAACCGGTCATTGCATGAAAAATCCAGATATCTGCGGCATATAAAATTTTACTTTTGTATAGAATTTACAGGTATCAAACACCAGAGTCGGATATCTGGTATGGATAAGTCGCACGAGAGACACCGATTATGTGGTATCCGCAGTGGCGTAGCTAGCAAGGGTGACACCAGGGGCGGTTATTGATGGTGTCACCCCATGGAAAAGATTAAATAAAAAAAGTTATGTAAGCGTGAATTATGCATTGTGATGCAATACGTTTAAAAAAATCGTCACAACTTTGAAACAGAAAAAAAGGCGGAGGGGGAATGTCATTCTTATCATCCACATCATAATATTTAAGGTATTTCTTAACAGTGATGGTGTGTTTAGCAGTTAAAAAACACTTTGAATTTATTTTGGGAAGGAAACACTTTTCTAAGTTGAAAATAGAAAGATATTGGCAGAAAAAATTATCTAATTTGAAGTATTTGCTTTATTCATTGGAGCTTTTAAGGGTTTTTTTTTCACGGTGGCTGTATCAATATCCTAAACATCATCGAACAATTTACTTACACTTTGTTTGTGGACCTGTAACCAGTGTCTGATTTTAGGAGGGGGCACAAGGGGCCCGTGCCCCTCCCAAAGGAGTAAAAGAAATACGTAATTAGCTAATAAGGTGATGTTTACTTATTTTTCTGTAATGTAAAGTAGATAAATTAGTTTTAAGGGACAATTAAAAAACGTAATTTTTTTAATGAGAACTCGATTACAAAAAGTTTTACAAAGGGCTTATAAAACTTTTGATTGATAACCCACTTGATTTGATTGATAAACCACTTGATACTACATATTGTCTCCCCCCTAGCCTGTAACTCTCTGTATTCAAACCTAAATCATATACTTTCTTTAAGGATATTGTGTTGAAATAAAGAAGATTCCCACTATGGGTTTTAATTTTAAGTTCACAAAGCCAAAAACACCACTCAATTTTATGCCCCATAAACTAAGAGACTTGTAAATTAATAGACATATAACTTGTAAGAAGGTAAACAAACAAAGCTATTAACCAATCACAGTTAAGAGCTGAAGCTGCTATAAAAAACTGTACATGAAGTATTTTACTGCTCACAATTTAGGATAGTATATATTCTTCTAATTAAGACTCTTTATCGCTAAGTTCATATGAATTTTAAACTTTTTAAGTAATTTTCATCGTTTTCAAACATTGTTGCGCAAATTGTAAGCCTTTTGGGTCGGATGTTTTAAAAAATAGTGTTGGCAACAGTGATTTCCGCGGTTTGTTTTGGTTAAAATTTTCAGCATGTGGGGTTATTACGGGATACGTATTATTATTTATTAATCTTAATTTGATAATTTTTAAATTGATTTTTGTGATTATTGTCACATTAAGGGTTCAAATTTTTTAATTTTTAATTTACGCAACGAAGAGCTGCATGTATTTAATATACTGATTGAGTATAAAATGAATGCTTTCTTTCACATGGTTTCCAACAACTTGTGAAAACGCATTTATTGAGTTCTATATTAATATATGTGTATAAAAATATCGATTTTTGTTTAATTGAGCTTCAAATTATTAAAATTGTCAAAATAGCCTTTATGTCATCGTATTTGCATTTATACTTATAAGCATGCCCCAAATTCATAAATTGAAAAATCCCTTAAAAATATTCAAAATTTGCATCAAAAATGAAGAAAAAAATACCAAGAAAGTTGCAAAATTGCGCTTAAAGTTTTGTAGAAACAAGCAGCGAAGTCGAATTTTTATTTAATCGGTTTAAATATTCTCTCTGTTTTTTTAAAGTGATCATTATCTTCAAATGATTTTTTTCACAAAATTAATGCAGCAAATAACTGGTAAATATGCATTTTAAAAACATAAATGTCCCAAATGTGAGAATGAATAACATTGAATAGATTTTTTTTTTTAAATATCAAAAATGATCAATCGACTTATCCAAAAGAAAGTTTTTATATCTTTAAAAGTTTCTTTTGATGCATACATAACTAAGGCAAATTTTTCCAATTTGCCTTCGTGTAATTTCATGACAATTGTATATTTGAAATTCTACCCTTGTCTTGTCCTTTTAAGCAGTTCCGCACACTTAGACCAGGTACTGAGTACTTGGCCTTTGGCCATGGACTGCTCATTCGAGTACCGAGTTACCAAGTATCAATCATGTTTTAAAAAAAGAGCTACTGTATACACATGAAGCAGCATTTGAAATTACTGGTTGGTCATGGACGTAACTAGGTTATTTTCTAACTGGGGCAAGACCAGGATTTAGCGCCCCCTCCCCCCTTATGTATACAAAAATGTATTAATGAATGTAAAAATGTAATGTTAAAAAATGTAATATGTATTTAAGTAAAGACGCACATTTAGTCGATTTGGCACCCTTAAAATAATCCTCCCCCCCCCCCCACTTGGCACTTGCCTCATGTCAGATAACACGATAGATCATGTAGAGGAGTTGCTTGATTTAAAAAAGAAAAAATAATACTATATAGATGAAGCCCCCCCCCCCCCCAAAAAAAAAAATTTCTAGGTGCGCCTGTGGTTAAGAATAAAAGGAAATGCCGTAAAACATGCGACTGTGGTTGTTAAAAAGAAATCTGTACAGTCATGTCAATTTGTTGACATGTTGAATACATTAAAAACGAAATCGCTAAGCACAAAGAAACTTAAGTGAAATTAAACAAAACTGCTTAGAAATAAACTGAATGCAAATAAAAACATTTGCGCAAATTAAAACAAAAAGGACACCCTATTTCTGCTCTTGTCTGAGTACGGCTGGTCATACACGTAGAGGTGTACCGCAGAGGTTTACCTCTTGTCCACTTCGAGAGATAAACCTCGGCGTGTGTGACCCTTCGTGTGATGAAACTCCAGAGGCAAACAGACCTCTGGAGTCAAACCTCGCAGAATTGAAAAATTATATTTTCTACCTCAGAGGTGACCAGACCTCCGCGTGTGTGTGGTTCGACACGTGTGTGAGGTCTACCTCCGGTCAATTGTATTCAGACAAGCGCAGAAATAGGGTGTGTTTTTTTCTCTGTTTTAATTTGCGCAAATGTGTTTATTTGCATTCAGTTTATTTCTGTTTAAGTGGTTTTGTTTAATTTAACTTAAGTTTCTTTGTGCTTAGCGGTTTCGTTTTTAATGTAATCAACATGTCAACAAATTGACATGACTGTACAGATTTCTTTTTAATAACCAGTCGCATGTTTTACGGCATTTCCTTTTATTCTTAACCATAGGCGCACCTAGAAATAATATTTTTTTTGGGGGGAGGGGGGGGGAGTCCATCTTTATGTTTTTTTTTCTTTTTTAAATCAAGCAACTCTACACAATCTGTCGTGTTATCTGACATGAGGCGAGTGCCAAGTGGGGAGGGGACTCTCTAAAAGGAGCCTAACGCATTTACATTATATTAGAAAAACGCCCAAAACTTCGAACAATCATGCCAATAAGCATGAACAAAGTTAAAAAATAAGTTTGTGGAACTAGGTTTATAAAGGATTTTTGTATTGTGCTCAATCTGTGCCGATTTTCATTTCCACAACCCTCCATTCCACCCAACTTTCACACCCCAAAATGAATCTTTTCATATTTTATGAATGCATTATGTTATATATTTAGATAATTTATGATAAGAAATTTAATGGGAGTAGGGAAGAGAGAAAATAATCCATTTATAAGTCTGTGGAAGCATGCAATAGAATTATCGTTTTTGTAGAATATTTTCCGAGATTTAAAGATAAAAATATTATTTATTTCTCAAAAGTCAGGTTTGGAGGGGTGAACCCTCAAACCCCCATCGGGTGCGCCACTGTTCTTAACAGTAGTTACCTCTGTGATACACCTCTACGTGTATGGCCAGCCTACAAGTGACCAGAGGTAGACCTCACACACGCGGAGGTCTGGTCACCTCTGCGGTAGAAAATATAATTTTTCAATTCCGCGAGGTTCGATTCCGACTCTAGAGGTCTGTTTGCCTCTGGAGTTTCATCACACGAAGGGGCACACACGCCGAGGTTTATCTCTCGAAGCGGACAATAGAGGTAAACCCCTGTGGTACACCTCTATGTGTATGACCAGCCTTAGGACTATTTATGAATGTTCTTGCTTTCAGATCGGGGAAGTAAGTATCTCTGTTTTTATCTTTCTATTAAGTCTCCATGTTTAAAGTGGCTGCGAGCAGGAGGCGAAAGCCCCTATGCTTTCTGTGGTAACATGCTGGTTCAAGTATAATAACTGTTTGGTATTGATTTCAGATTCGTATTAGAACCAGTATCTCCCTAGACTATAGTGTTCCATAATGGAACCAATATTGTACTATCTAATCTGGTATCAAGCCAGAAATTTCTTTCTTATTAATCCTTTTTTATTGCATATAATCTGGCTCTAGTCCGTCGAAAATCCTGTGTTCTTTAAATGTACCTAAATAATACAATTTTGTAATCTATATTGTGGTTTCTTGCTGGTTTTGGTGGAATTATATCTGATACTTTGATACTGATTTCAGCTTCATATTGGATATTGGAACCAGTATCACAGTAGATCAGTGTTCCATAATGTACTAATTTATCTGGTATCATGCCGGAAATTTCTTTTGTAAGTGTAAAATACACTTTTCTCCACCAGAGACCCTACCTGTTAGCCGGGGCCTTAGGATTGCTTGCACACAGGGCGAGGTAGTGGGGTTTTCACCGATTTTACATGCATGTATCCCCAAGTGTGCATTGTGGGTCTTCAGCGTTTATCGAACGCCGAACCAGTTTATACCAGATTATGAAGTACCGGTTCCGGTATAATGGAAACTGACACCGGTTTTTGGAACAACCGGTTCCGGAGTGGTAGTGGATCCGGTATAATACTGGATCCGGAAAAGAACTGGATCTGGTATAATACTGGATCCGCTATCAAACCAGAACCGGTTGTTCCAAAAACCGGTACATTTTTTTTTTACCGGGATTTTTTTTCCAATAGGGTACGCTTATATACCCGAAGGTGATTTGCGTATAGCGATTCGTCGCGGAGTACGTGCATTGACGACACGAGCATTCGAGAAATTTCCCGATAGGGAAAAGGTAACGCCCACAAGAGGCGGATTCAGCTAGCTAATCATTCTGGCGAAAATGTTGAGCGTCGGAAGGTACGTCGGAAGTAAGATGACGTTTACTGTTTACGGATATTTGACAAGATTAAAAACTTAAACCTAAGTAAAGAACTAAGTGCTAAAAAAATATACTTTACTTTTAAATTAAGTGGTGAGAATATAAACATTTAAAAATAACATTTCTTATCAATGCCTCCCCTTCTCATCATCTTAACGAAAAGTAAAAGCACTATTACTATAAAAAAAATATCACATGGCTTTAGGCTTTAACACATATGTTAGATTCCTTTTACAAAAAGAGAAGTGTGTTAATATTAACAGCAGTATTTTTCTTTCACGGGTATAATACAGAAAGACCCATTCACATTCATAATATATTGAAAAAAAAAGAAAAAGAAAAATACGAGCATCTGGCGATCACAATAGCAACATGATCATAATAGCAACAGGATCACATCAGCAGCACTTCCAAGTCCAAATAATCGAATTAGAGTCACTAATTTCAAGTTCACAAGAAATGTCCTAGGGTATGAATGTAGATAATCACACTTAATCTGCAATACAATAAGGAATACTACAAGTAACAATTCAAATCAGCATATTATACACAATTCTACTTAAAAGAAATTTTGTACATCAGTTATTTACACTTAATATACTTTTACGTTTAGAATGACAATTTTACTTTTCAAATTTAATCATAAAAATTTCTAATAACAATTTATATTAAACCTTGTATAAAAGTAAAATAAACCGACTGATGTAAAAACAAGTACTTAGAACATTCATACAAAAATTTAGACTATATTGCACTTATTTAAAAAAAATTCAGCATATTTCTCTAATTCGGCTCGGGTCGGCGGTTTCGTGAAAACATCGGACAAATTATCTTTACTAGAAACATGTCTAATATTTAAAATATTTTTATACACTAGATCTCTAATGAAAAACACTTTAACATCAATGTGCTTGCGTCAGTGGTTTTCTAATGGTGACTTTATAAATTCAATTGAAGCTTGATTATCAGCAAAAAGTAAGGATTTGGCTTTGGAACTATTTATCATTTTATTTTCAAAACATTCGTCCAAAATTCTGTCAAATTATATCAATTCCTTCACGGCTTCGGTCATTGCGATAAATTCGGCTTCCACGGTGGACAAACTGACACTCTTTTCAGGGTGTCTACCAAGTTTCACAAAGTCAATTTGGTGACTTTTTAGTGACTTTAAGGGACTTTGTAAACCTATTTAGTGACCTAGTATATTTTCATAAAACCTGTTTTTTTTAAATTTATTTTTAATAATGATTAAATAAAATGACATTTTAATGCTGAATTTCTTAGTATAAACTATTTAATTTTAAGTTTTTACATTTTTTTTATTACTGGAGCTCAATGTCTAACAAAAAAAGTGTAGTAAGTATTACATTCTTCGGAACTTATATTAATACGCAAAGTCTGAATTAAATCTAAAAACTCATAGCATTTTTTAAAGAAATAAACATGTTTTCGAGCATCAACTTTTAATACTTGTGCACACCATAGTAGACGTTTTAATATATATGTGTATTAATTTGAGCAACTTGACTAATGAATTTCTAAGATCAAAAAGAGGCAGAATTAACAACATTAGGATTAGTATTTTGTACAATTTAATGATCACTTTATAGTATATGAAAAACAATTGCTAAATTTTTTACATGTTTTTAAAATATATATTAAAAGAAAATAGAAAGAAATGTTATTTATTTATTTTGTAACAATATATAATGAGCACTTGAAAGGGTAAAAACTTAATGTTAAAGACAATCTAACATTGAAAAATATTTTTAATTGCGTGCAAAAAAAATAAGGGAATTTTTTTTTCTATCAAAAATATTTTTAAAATTATATTCTTAATAAGTCGGCAATATTTAATAATTATAATCAACTGATATGATCACTAAAACCTTAAGGCTAAAAAGGAATTTAAAAAACTCCTTAATTTGATTATATTTCGAGGGGGCGCACCAAAATGAAGTCCGTGCAAGTCCTTTACTACAGAAGTTGGAACTTGAGAAAGATTAAAAATAATGGTAAACTCGAAGTTTTGATGTCCCAGAGGAAGAATCAGATAGCAAACGAGAATTAGGAAGTTTTACCGAAGCCAATGCAATTGGATTTTGACATACGTAAAAAATCGGTATTGACCCTTGAAAGCGCAAAAAAACGGACTACTCGTGCAAATTTTACTCGTGATTTGTAACATTTGGCAGGCATGTGCGTAATCTATGTTAAAAAAAAATCATAGAAAAGTAAAAATGAGAAAGAAAAATTTCCAAAATTACGAATTTTTGCGAAAACGAAATTTTTAATTTCCATGTTCACCGAAAATACGGAAAAATCACACGTCTGATAATACGAAAGTGTGAAATGATTTAAAATCAATGTTATATCTACCATCTACCGCATTAATCAACCCCAGTTGCAGTTCTAAAAATAGCTGCGCCGCCAATTGTGGCGATCATGGCCCGAGAAAAAAACATTCACTGCCGTCGAATTTTTTTGTGACCGGTTATCCAGTTTCGTTACTTTTTGGGGACTTCCGTGACCCCTTTTCCGACTTGGTGACTTTTCGGAGACTTCCGTGACTTTAGTGACCGGTAGACCGGCCCTGATTTCTTTAAAAGTTCGCCACTCAATGGGTGAATTATCAAGCAAAATTAACTGACCACCGATTGAAGTTCGGTCATCACGGTTTGCCGCGTAATCTGAATCAGTGAACGCGATAATTTGGACTTGATTGCAATTTAGAGAAAGTTTTAAATCTTTACTCTGATAAACATAAGCTAATAATTTTAACAATCCATTCCAATGAACATTAATCTGGAATTGACTAAAGATGTTTACTGCATATGATATGTCAGGTCTGGTTCGATTTGCAATAAAAGTTAAGCATCCTAACAAATTTCTATATGGTATGTTTGACATTTCTTTAATTTCTTCATCGGTTTTCGGACAATTTAATTTAGAAAAAGCAGTTCCCTTACTAAGGGGTAAAGACGCCATGGGAATACGAAAATTTTTATACCTCTCACATACTTCTTCTATGTGAGAAGTCTGATGTTCGTAGGGGTGTGTAGGCCCTTTTCGTCTTCTCCGAATTCCACCCCAAGTAATTTTTGCGTTTTTCCCAGTACTTTTAAATCAAATTGTTCATTCAAAAACTTTAGAGCATTATTAATATCCGAATCCTTTCTTCCAAAAATTACAAGGTCATCACGTATAACAATAAAATTACGTTAGAATTAAAATAAACACAATTGCAACTTGATAACTTTTAAAAACCTAACTTGATTAATACATTGTTAATTTCATAAAACTACAGGCGGCCACTTTGATGTAAACCATAAATTGCTTTATTTAATTTACAATATAATTTCTCCTTTCCCTTTTAAAAAAAACCTGGGGGCAGACACATAAAAATTTGATCATCTATAGGAGCATACAGGTAAGCATTTTTTACATCACATTGAATATTTAACCATTTTTGACACAGTACTAATAGGGAAAAGAAAAAGCGAATAACACTGAAATTGACAACAAGGCCCCCCCCCCCCCCCCGAAGGTTTCCTCAAAATTCAATTCCTTTACCTGGGAGAACCCTTGAGCACAAAGCCTAGCCTTAAATCTGACAATTTCCCCTTTTTCGTTTTTCTTTAAGGTGTAAACCCACCGACTTCCTACTGGATTAGCATTTGCCGGTCATTTGGTTAAAGTCCAAACATCCCTTTCCTGCATAGTTGAAATCTCGGATTCCATCGCTTTATGATATTCATCCCATTCTGCAAATTTTAAGGATTGTTCATAAGTATTAGGCACTTTAATGTCGCGGTCTAGTCAGGACTCGCTAACACTTGAACTAACAGAATTACTTGAAATTTCCCCTTGAAAAGTATCTTGTTCACTAAAAGAAAAGGTTTGAGGATCATAGGATATGTTCTTATTTTTACAGTATCTTTCCACATCATTTAGACTTCTTAATCGGATGGTGTGACCATTTTCAAAATAATAGATATCGTTTCAGGAACCATCCGGTCTTGGAACCACCTTTCTAAACCGTGCCTTCCCTTTTAGTCTTGAAACTATTATCTTCATCAGAAGATTCCCCCTCTGAATTTGATTCTACCTCCTTACATGAATCATCCGAAGTATCAGGTTTCTGATTTTCTCTCGCTTCTTCGAAATCCGAATCAATTTCATCAGAATTATTACGGGTTAGGGACCAATTTATAACATTGCCATCAGGTTTACTATTTCAATCGTCCTTATAAAAATAATTTTCTTTAAATGAAACATTGATGGTTTCCAAAATTTTACCTGTTTCCGGTATCCAGATACGATAGCCTTTGGTCTTAAACGCGTATCCCACCAAAACGCCTTTCTGTGCTTTAGCATCTAATGTATGCCTAAATTCAAGGGGATCCCTGCAAAAATTACAGTACCAAAACCAAAAGGTCTAAGATGCTTTACTTACGGTAAATATAATTCAAAAGGGGCCTCCATATAATTCAAAAGGGGTTTTATCCAGATTACTATGGCAGACCCGATTCCATGTATATGCAAAATACAATACGGCGTCTGGCCAAAATTTCTGGGGTAATCCGCTTTCTTCTATTAGAACCCTGATACAATCAGCAACGGTGCGATTAAGATTTTCGGCAACTCCGTTCATCTCGGGTGAATATACATTCGTTAATTCATGTTTTATCCCATGATTATTGCAAAAATTGTCAAAAACTCTATTTACAACTTTTGTTCCGTTGTCAGTTCTGATACATGTAACTTTACTGCCAAGTAACCTCTCCGATCGTAAAATATGTTGCTTAAAGATCTCAGAGAGAAATTGGCTTTTATTTTTGAACGGGTGCAATGAACATGTCCGTGAAAAATCGTCTATTATGGATAAATAATATTTTTCCCCATTCCTTCCTTCGACGTTGCAAGGACCCCATACGTCTGTATGAAGAAGTTGGAGTGGGTACTTAGAACCTATACCAAGTAATGATTTGAAACGGACTCTTTTAAATTTTGATATTTTACAATCATCACAAAATATATTTCAAGTTTTAAATTTAGGTAAACCGTTAACGCTTTCTAGATCACTAGTGTTCCTAATACTTTTAACGTTAACATGAGCCAGGCGTTTATGCCAAAGTTTCAAATCATCCATATGACTATTTTTCACCGGAGTTTCATTATTTATATGACGAGAATTTATGAGAACTTGATTACAATTTAAAGGGAGCTGACTAGACTAATTAGAATCCGTAATATAAACACCGTTTTTTAAAATAGCTTTTAAAATGAACTCATCATTTTTGTCGGAAACTCTCACGAAACCTTTTACACGCCGAAATTTTGCACCACCCTGGTCAAATTTTGCGCCTGATAAAATATTTCTTCTCAAGCTTGGAGAGTACATGACATCCTGTAAAACAACAGATCGATTACCAAATCGTACTTTTATTTCCCCACTCTCAGAATTGTTTTCTTCAATTCACGGAAATATGTATGGAAATATGTATGCAGTACTGCCGGTAAATTTCCGTTATTTGAAGAATATCCGTTTTTTCTTTCTCATGCCAATTGAAGGAACTTCCTTCTACAATTTTTTCTGTTCTAGGAGGGGAAATGTCCGTCAATTGAAGAAACTTTCCTATATTTTTTCTCCGTTATCAGAGGGTAATTTTCCGATATTTGAGGAAACGTGCGTTATGTTTATTCCTGTTACATGACAGAAATTTTCCGATATTTGAAGAAACATGCGTTATGTTTATTTCTGTTACATGATGGAAATTTTTCGCTATTTGAAGAAACCTGCGTTAGGTTACTTTCTGTTCCATGATGGAAATTTTTCGTCATTTGAAGAAATGTCCGTTAAGTTTGTTTCTCTTAAATGAGGGACTTTTTCAGGAACTTTTGCCCATGCCCGTGCGTTATTTTTTTTTCTGTTGCCCGTCAGAGATCCGTTTACACTTTGTTCTCAGAAAAAAACTCGTGCTTTAAGGGTTTAAAGAGGAAGTTTTTGTGCAGATTGAAAAAAGCCGTTTCATTTATACTTCTTCAGTCACTTTCTCAAATTAAAAAATTCTATATTAATCCATGGAGAAACTTAGAATTCAAAATCTTCATTGCTTAATGCACATCAAAATTTTCACCATCTGAAAGTGGACATTTTATACTTTGGAGTAGGGATGTAACGAATATTCGGCCCCTATTCGGTATTCGGCCCTTTGGCCGAGTATTCGGCCTGGCTGAATAGTCATTACATCACCCATCCGAATATTCGGCCTGGCCGAATACTGGGTAAGGTCAAGTTCGGTCTGGCCGAATATTGATGGACTATACGGCCGAATAGCTCTGCTGCAGTAAAAATAATAAAGAAATTAGTAGATTTTAAATATTTAAAATTGTATTATAATTATTGCAAAAGAATATATTAGTCCCCTATAGTTTTAAGAAATAAAAATAATTTAGCATAAACTACTCTTTTATAATGTTGTTTTAGGCTTGACGGAGCAAAAACACATTTTAAAGTTGTAATATTGTATTTTATATTTAGAATTTTCTCCCAAAAGCTGCCAATAGTTAATTATAATAGATAATATGGTAAATTCATTTTGTTATTATTAACAAAGTGGATGCTTTGTTTGGGTAGACTGATTTATTGTGAATATTGGGTTAGTGAGAAATGTGAAAAGCCCAGAATATACATGAATATTTAGATAGCATAAGTTATTGGGGTTTTTAAAAATAGAAACATATTCCAGTTAAGTGCATTAAGTTTTAATAGATCTTTTAAAAATAGGTACGTAAAAAACCCCATAAAACAAAAATATTTACTTTTATAACTTTTAAAATGTCTTCATAAAATAGTTTTGAGCGAGGTAAAAGTTCACTAAGCACTAGTATTTCTTTCATTGCAATTAAATAATTAGTAAAATAATGCTAATGCTTACTACCGTAAAACCTGTCATTTCTATTTTGCTTGTGCGTGAAATTCTTAGTCTTATTACATTCAAAGCAATAGTGAAAATAGATTAATTTTAAATAGTTCTAAATTCTTAACGAACAAAATTAAATATACATCATAGGTTGTGTGTAATTGGTGTTTGACTTTGTGAATAATTTTAAATTTGACAAATATTTTCTATTTCAACGATTTTCTAGAAATTTTAATATTCGGCCGCCGAATATTCGGTATTCGGCCTAGCCGAATATTCGGCTTCGGCCTATTCGGCCTTGAAGAAAGGACCAAATATTCGGTTTCGGCCTAGAAGAAATGGCCGAATATTCGGTATTCGGCTATTCCGCCAAATCACTATTCGTTACATCCCTACTTTGGAGAGGTTTTCTAAATTTAGTTTTCTAAACTTCTCTTGTATCATAAAATATAATAAATCCTTACAACTTATTTCTGAAAACTTTAAAAAAGTTTTCTGAAAAATGCCATTTAGAGTAATAAGATGCCCACTTTCAAATGGTGAAAATAAAATTTTTAAAGGTGCCTTTTGTGATGGAAAATTCGCCTTTTTTTTCATTCATTACTTTCTAGAAAATTAACAAATTGCAATGAAAAAACCTCTTATAATGCTACATCTGCAAATAATGTATTTTTAAAAAGGTTTTCAAATAATTTAATTTAAAAAATTCCTTTTTTCCAGAAGTTCCATTTTTATTTATTTTCAAACAATATTTTGAACTCCCTTAACAATAATTTTTGGGTATACCCACCCGACCTGATGCAAGACTAAGTAGCAGCTAAGAGCACACTGAAAATAAAATTTTATAACACGTATAAGGGACCTATTAATAATTTTTTTTAAAGATATATAAGTAGATGAAAAAGGACAGTTCTACCCCAAGAGGCGCAATGCGCAATGCCCTCAGGCGTGGGCGTGACCCTTGCTCCTATCAATGCCCTCAGGCATTTTTCGAGTGGAGTTGAGTTGTTTTTGCCCCCAGGCGTTTTTCGAGTGGAGTTGAGTTGTATGCCCCCAGGCATTTTTCGAGTAGAGTTGAGTTGTATGCCCTCAAGCATTTTTCGAGTAGAGTTGAGTTGCATGCCCTCAGGCATTTATCGAGTAGAGTTGAGTTGTATGCCCTTAGGCATTTTTCGAGTAGAGTTGAGCTGTATGCCCTTAGCGTTTTTCGAGTAGAGTTGAAATGTTTTTCAAAAATTTATAGTTTTGGAATGGCAACACCTTTTTGTTTCAGTTTAGGACTTGATGTACAGTGGCTAGAATAGATAGTGTGCCTTTCGCCATTGTCCTCCAGCGCTTTTTCTGTACCCGAAAGTAAGCCTCCACTAGAAGGCGCTCTATTCGACAGCGAGGTAAATTCGAGCCCGCCGGAAGACGGCTTTGGGGCCAGCTGCTGTGATTAAAGGCCCTGTGTACCAAAAGTCTTTCGTTCAGCTGATTGTCATTCAGAAAGTGACAAGTGACGTTGATGCACTAACATGAATTGATTGCTGTTAACTACTTTCAGATTAGTTTTTTCCTTAAGGAACAGGTAAGGAAGCAGGAAATGAAATAAATATCTCACTCATTCGAACTTCGAAATACGAACAACTTTCATTTTTTTTTATTTTTTAAAATAAATAAATGAAAAGGATTTTGTAACAAATGTCCATTTTTGGTTTTTGTAAACTTATGTGTGATACATCGGTTTAATTCTGACCACCTCAAAGAAAACAAGAATTTCTAAAATGCAAAGTCTGTGGTTTTTTAAATCTGCATCCGAACAGAATAATTTGCTTTCGAAAGTATAGTTTTTTTTTTTTTTGGCTCTCATATTGGTGAACTAAATGTGGGTTTGAACTTAATAAACTTTAAAGGAAGGGCTAAACTTTAAAGGATTATATGGGATAATATGTTCAAATTTTGTGTGGAATACACTATGAATTATAACCAGTCAAGAAAATTAAGTAGACGCTTGTTGGAACGTCATTATAATAATATATTAAAATAATATGGTAGTTTGGCTTAAAGTTCCTCTGATAAAGGTACCCATTATAGTGGGTGAAGGGGGAACTTAGGGGTGTTTTTCAGTTTTTGAATAAAATTCTGCATTTTGGCTGTAACTACAACAGGTTGTAAAAGATGTGACTCAAAAATTAAATCTTATATATGAAACAATATTGACGTTAATGAAGAAGAAATGTTATATTAAAATGAAATTCTGCTTGTCATAACAACAATATAAGTTTAAAGCTAAGCTTTTTTGCTTTGGTTCAAGATTTTTTTAATTACATATTTGTTTCTATTTTGGTTTAGTATGTAACTGAAACTTGACCAACATTTTGTGTATCATAATGTGACAAAGGTACCCACCAGAGGGGGCGGGGGGATTTGAGGGGGGGGGTTTCAGTTTTTTTTAATAAAATTCTACATTTTGGCTGGAACTCCAACAGGTTGTAAAAGATGTGATTCAAAAATTAAATTTTATATATGAAACAATATTGACCTTAAAGAAGAAGAAATGTTATATCAAAATGAAATTGTTCTTGTCATAACAACAAAATAAATTTAAAGCTAAGCTTTTTGCTTTGGTTCAAGATTTTTTTTATTATTTGTTTCTATTTTGGTTTAGTATGTAACTGAAACTTGACCAACATTTTGTGTATCATAATGTGACGAAGGTACCCACCAGAGGGAACGGGGGGATTAGGAGGCTGGGTTCAGTTTTTTTTAATAAAATTCTACATTTGTCTGGAACTACAAAAAATTTTAAAAGATGTGACTCAAAAATTAAATTTTATATGTGAAATAATATTTACGTTAAAGAAGAAGAAATGTTATATCAAAATGAAATTGTTCTTGTCATAACAACAAAATAAATTTAAAGCTAAGCTTTTTGCTTTGGTTCAAGATTTTTTTTATTATTTGTTTCTATTTTGGTTTAGTATGTAACTGAAACTTGACCAACATTTTGTGTATCATAATGTGACAAAGGTACCCACCAGAGGGGGCGGGGGGATTTGAGGGGGGGGGGTTTCAGTTTTTTTTAATAAAATTCTACATTTTGGCTGGAACTCCAACAGGTTGTAAAAGATGTGATTCAAAAATTAAATTTTATATATGAAACAATATTGACCTTAAAGAAGAAGAAATGTTATATCAAAATGAAATTGTTCTTGTCATAACAACAAAATAAATTTAAAGCTAAGCTTTTTGCTTTGGTTCAAGATTTTTTTTATTATTTGTTTCTATTTTGGTTTAGTATGTAACTGAAACTTGACCAACATTTTGTGTATCATAATGTGACAAAGGTACCCACCAGAGGGAACGGGGGGATTTGGAGGCTGGGTTCAGTTTTTTTTAATAAAATTCTACATTTGTCTGGAACTACAAAAAATTTTAAAAGATGTGACTCAAAAATTAAATTTTATATGTGAAATAATATTGACGTTAAAGAAGAAGAAATGTTATATCAAAATGAAATTGTTCTTGTCATAACAACAAAATAAATTTAAAGCTAAGCTTTTTGCTTTGGTTCAAGATTTTTTTTATTATTTGTTTCTATTTTGGTTTAGTATGCAGGTTGGCCAAGTGCTGCATGCCAGTGTTTAAGCTCCTGCTGAAATTAAGTATCTTTTATGCATTTTTGGAAATTTCTGTTTAATTACTTGTAGATTTGTTGCAATTTATTATGTAATTAGTATGTTTTAATTTTGTGAGACTGAAACTCATTCTATTTGATTTTTTGGGGTGTAATTCAATTTTTTCAGTTAACCCTAACCATGTGGTGATTGTGTACATTTTATAAGTCTTGGGGAACACCTGGTTTTGTTGTTTACTGTAGTTATTTGTGTTTAAATTCAAGCTATTTGCATTTTTCTATGTAATTTGTGTTTTTAATCAGAGTAGTATCTTAAATTTGCTGATTTGTGTATTATTTTGCTTTTTTGATTGTTTGCATTAGATTTATTTAGCTATGGGAGTTATATGCTTAATGAAAGAAATTAAAAATGGTAATGGGAGTTGGTGGATTTGCTGTGATAGGTGTGAGATGTTTAGTAAATTGGAGTTAAACGCTAATACAGCTACAGAGCAGGAATATATTTGTACAAAATGTGCTGAATTATTAGAGTTACGTGTCAAGGTGGTAGCATTGGAAGCCCAATTTGTTAGAAATAACTTGGGTGAAAATTTTATAAAAGAGGTGGGAACTTCTTGTGATGGGCTTGTTGGGGAGAGTGAGTTTGCAGGAGAAGGATCTAGTATGGGGAAAGGTAGAGTTGTAGACCTAAAAACAGAGGGTGTCATTTTAGGGGATTCTATGGTACGCGGGATAGGCAATGTGGTCGGGAGAACGAGGCGCAAGGTGGCTAGGTGCTTTTTACCAGGGACTTGGGTGAAGGATGTTAGTAAGATTGTGGAGAAAAAGGGAATGTTTAAGAAAGGAGATTCAGTTACTCTGTGGGTGGGGACTAACGACGTCGGTAACAGCACAAACGAGGAGTTTGTTAAGGATTGGGAGAACCTGTTGGATAAAGCAACTAACTTTTCGACAGATGTCCAGGTAGTTGGTTTGCTTCCCAATTATGGGGTGCATAGGGTCTGGTTAAATCAGCGGGCTAGGAGCATGAACCTGATTCTTAAGAAACTTTGCATAAAGCGTTCAATCAGGTTCATTGATGTTTGGAGTTCTTGTCAGCGTGATTGGGTTGCGAGGGATGGTCTGCATCTTAGTTCTAGGGGTGTAGTTAAGGTTAGCGATATGATTTTAGAAACTTCAGAATCAAAAAACTAATTTTGGATGGGGGGATGAGAGAATGTCATGGTGTTGACTTCTGTTCTGGAGGTTTTAAAAATGAGGGCAATTAATAGTAGTGATAGTAACATTAATAGTAGTGATTTGAGGCATCATAAAATGTTTAAGACAAGCAAAATGGGCATGCTCATGTTTCTATATACTAATGCTCGCAGTATCAGAAATAAGATGGACGAGTTAAAAAGTGTTATCGCAGGTGAGGAGTTGGATATTATTGGAATTACAGAAATATGGGTTACTGATGATGATAAGGGTTTAGTGAGCATTGCTGGATATAATTTGTTTAGGCAAGACAGGCTGGATAAGAAAGGTGGAGGGGTTTTATTCTATATTAAGGACACTTTTATTTGCAATGAATTGGTCCTTAATAATAAGTCTAAGGATATTGAAATGGTCTGGGTGGAGTTGATGAGCAATAAGGGTGAGAAGTTACATTTGGGGTATGTTTACAGGCCGCCTAATGTCAGTCAGGACCAAGACGAGGAGATGTATAGTGTTATTAGGGACATGTCTGGTAAGGGCTCGGGGGGGATGATGGGGGATTTCAATTTCCCGGGCATAGACTGGAATAGTTTTTACGCTAGCAATGGTAGGGAAGAAGATTTTCTGAAAGTGATTGGTGACTGTTTTTTGGATCAAGTAGGCACCATGCCTACCCAGGGGACTAGGCATGGTGCTGTTTTGGATCTAGTTTTTTGTGATGTCGGAAGTTCTGTTTAGGGGTTGAGTATAGGGGAACATATTGGAGATAGTGATCACAATACTATTAGGTTTTGGACCAGCTTCAATGCTCACAAAGGTGAAAATTTCAGATTTGTACCTAACTTCAGGAATGTTGATTATGTTGCACTTAGGCAGGGTTTGAAAGAGGTTTTTTTCTTCTGGGTTGGAGAATAGTGAAGCGGATCTTCAGTGGGAAGAGTTTAAGGGGAAATTGGAGAAAACAGTGATGGATTATGTTCCTTTTAGAAAGAAGGGGGATTTTACGAAAATTTGGCCTATGTGGTTCTCTAGGGAGGTGAAAGAAGCTCTCAATTATAAGCAGGCCACTTTTCGGCGACTTAAAGAGACTGGGTGCCATGCTGACAGGATTTTGTATTGTGAAGCTAGACGTACTTTCAAGTATTTGGTACGGAGTAAAAAAAGGGAATTGGAGCAAAAGCTTGCAGATAACATCGAAAGGAATCCTAAGAAATTTTTTGCTTATGCTAATTCAGGAAAAGCTCGTAATACTCAGGTAGGCCCACTAGTGGATGAGAACGGGAACTTGATTCAAAATGAGGGGGATATTGCTGATATTCTAAACAAATTTTTTTCCAGTGTATTTAACAGAAACTGTATCTCAACAGTTGCCATAAGCGAGACGCAAGCTAATACACAGCTTGAGGATTGTGTATTTTCTAGGGATGATGTGTTGTTTCATTTGAAAAAGATTAAAGCAAATAAGGCTCCAGGACCTGATAATGATATAGTATGGTTAATTTTAGTAATGGATGTTTATCCAAAAATTTTAGTAGAATGTGCAGAGGAATTAGTGGATGTTGTCTTGACTATTTTCATATCTTCATATAACTCGGGGACTGTGCCAGTGGATTGGAAGCTGGCAAACATAACGCCGCTCTTCAAGAAAGGGTCTAAAACTAAGGCAGGAAATTATAGGCCTGTGAGTCTTACTTCAGTTCTTTGTAAAATTTTTGAAACTCCGATAAAAATCAAAATAGTGAATTTCCTGGAGGCAAATGGAGGGTTGACTGATTTTCAGTATGGTTTTAGAAAGGGTAGGTCCTGTACAACTAATTTGTTGCATTTCTATGACAAGGTTACCATGGCATTAGATAATAAAAAGTGCGTAGATGTTGTTTACATTGACTTTCAGAAAGCGTTTGATAAAGTACCGCATGAAGCTCTTCTTAGCAAACTTGCTTATATTGGTATTGGTGGAAAAACTTTAGTTTGGGTTAAAAATTGGCTGACTGGGAGGAAACAGAGAGTAGTAGTGAAGGGCAATTATTCTCGGTGGATTGATGTTTTGAGTGGTGTTCCACAAGGTTCAGTTTTAGGGCCAATATTATTTATTATCTTTATTAATGATATTACTCAGAGTATTTCTGGGAACATCAATATTTTTGCTGATGAAGTCAAAATCATGGGAATTGTGGACACGGAAGAACAAGTCAATCAGTTTCAAGAGGATTTAAATCAAATTTCTAGGTGGGCAATGAAGTGGGTTATGTCTTTTAATATTCGGAAATGTCAAGTGCTTCATTTTGGTCATGGGAATAAACATGCAACCTATTATTTACAAGGTTCCGTCATTAGGGAAGCAGAAGCAGTTGTTGATCTAGGAGTATTGATTAGTCTCGACTTCAAGTCCAGCCAGCAGTGTAGCATAGTAAGTAACAAAGCTAACAGGATGCTTGGGTTTATCAATAAGGCTATTTCGAACAGGTCTAAAGAAGTTGTATTGCCACTATACAGAAGTTTGGTAAGACCTCATTTGGAATATGCTGTTCAGTTTTGGTCTCCGTACCTAAAAAAGGATATTACCTTATTAGAAAGGGTTCAAAGGAGGGCTACTAGATTGGTAAGTGGTCTTTCAGACTTAGATTATGAGATTAGGCTTAAAAGGCTCAATATGTATAGTCTTGAGCAAAGGAGAATTAGAGGGGACATGATTCAGTTGTTTAAATTCATTAAAATGGGAAATGTTGATGGACTACAGCTATGTGCTGAAAGTAGAACCAGAGGTCATTGTTTTAAGCTTTTCAAATCTCAGGCAAATCTTGAAATTAGGAAAAATTACTACTTCAATAGGGTTATAGGCAATTGGAATAGTTTACCAGAAGCGATTGTTAATTGCAGCGGTGTAAAAACGTTTAAGAAATCTGTTGATGTTCATTGGGGAGTGCTAAATTGACTAGGACCAGCCTAGATGGGCCCTGAACCTGTTGCTGGTCGTCACTTTTGTATTTGTATTTGTATTTGTATGTAACTGAAACTTGACCAATGTTTTGTGTATTATAATGTGACAAAGGTGCCCACCAGAGGGGGCGGGGGGATTTGGGGGGGGTTCAGTTTTTTTAAATAAATTTCTACATTTGTCTGGAACTACAAAAAATTTTAAAAGATGTGACTCAAAAATTAAATTTTATGTATGAAATAATATTGACGTTAAAGAAGAAGAAATGTTATTATCAAAATGAAATTTTTCTTGTCATAACAACAAAATAGATTTAAAGCTAAGCTTTTTGCTTTGGTTCAAGATTTTTTTTTTTATTTGTTTCTATTTTGGTTTTGTATGTAATTGAAACTTGACCAAAACTTTGTGCATCATATAGTGTTTTTAAATAAATGTAAATTTAAAAAAAAAAAAATTAAATCTATAGTTAAAAAAAAAAAAAAAAACACAAAATTTTAAGCATGCAGTTCATTTAAAAAATGACATTGCAAGTGTTTATTTAAAATATATATATATACATCAGATTGCAATGTGCTTTTTAAAAAACTTATGTGATAGTAATTACTGTTAATTTTTATTTATTTATTTATGTTAAAATATAGTACATAGACATATAGCCTTTCTTTTTTAGGTAATATGAGCATAATAATGCAATTATTTTCAAAAGCTCATTCACACTGCATTGGACTAAAAAACCCTTGTCTTTAAAATGTATAACAATATTCTCTTAACAAAATACATGGTTTTCATTTAAGACTGCTTCCGAAAACTAAATAAAAACATTTTTCATGCTTGTGTTCACCTAAACAACAGCCGTCTATTTATTGCTCCAAATTCTTTTCTAGAACAGATGATTGAATATTTTTAAAAAAATCACATATTTTTTGCACCTCTTTTTTTTAGTACTGAAAAAAGTGCGAAAACTAAGGCGAGTAAATGATTCTTTAACGTTCGCACTGCTAATCGTACCTCGCTGTCGATGCTAGAGCCACCTACTGGTGGCTTAGTTTCGTTTTCAACATTTTCGCGCCGAACGACTCACTAAGTATTCTAGCCACTGTACTTGATGCAATGCGATGTCGATTGTAGCGCCATCTATGAGAAGAAAATTGAACTATTTTGGAAAAAAGATTTCTTTTTTTTCTAATGTTTTCTCTCAGAATTCAAGCAGGAACTATTTTATGTAACAAAAAATAATTATAATGTATAATGAATTAAATTTATTGTCGCTATTTACATCCTATTATGTATTTATTTCTTTTTTCGACTTAGAAAGATTTTCTTTTTCATCCCTTTTAATGTTTCCACTTAGCATCCGCAAAAGAACTATTTTATAAGTTAATTATTTTTACACTGTGATCAGAAAATTCTCGTCATTTTTACTTAGTAAAGACTTATATATTTTTTACTTTTTATTTATTTATTTATTTTCAGACTAAGAAAATTTTTCAGTTGCAAGTGATATTTTTTTTCTAAGTATGTAAAACATAGTACAGTAACATTCTTCTGATCCGTTTTGCAATTTTTTTCTTAAATCATAATTTTAACTGCATGACACATTTCATTCTAAAGTTTTTTCTACTTTATATTATTATCACACTTGCAGTCTCCTTCAAAGAATATTTTATAAAACTCTATTATTTCAAATATGAAAGCAGAAAAAAAAAACTGAGATTGAACGCGTAAAACTTAGAATAATAATGTAAAAATACTAAGTACAAAGCATATTCTTCCAGTAAAACTCAGTACAGAAATGTAAAATTGCTAAATACAAAAGGTGTAAACAGCATGAAAATATAAAAATACCAAGTATTAAATGTTAAAACTGAACGAAACGAGTGTTAGTACTACTAGTGCTTGTTCCAAACTTAGTTTCATCCAACCAAATTTAGTACGAAAAGCAAAAGTACTATGCCCAAAATGTTAAAACTTTGATTCATTCCGTAAAACAGTAGAGAATGTAAGAAATTACTAAATAAAAACGTTTGAACTTGTAAAACAAAATGATTTTCTACTTGCAAAATTTTAGAACTTCGCATGAAAATGTAACGTTTGAAACTTTGAACTAAAATTTCAACACTGAATCAAAAAAAAAACCGAAACAATTTAAACTGTGGAATAAAGATTTGAGACTAAAAAAGTAAATGTAAAAACACTAAAATAGATTTGAGAATCTTAAAAGTGAAATAGAATAATAACTTCACTAGAAACGTAAAACTTGAAAAATTTAAATCACAAAACTCAAAACTATTGCAAAGTGCTTTATGTGAAACGTAATAGTGCTAAGAGCAAAATGCTAAAACTGAGGAAACTTAGAAATACGTGGAACAAATCAATTAAAACTATAAACTTTAAAAACTTAAACTCATTCAGAAAAGAACGGAAATGCAAAATTACAAAACAAAAGTGTTACGCTCTTGTAAATCATTAAAACTTAACGCAAAAAAAATGTAAGAAAGTACAAAACACTAAAAGTTAAGAGTAGTATAAAAAAACTGTTACTTAGATTCATCTTAAACAAGACTCGGAAAGAGTAAAAGTAATATACGCAAATTGAAAAAAACTTACTACTACTACGTCAACTACTAAAATATAAAAATAGCAAGCACAAGACGTTAGAACAGAACGAAAATGTAAAAGTATGAAACGTAAAATTACAAAACCTAAATTCCCACAAAACCATCTACTAAATGTTTGGTAAAAAAATGTAAAAGTGCTAAGAGTGAAAACTAAGAAACAGCATGAAAGCTAAAAATAAAAAATACAAAACATCAGAACTTAAATTCATCCAGAAAAACTTAGAACAAAAAAAAAAAAAAAAATGTTAAAGTTCGGAAATTTTCAAAACAGAAGTATGATGCACTTGCAAAATGTTAAAACTCAGTGCATAAACGTAAAAAGTATTATGTACAAACTGTTAAAATTTAGATTTATCTACTAAAACAGTAAATGAAGATGTAAAATTACTATGTGTAATATATTAAAACAACACAAAAACGTAAAAGTACTAAGTACAAAACGTAAAAAAAATTATTTATCTACTATAACTTAGACTGAAGTCGTAAAATTACTAAGTACAAAGTGTTAAAACATCATAAAAATGTAAAAATATCAAGTATAAAGCAGCAAAACATAGATTTGTCTATAGAAATCTTGATCAAAAAATGTAAAAGTTCAAACAACAAAATCCTAAAACTCCGAAATTTGAAAACTCGCAGTACAAAAACAACAAAACATGTAAAAATGCTAAATATAAGGCTGCAAAACTTAAATCTTTCCAGAAAAACTTAGAACGAAGTTGTAAAAGTACGGAACTTTTCAAAGTAAAAGTGTTATGCACTTACAAAATGTTAAAACTTAATGTAAGAATGTAAAAAATACTTCGTCTAAAATGTTAAAACTCTGATTTATCTACTAAAACTTAGAATGAACCTAACGTTTTGAAGTTTTATTAGATAACTCCATATTTTTTTTATGTTTTGTATTTTGTACTTTTACGTTTTAGGTGTTGCTTTAGCATATCGTACTTAGTAT
Organism: Octonoba sinensis; assembly: GCA_038502835.1. Classification (NCBI taxonomy): domain Eukaryota; kingdom Metazoa; phylum Arthropoda; class Arachnida; order Araneae; family Uloboridae; genus Octonoba; species Octonoba sinensis. Next base: position 181,975,581 of record CM076599.1, read on the forward strand.
TTTTACTTCTTCATTCTACACATTTTTGCCTTACGTTTCAGCATTTTGCTAATACATAATACTCTTATTTTTAAAATAACCGTACAATTACGTTTTTATTCTAAGTCTTTCTGGATCAATTTAAGTTTTGATGTTTTGTACTTAGTACTTTTAGATTTTCATGCTGTTTTTAGTTTTTTGTTCTTAGTACTTTCACTTTTCTAACCGAATTTTTAGTAGTTTTAAGTTTTGCAAGTGCATAAAACTTTTATTTTGAAAATTTCCGTAGCTTTACATTTTCGTTCTAAATTTTTCTGGATGAATTTAGGTTTTGAAGCTTTATAGTTGGTACTCTTTCATTCTTTGTTGTTTTGTACTGCGTTTCTTTACTTTTTAAGTTTTAGCACTTTGTTCTTCGAACTCTATCATTTCTGATTAAGATTATTGTAAACAGATTATTTATTTTGATGCTGAATCTATGTTTTGAAGTTTTAATAGATAGTTCTAGTACTTTGCACTTTTATAATTTTGTGTTTCTTTAGTATATTATACTTAGTATTTTTATATCTTCATTCTAGGTTTTAGTAGATAAATCTAAGTGTTAACATTTTGTATATGGTACTTTTTACGTTTTTACATTTTGCAAATGTATAGCACCTTTATTTTGAAAATTTCCGTACTTTTACATTTTTTTTGTTCCAAGCTTTTCTGGATCAACGTAAGTTTTGATGCTTTGTACTTAGTACTTTTAGATTTTCGTGCTGTTTTAACGTGTTGTACTTGCTATTTTTAATTTTTCATGCTGTTTTTAGTTGATGTCCATAGTACTTTTACTTTTCAAACCATTTTTTTAGTAGAGGAATTTAACTTTTCGGAGTTTTACATTTCGTACCTTTACATTTTTGTTCTGTTTGAACATCGTGTACTTAATATTTTTACATTTTAAAAGGTGAGTATCAGTTTTCACATTTCTTTCACAATTTTAGAGTTAAGTGCTACTTGATGAATCAAAGTTGTAGTTTTGTTATTATACTACTCCAAGTTTTGATGTTTCGTACTTTTTGTATCTAATACCTTTTACATTTTTGCTTTTAATAATTTGCAAATGCCTATCACTTTTGTTTTGTAAACTTCAGTAATTTTACATTTCCGTTCTAAGTTTTTCTGGATGAAGTTAAGTTTTAAAATTTTGTGATTTGTTACATTTTAAATTTTAGTTCTAAGAGTTTTTGCAGTTTGTATGTAGTACTTTTCTTTCTTTTATGCTGTTTTAATAGATTAATCCTTTTTTGATGCGTTGGCTTTAGTACTTTAACAGTTTCGTTCTGTTTTTTACTAAATAAATGTATATTAGAGGTTCTATGCTTAGTACTTTTACATTTTTGTACTAAGCTTTAATAAATGAATCTAAGTTTTGATGTTTTGTACATAGTGCTTTTACATTTTAGTGTTGCTTTAATATATTATACTTAATATTTTTACATCTTCATTCCGTGTTTTAGTTGATAAATCTAAGTTTCAACATTCATACACAGTACTTTTTATATTTTTGCATTAAGTTTTAACACTTTGCAAGTGGATAACAGTTTTATTTCTGAAAATTTTCATTTGGATTTACATATATTTTTTTGTTTCTAAGTTTTTTTTTCCCTTATATGAATTCAAGATTAGAAGTTTTATAGTTAGTACATGCTTTGTTGTGTTGCACTGCGTATTTTTCTTTTTTTCACTACTTTAGCATTTTGTCTTTAGAACTTTTACATTTTTGATTAAGATTTCAATGGAGAAATCTATGTTTTTGATACATTATACTTGTTATTTATACATTTTTATGATGTTTGAACATTTCGTACTTGGTAATTTTACGACTTCAGTCTAAGTTTTAGTTAGATACCTCTAACTTTTTTTACGTTTTGTATTTAGTACTCTTAAATTTTTGTGTTGCTACAATGTATTATACTTAGTATTTTTACAGCTTTGTTCTGGGTTTTAGTAGATAAATTTAAGTTTTAACATTTTGCAAGTGCATAACGCGTTTATTTTTAAAAAATTTTGTTACATTTTCGTGCTAAGTTTTTCTGTGTTTTAGTAGATGAATATAAGTTTTTTTTGTTTTTTACTTAGTACTTTTATTAAATTTGACACTTTTACTCGTTCTAAATTTCATTAGATACATCTAAGTTTTGATGTTTGCATTTTCGAAAAGTTTACATTTTCATGATGTTTAACATTTCATACTTTTTACGACTTTAGTTGGGATTTTTTGTAGATAAATCTAAGTTTTTTAAGTTTCACACATAAACGATTACATTTTCATACAAAATTTCACTTGATGAATACGTTATATACTTACTACTTTTACATTTTCGCGTTGGTGTAGTAGATAAATCAGAGTTTTAACATTTTGTACGTAGTAATTCTTAAGATTTTTGCAGTAATAACATTTTGCAAGTGTAATAACACTTTTATTTTGAAAAGTTTCGTGCTTTTACATCATCGTTCTAAGTTTTTCTAAAGGAATTTGAGTTTTGCAGCTTTATACTTACCATTTTTACATGTTTTGTTGTTTTGTACTGAGTGTTTTTAATTTATCAGTTTTAGGATTTTGTTGTCAGAACTTTTACATTTTTGATAAAGATTTCAGTGGACAAATCTATGTTTTGTTGGTTTATACTTGCTATTTTCAAATTTTTATGATGTTTTAACAGTTTGTACTTAGTAATTTTACAACTTCAGACTATGTTTTAGTAGATAAATCAATTTGTTTACGTTTTTGTAATTAGTACTTTAACATTTTCTTGCTGCTTTAATATATTATACTTAGTAATTTTACATCTTCATCCACTGTTTTAGTAGATAAATCTAAATTTTAGCATTTTGTGCGTAGTACTTTTTACATTTTTGCATTAAGTTTTAACGTTTTTCAAGTGCATCACACTTTTGTTTTGAAAAGTTTCGTACTTTTACATTTTTCATTCTAAGTTTTTCTGGATGTTCTGATTTAAGTTTTGCAGCTTTATACTTAGCATTTTTACATGTTTTGCTGTTTTGTACTGCATGTTTTTAAATTTTCAGAGTTTTAAGATTTTGTTGTTGGAACTTTTACATTTTTGATCAAGATTTCAGTAGACAAATATATGTTTTGCTGTTTTTGTACTGCGTGTTTTTACTTTTTTCAGAGTTTTAGGATTTTGTTGTTTGAATTTTTACGTTTTTCGATCAAGATTTCTGCAGACAGATCTAAGTCTTTTAAGTTTCGTACTTAGGTTTAACATTTTTGTACAATGTTTCACTTGAAGACTACGCTATATACTTAGTACTTTTACATTTTCATGTTACTTTACTATTTCATATTTAGTACATTTGATTCAATTACATTTTCATTCTAAGTTTTATTAGATAAATCAGAGTTTTAACATTTTAGACGAAGTATTTTTTACATTTTTACATTAAGTTTTAACATTTTGTAAGTGCATAACACTTTTACTTTAAAACGTTCCGTACTTTTACAACTTCGTTCTAAGTTTTGCTGGAAAGATTTAAGTTTTGCAGCCTTATATTTAGCATTTTTACAGGTTTTGCTGTTTTTGTACTGCGTGTTTTCAAATTTCGGAGTTTTAGGATTTTGTTGTTTGAGCTTTTACATTTTTTGATCAAGGGTTCTATAGACAAATCTATGTTTTGCTGCTTTATACTTGATATTTTTACATTTTTATGATGTTTTAACACTTTGTACTTAGTAATTTTACGACTTCAGTCTAAGTTATAGTAGATAAATATTTTTTTTTACGTTTTGTACTTAGTACTTTTACGTTTTCGTGTTGTTTTAATATATTACACTTAGTAATTTTACATCTTCATTTACAGTTTTAGTAGATAAATCTAAATTTTAACAGTTTGTACATAATACTTTTTACGTTTACGCACTGAGTTTTAACATTTTGCAAGTGCATCATACTTTTGTTTTGAAAATTTCCAAACTTTAATATATTTTTTTTTTGTTCTAAGTTTTTCTGGATGAATTTAAGTTCTGATGTTTTGTATTTTTTATTTTTAGCTTTCATGCTGTTTCTTAGTTTTCACTCTTAGCACTTTTACATTTTTTTACCAAACATTTAGTAGATGAATTTAGGTTTTGTAATTTTACGTTTCATACTTTTACATTTTCGTTCTGTTCTAACGTCTTGTGCTTGCTATTTTTATATTTTAGTAGTTGAACATAAGTTTTTTTCAATTTGCGTATATTACTTTTACTCTTTCCGAGTCATGCTTTAGATGAATCTAAGTAACAGTTTTTTTATACTACTCTTAACTTTTAGTGTTTTGTACTTTCTTTTATTTTTTTTGCGTTAAGTTTTAATAATTTACAAGAGCGTAACACTTTTGTTTTGTAATTTTGCATTTCCGTTCTTTTCTGAATGAGTTTAAGTTTTTAAAGTTTATAGTTTTAATTGATTTGTTCCACGTATTTCTAAGTTTCCTCAGTTTTAGCATTTTGCTCTTAGCACTATTACGTTTCACATAAAGCACTTTGCAATAGTTTTGAGTTTTGTGATTTAAATTTTTCAAGTTTTACGTTTCTAGTGAAGTTATTATTCTATTTCACTTTTAAGATTCTCAAATCTATTTTAGTGTTTTTACATTTACTTTTTAAGTCTCAAATCTTTATTCCACAGTTTAAATTGTTTCGGGTTTTTTTATGATTCAGTGTTGAAATTTTTGTTCAAAGTTTCAAACGTTACATTTTCATGCGAAGTTCTAAAATTTTGCAAGTAGAAAATCATTTTGTTTTACAAGTTCAAACGTTTTTATTAAGTAATTTCTTACATTCTCTACTGTTTTACGGAATGAATCAAAGTTTTAACATTTTGGGCATAGTACTTTTGCTTTTCGTACTAAATTTGGTTGGATGAAACTAAGTTTGGAACAAGCACTATTAGTACTAACACTCGTTTCGTTCAGTTTTAACATTTAATACTTGGTATTTTTATATTTTCATGCTGTTTACACCTTTTGTATTTAGCAATTTTTCATTTCTGTACTGAGTTTTACTGGAAGAATATGCTTTGTACTTAGTATTTTTTCATTATTATTCTAAGTTTTACGCGTTCAATCTCAGTTTTTTTTTTTTTTTTGCTTTGATATGTGAAATAATAGAGTTTTATAAAATATTCTTTGAAGGAGACTGCAAGTGTGATAATAATATAAAGTAGAAAAAACTTTAGAATGAAATGTGTCATGTAGTTAAAATTATGATTTAAGAAAAAATTTGCAAAACGGATCAGAAGAATGTTACTGTACTATGTTTTACATACTTAGAAAAAAAAATCACTTGCAACTGAAAAATTTTCTTAGTCTGAAAATAAATAAATAAATAAAAAGTAAAAAATATATAAGTCTTTTCTAAGTAAAAATGACGAGAATTTTCTGATCACAGTGTAAAAATAATTAACTTATAAAATAGTTCCTGTGCGGATGCTAAGTGGAAACATTAAAAAGGATAAAAAAGAAAATCTTTCTAAGTCGAAAAAAGAAATAAATACATAATAGGATGTAAATAGCGACAATTAATTTAATTCATTATACATTAAAATTATTTTTTGTTATATAAAATAGTTCCTGCTTGAATTCTGAGAGAAAACATTAGAAAAAAAAATCCAAGTTCCAAAATAGTTCCATTTTCTTCTCATAGATGGCGCTACAATCGACATTGCATTGCATCAAGTCCTAAACTGAAACAAAAAGGTGTTGCCATTCCAAAACTATAAATTTTTGAAAAACATTTCAACTCTACTCGAAAAACGCCTAAGGGCATACAACTCAACTCTACTCGAAAAATGCCTAAGGGCATACAACTCAACTCTACTCGATAAATGCCTGAGGGCATGCAACTCAACTCTACTCGGAAAATGCTTGAGGGCATACAACTCAACTCTACTCGAAAAATGCCTGGGGGCATACAACTCAACTCCACTCGAAATACGCCTGGGGGCAAAAACAACTTAACTCCACTCGAAGAACGTCTGAGGGCATTGGGAGGCGCAAGGGCCACGCCCACGCCTGAGGGCATTGCGCATTGCGCCTCTTGGGGTAGAACTGGCCTTTTTCATCTACTTATATAATACAGGGCTCCCACTGCCTTAACACAATTTGTAACAGCTTTCGGAGCAGGTAAAATGTCCCTTTTGTATCAGTTTGGAGCAAAAGAAATCAACTTTTGTATCAGTTTAGGAGCTGAAAATATCAACTTTGTGCCATTTTTGGAGGATTTTTTTCTTTATTTTTTAAATATTAAATGACTCTTTTAAAGCAATATCATTTTCATACATCAAGGGTTAAAGCAGTTTCAAGTCTTCAAAATGATAGGAAATGTAAACGTCAGTCATCCTTCTAAAACTGGATTATTTTTATATTTCTTAAGAAATTATTTATAACCTATTCAAAAAGTAAGACTAATTAAACCTATAACCCTTATAAGGGTATTTTTCAATACTTTTCTCAAGAAACAGATTATTTTAGAAAATGTTTTGTTGTTTTTTCTTCTTCTAATAGTTAAGAATAGCTGGAAGAAAGCTTAAAATTTTCTTCTTTTCAAAAATCATTGCTCTCTTTTTTGTTTAATAGCTAAAACACTATTCTTTCAAGAAAATAAGCAAAAACTAACTAATGTGAAAGGTTCAACTATTTTAAACTATTTATCATTAATTAAAATTTGTTTTTTAAATGGTACTTATGTAGGTATAATCATTGTGATTATAGTAACAGTAAAATTTTGAATGAATTAAATATAATTTTATATTTTATCAAAAAATATATTTGAAGTTAATCCTATTTTCTACCAGCAGTAATATTTATTATTTTCCTGATTAAAAAATATTTATTTAAATTTTAATCCTAAATGCGCACTTGGATGCTTTGGAAGTAATTAATGACACTAAAAGTAAATTGCTGAGTTTTATAATTTTGCAGCTAGAAAATTCAAGAACCAAATTGTATTTTTCAGTTCTATAATAGAAAGACAAAATATATTTCTTATTATCTGTTGATAATTTAATGTCTAATGATTTATTTATTTTTTCCAACAAGTGATCTTTACATCTTTCAAAAATTGTGTAATAGTTACAATAAAATTTCAAGAGTCCTAGGTTTACAACAATTGGATGCTGAAAGAAACTAAATTGAATTAAAAGAAAGAGGAAATGCGTGATAATTTCATAGCTTTCAAAGCTTGTTAAAAAATTGAAACTTTAAGCAAGTTTACTTTAATGAGGTCGTTCATCCACAACAAAATTTCTATTTCTTCTATTGCTTAACATGCTTGCTAAAGATCATCAATTGATTAAGATACACATGCTTTTTTTTTAATGATTTTCTAACTTAACTAATTTTTTTACTTAATTTGTTCTTTATATTTATGTTTTATGTTTTTGAATTGCTTGTGGTCATATGATATAGATTACAGACCTTAAAGAGTAATGAGAAAAGAAAATATAGCTGAAATTCAATGTTTAATGGGTTCTTGGGCATCAACTTCTGGTTACAGTAGACCTAAAACTTTTCAGAAACAATATGCTCCATTAAGTCTAACAAATTTAGAGAGTGCCCTGGTGTTTCAAGGAAACTTTTTAACGTAGTATCATGGGCCCCCCTAGAGTACATTTTCAAGCATGTTTGCATATAAAATCGATCTGCTTCATAACTCAGCCTTTAAACGGTTAAGTAGATACCATTGAATGATAAACTGTTCGCAAAATGTTAGACCACCTCTTGTAGTTGGAACAAAAAAAAAAAAAAAAACAATTAAAGTGCATTTTTTAAAACATTCCTTTTAAATAATATTCTCTTCGATTAATAATCCCTAAATTATGTCTAAGCAACTTAGTAGAACCGGATTAAAATTAACTAAATCCTAGACGAAACAACACCACCGAGTAAAACAACAACAAGCGTCACTTCACTTCTTTTCAATTCTGTTCCAAAATCGTTGGTTCATTCACTTCGTTTCATTTTTTTTTTTTTTTTTTATCTTTCAAGATAAAAGTACAGCCACAATGACGGTGTTTATTTATTATTTATATAGGCTTGCATGAAAATTTTTGAGGTAATTTTCCAAATCGGGAATATATTTTGTGAAATTCAGTCCCAAATGGATTTTTATAATCAGGGACACACTTTGCAACATGGGAACTTTCCCGTTCAGCTAAAAAAATAAGGAATGGACTACATTACGTGGTTGCGAATTAAAATTAAAAACTAAGTGCAAGCATAATTTTGGTGTGTGCTTACACATCCTCATAGTGGAGTTTTTGAAATATAAGAAACAAATATTTGAAAAATTAGGCAAAAACTTCCCGTGATCAGAAATTGAACTTGTCTGTCGCGGAATGTTTTTACATAATAATTCAAATTTTGTATAAAAAGTAAATACTATTAAAAATCTTTCTTTTGTACCATGGGTGATTCTAAGAGAAAAGAAATTTTCGGAACTTCACACAAAGTTTTCGGACAAAGTATGCACCAGTAATTTAAAATAAAAATTGCATGAGTACTTAGGTAAACATCTCCCCCCCCCCAGGCCCTGACTATCACACGGGCACCCGGGGCCCGTGCCCTGGGCAGGAACCTTCTAAGGGGCAGGAAAATTTTCCAAAATATCATTTAAACTTCCTTTTCTTTTAAAGTAATACGAAATAAATGGATTAATTAATAATAAACTCTAGTAATGTTTCATAATAACAGGTTATTCTTAATAATAACCAATTTCACATTGACCATAGCACACATACACGCATGCGTATATGTATAAAAAATACATGAACCATTCAAAGCTGGCAGGATAATTCGAAAGTGCCCTGGGCATGAAAACTTGCAAGTCGGGCACTGCCCTCCACCCCCCCCCCCCCCACACACACAAAATATTTTACTTGTCTGAAGGACGTAAGAAAAGTACCCATATTATTATTCAAAGAAATCTTAAGATTGTTATATTAAGAATTCTCCATTAACCGATTTTTTTTTTCGGTACAGCCAATCGAAAATTTTCGGAAATGTAGCAGAATTTCGGATCAGAGTCACCCGAAATGCCACCATTAAGGGCTGCCGCTGTAGTCTACAACAGGCAGCCCTTAAATGCGACCAAGTTTGCATACCTTAAATATTAAAAAAGAAATATTCATAAGTTTAATGAACTTCGGAAACAAAGCGCAGAATCTTTCACTGCATTTTAATCGTTTTTTTGTGAAGAAAATAACTATAGGGATAATAAATACCACTCATTTTGATGCGCCCCCAACATTCCCTAATGCGACAATGTCAAGGTCAATTAAAATGAGTCGCATTTTGGTTTTAGCTACCTTAAATGCGACAGTGATAGAAATATTTCTATAATTATATTTAAAACTTAATTTCTTCGATACACTCTTAGTTTTGCACCAAAAAAACAAGTGCATTGAATTTTTATTTTCTAACATGGCGATGTGTCATAAATCTGGTCAAAAACGTCCTAAATGGGACAAACTTAAATCACGTTTCATTTAAGCTAATCTGAAAATCAATACAATTTTTGAACACGATTTAAAGTCGGTGCATAATTATCGCAGTTACCATTACACTAAGTCTTACTTTATCCACTGTTTGTATTTGTGAATTCTATGATAAACGATATCGCTCGTATTCTCTCTACTAGTGAGGAGCAAGAACGCGGAGCCCTGGTGCCACGAGATTTTCTGGTAACTGGAACGGAGCCGGAGCAAGGAAACTTGTTGTGCTCCACGGCCGCGATTTATTCTGTGACTTTTTAAGTCTTTTCTCAATAGTGAAGAAAAAAATTATAATTTATGGGAAAGAAATGAAATAATATAATTTAATATAATTTCACGTATAGTCCTGGAGTGTAGGCACATCTTAATGTGCCCCCCCCCCCTCCTTCCTTCACAGCACTAGAAAAAATTTAAATAAATATTAAGTATTCATATAAATATTAAGTATAGATATTTATAATTTAATCGGATTTATTTCGCTAGTAAATATAACAACCTTTCACGCAAACTACTCGAAGACTATTTAAATTGCCTATTTAAATATGTGACATTATAGGAATCGGAGCACCACGGGGAAGGTGAATTATATTTTCTCATTAGTTCAATCAACTTAGAACTCAATGAACGGGGTAATGTAAGACGAACTTAAACTTTGAATAACGTGAATTATTAATTGGATATAGCATGATACACATAAGCTTATAAATCTGATATTATCAACTCTGAAGTGATATATATCCGCTACCGCTCCCCCCCCTCTCTCCCATTCCTAAAATTGCAGGTAAGCAAATTTATGCATTAGTATTAATAACTTAAAATTTCAACCTCAGAATTGAAAAAAACGAAGTATTGAAATATATTTAAGATACAGTTATTTTTATTTTCTTAGTGTTTTTTTTCAGTTTTTATCAATTTTATTAGAAAGTTTTTAACTTATATAGTATTCAATGCATTAAAGTTTTCTATTTTATTCAGTATAGTTATTTTTTTAAAATTAAATGACAGTGGAAATGATCTAACCTGCGACTGAATTCGACAAATACGCTATTAAAGACATCAAATAAGATCATATATGCCGATTCCTTTTAAAGTTGTACTTGATATCTCAGGAGGGCCTTATTTACCGTGAGGCCCGGGCCTAGGGCCCCCTAATTTTGGTTATTATTATTTTTTTAGTAATTTAAAATTTTTTAGAAAAATATTAAAAATAGCATCTTTCAAAAACAAACTGTTAAGTGTTTTATTGCTTCACAGAAAATTTGTATTATTAAATTATTTTAAAACCACAAGGATCGATTTTGCATTTTGGGGGTCTCCATATTTTATTCAAACATTTTGCAATTTAAAAACAAAATCATTTTGCACGTTGGGGGCTCCCAAAAGCCCTCTTTGACATTTGAAAAACAAATTAGTTTTTGCACTTTGGGCCCCCCAAATTTTGGTATATTTTTGAAAACAATTTAGTGTTAACCAAATTGGAAAACTATCTACATGGCAAGTTTTAGAAACACATACCGTCAAACGGGGTGACAAAGTTCCATACGGGGTGACTCGGTGCCATGCTGGGTTTTCGAACTCAAGCGGCCCATGGCCCTAAAGGAAGGAACCGATCGAAAAAAGAAAACTACCACTAGGTAGTGGAATAGTAGGGTGATTATAACTGGGGTACTAAACCAATCAAATTATAACCTAAATTGTAATCTATCATTGTTTGTGACGACGTGGATTTGTGGTATTGTGATCTGGAAAAGAAGTGTGGTCTGGCAATCATATTTTGGAAGCAGCCAGAAAAAAGGTAAGCTCAGTTTTTTGTTACCATACTATCAAAGAAGTTCTACATTCTTTGACGTTTCAAAATGATTTTTTGTTTACCAGTTATAACCCTTAATTCAATTTTCGATGAAGTTTGGGGTGACTAGGTGCCATCTTGTTTTGCAGTGTTTTGGTCATTTTTAAGTTTCCAGAGTGTCATTGATGCCCTAGATGTTAACCACCCATCTACAACAGTCTCTGGTCAACCGTTGACAAGCAGTGAGTCAGTCAATGACGCAAAAAACACTGGCCCTGTGCAAGATGACTGTTGCAGTAAAATATAAAGGAAAAATGTACCCTGATCAAATGATTTCTGATTTCGACAGTCGTAACGAGGCATGTGAGAAATGCCTGGAGAAAAGTGGACAATTCTGAAAGTAGCCTGACACCCCCATGGATGTTTTGTGGTATAAAAAGAAACAAATCCCGAAGAAGATTTGTCCTCTCGAACCTCTACCAAATGGCGACAAATTTCAGGTTATTCTGAATTCGGATTGACTAAAGAGAGAATTTCTATTTTAAATTTGTAGTTTGTGTTTCGTTAAATGAATTGAGTTATTTTGAAAAGTTTCGTTGATAAATAGCATTTTTCTATTTCTATGGCCTTTTTTATTTTAAAATTTGAAGGTTTACTCATAACAAATTAACTTATAATAGCTAAAATGACAAGGAGTTGAATTCTGAAGGGTGAGAAGTTGAAAGCAAACATTTCTAATACATTTAAGAGGAGGAAACATGCGTGGCACTTAGTCACCCCCATGTGCGGGGTGAGTAAGTGCCACTAAGAAAAAATATATCTCCCCTCCATGATATCTTAGAATCATTTTTAATATGTGAATTGAAAGCTAAAATGTGTAATTATGTTGCATTAAATAATCAACCCGATATGTGAAAAATTAGAGGAAATATGACTCGAAAACGTCAAAAAGTGGCACATAGTCTTCCCCCCCGTTTGACGGTACTGAATGTTATGTTTAAAAAATTTTTGCTGCGTGAGGGGCCCTTAAACATAAGTTGTGCCTATAGCGAATCAAAATGTAAATCGGGCTCTGTATCTCAGCACTATCAAAGGTTCAAACAAGGAAAATCACAATGCTGCTTCAACACCTTTTTTCTGTTATTGATATAATGTTTTACAATTGTAAATGCTATGTTTTTTTATAAATGTTTAAAAAAAAACATATACGAAATAGAAATAAAAAAGAAGAAAAAAAAAGAAAATATCAGCATGCTAGTGAAAAATGTTCAAATTAATAAGCGGCCGAACTACGAATTACTGAAGTTGGAAAAAGCGGACTAGTTTTCCCCGTCGTGGTCGTGTAAGTAAAAATAAAAATCCCTCTGAACGTCGCTGTGACAGAATGTTTTCTCTAAATTCAAGGAAGTCATCCCCTGTCCTGCCTCTCCGTTCCATCTCCTATTGTCCGTTCTTATTCCTCTTCACCCCTTCCGTTCTTTCTACACCCCTTCCATTCTTTCCGCACCCCTTCCATTCATAGTGACAGGCGAGGGCCAGTTTGCGGAGAAGGCGAATTTCAGGGGACACGGGTCATTCACATATTTATGTCTTGTGACCGGTTTAATTTATTTATATCTCTTAATATAGTAAACATTACTTTGAACTTTTAGGTGCATCCTAATTTTTTAGTGACGAATTTTTCGCCAAGTTAATTTTCAAGTTTTGCCAATGATCAATCTTCGCAACACCAAAAAATATTTAATTTTTCAAATCAATTTACTATAGTAATTTAAAAAATCCTACACAAAGAAATCAGTCATCTTTATTCAATAAGCATATGATAAAATTGAAAAAAAAATAATAATAATGACAGCTATACTTAGACGCCACTAAAACTTTATGTATGTATTTGTATATATATATAGCATAACAATAAAATAACAGGATAAAGTCAATGGCAATAAAGTAACCACCATAGAATAATTAAACAATAGACAAAGTTTTATTTTACATATTTAAGAAGTTTTATTTGACATTTTCAAGAAACTGATAGATGAAATGGATTTTCGAAGCACAATAACTGATTACGTAATTTTAAGATCTTTTCCAACGCATTGTTTTTGTTCTTTGGGCTCTTAAGTTCCTCTCTCAGGGTTTATTTCTGCAAAGACACCAGAAAATAAGAGAGAAAAGTAAAATTATGACAAGACAACAAAGAAAATAAACTGGGCAGGGTGCCGCAGTCTAGTTGCCGTTTGGTTTATGAGTTCTCACACATTTTATAAGCCATATTTTATAATCAAAATAATTTTGGTGGCTAACAATAACAAACATTCTTTTTATCCACTATCACTATACCTCCCCCCTACACCAAAAGATGTAAGACTCGCTATAATCAAAAATTTAATTCTGAATAGAGTCAAATTTTCGTTCTATGCTAGTGATTTTGACAATAGTTTAATTATTGAGAATCACCATGTCAGAGGACTAATAGATGATATATTCACTCATTTATCGCAAAAAAATTCAAGGACTTTCAAGGATCCAAATGAAAATTTTCATGGGACCTATTTTTATGTTTATTGTTTAGCACATGTGTGTTTTAAAAGCAACAAAAGCTACAAAAGTTGAAAATGAAAGTTTAACTTGCAGGTTCAATTTCTTTCTTGTGATTGTTGCGATAAACAGATAATAAACAAACGATTTGTAAACTTAAACAATCCTTCAGAAACAAGTCAAACCTTATAACGATCATCTTCAACCCACGCTGTGCTAAACACGCATTTTCTCGGCATTTTAGGCCGTAAATAAAAAGACAAGTATTGATGATAGGAGCCAGTTCAAAAAATAATCATCGGTTCGGTCCGTTTAAACTCAGACTCCGGCCGAACTATACGGAAATTTAGCAAGCTTTTGAGCTCTGAAGAAATGCACTCGGAATTCAGGAATTCACCACACTAAAAGTGTTCAAGAATCACTTTTGTTTTTTTAAAGGGGGATTAGAATTTTGCTGGCCGATCTTTGCTCGGAAATTTGTACTTACTTTTACGAGCTTGACTTTTCCGAAAAATCAAGGACTTTTCAAGTAACCTACGAACGTTTTCAAGGGATTTTGGGGTCCCCGAGTGGTTTAAATGAAATTCAAGGATTTTCAAGGTTTTTCAAGGACCGTGGGAACTTTGTATGAAAGATGTAGGGTTCTTATTGAAATTTGTTAATCTACGCCCCAAATACCCCCACCCACTTTGGCATTGGTGAAGCATCCACGCTTGATATAGTTTTAGCTAAAACCCCTAACTGGCCGTACGCCATAAGTACATATACGGATCTATCCTCTGATCATAACCCGGTTATGATCACATTAAACTTAAACTACCAAATCCCTAAGAAAGAAAGAATTTTGAAGACTACAAACTGGGCAAATTACACGAACCTGTTGCACGAAAAAGTAAGGGGTAACCCCACCCTACAAACCATTGATGATATCGAGAACAGCGTAAAACATTTCTCTGAGTCACTGATTGGCTCCTACGAAGCCTCCACAAAATCGCAGGTTGTTAACCACACCCCCATTAGACTTCCCCCTTACGCTAGACTACTTATTATCCAGAAAAACAGATTAAAAAAACAGTGGCAAAACACTAGAAATCCCAGTCTGAAAACGGAGATAAATAGGTTACAGAAAATGATAAAACACATAACTAGGCAGTATAAAGAGCAAAGGTGGACTGATTTTATAACCAGCTTATCGCCCGAAAACGGCTCCCTTTACAAACTTGCCAAAGCCTTCGAAAAACCTTTCAAAAGTATTCCCCCACTTCACACTACGGGAAGGATAAATTTTGATGATAGGGATAAAGCCGAAGCCTTAGCTGAAGCTTTTGAAGAAAATTTTCGACCAAATCCCCCTTCCCAAAACAATCATGTCACGTCGTTAGTTCGTAGGAAAATTCAGGATTTTAACTCCTCCCCCCAAAACCAGATCCAGTTTATGCCAACTAACCCAGGCGAAATTTCTGAAATTATTAAAAGAACTAAAAATAAAAAGGCCGCCGGACCAGATAATATCTCAAACAAAGTGCTCAAAAATATGCCCCTTAAAGCACTGACTTGCCTAACAAAAATTATTAATTGCTCACTCAAGCTTTCTTACTTCCCCACTATCTGGAAAAACTCAAAAATCACCCCAATACCAAAACCCTCCACCGACTCCAGGGACCCCCATAACTATAGACCTATAAGTCTTACCTCACATGTTTCTAAAATATATGAGAAAATTATAAAGAAAAGATTGCAAAAGCATATAGATGACATGAACATCATCCCACCAGAACAATTTGGTTTTAGAGAAAAGCACAGCACAATACACCAACTAATCAGAGTCCTAAACGCTTTAACTGAAGGTTTTAACTATGGCAAGCAAACCCTAGGCATTTTTCTCGATATCCAAAAAGCCTTTGACAAAGTCTGGTATGATGGGCTCATATACAAAATGATAATCCATAACTTCCCAAAATACCTTGTTGATTTAATCAATAATTATCTTAGAAACCGCACCTTTAAAGTACAAATTGAAAATGAAACCTCCAACACGAAACTCATTGAAAGTGGCGTCCCACAAGGTGCAGTATTATCGCCACAACTGTTCAACATTTTCATGGCCGATTTCCCGACTCATGAAAAAACCATGACCGCCCTCTTTGCCGACGACGCCGCGATCATTGTAAAACACAAAAGACGTAATTGTGTTAAGAAATACGCCCAAGAGCACCTAATAAAAATAGAACATTGCAGTCCACTTTAAAAAGAACAATAAAAAAAAAGGCCCCGAAACTCTTGAACTTATGAATAATACCCTAAATTACAAACTCCAAGCTAGCTATCTAGGCATCACTCTCGACTCCGGCCTTTATTTCAAAAAGCACGTCGAAAAAAAACTAGTAAACGCTAAACATAAATTACACCTCCTCCGCCCCTTACTAGGGCGCTACAATAAACTTTCATTAAAGAATAAGATGTTGATATATAATCAAATCTTAAGACCAACCATTCTCTATGGATTTACGGTATGGGGGCACGCTGCTCGCACTACCATTAACGAAATCCAAATTCTACAAAATAAAACCCTCAGACAAATTGGTAACGCTGATTGGTACGAAAAAAACAAAGCCCTCCACAGCGAATTATCTGTTGACTCAATCTCAAGGCACATTATAAAAAATGCCCTAAAACTGTTCAACAGCTTCCAAAATCATCCAAACGAAGCAATTCGTACCCAATCCCAATACATAAATAGGAACCAGAAGTACCCCTACCCGGCCAGAACCTGCCTGCTCAACTATGATTCTCTCAGTACTAAGCATAATCCTCTTCCAAATCCTCAGTTGGACATGCTCTCCTTGAGATAGTCGTTTTTTTGCTATTCATTTACTTATCTTATATATGTGAAGAAAAAAATTAAAAAAGAGAAAATCCAAAAAGAAAAAAGTATAAATTAAAAAAAAAAAAATGCTTAAAAGAAAAAAATATATATATATTGTCGTCTTGTTGTTTTATGTAGCTTACTATTCTAACTCGTCCGAGACGCGGACCCCCCCTCCCCCCCCCCCTCTGCCCTTCGGGGACGTGATGTAAGCCTTCGGGTGCATTGATCTATCTCCTAACGACGTACGCTCACAAAGGAGATCTGGGTAAAAGGCCCCTCCCGGGGCCTAACGGCCCATCAACAAATATAAGTGATGATGAGTGATGATGATTGAAATTTGCAGGTAGACCAGATATTACTTATTGAAAGCTTAAGAAAACGAACTTTTTATAGCATTGTAAAACATTCGACTTCGATTTAATCTTTTAGAAAATAATCAACCATGGCAATCGTGTTTCATCTGGAAAATAAACACAAGGTGAATATGTGGATATCTTGAGACATTTTTTCTCTCAATCATTAATTAAAAACTTTAAAAGTTGACTCATATTTTCGAGAAACGGGTTCACTCCTTGGAGTAACTTCTGTTCTGCTGCGGACTCAAGTGTTGGTCTCTGGGTCTGTCGTCAGCAATCTCTTAAAAGTTTCGTCTGGTCGCAGTAATATTCCTTTTACGATATTCTTCTGGAAGACTAGGCAAAAGGCGATAGATAATTAAATCCTCGGAAAAATCTTTATGAGCGACTTTTATCTCTTCGAAAATACGCCTTAAGCGGGCTGCATATAAATTCAATTTTTCACCTGATTTACAATTGTTCAACTCTGCGTAAAGTTGCATACGAATGCACAGATTGTCGGGGAAAAAATGCTCTTTTAACCTTTTCCAGATACTGTAGGGTCGTCTACATTTTCAACTATTTTTCTTAAGTCCTGCTTGATGTTTAAAAAAAATTAAGGCTAAGTTAAGGATAATCAAATAAAAACCAATATATTAAACTTCGATGTTGGATGTTCTTCCATTCGGTTCATCACCGTCAAGCCATTCAGGGAAGTGAGCTGGAAAACCTCACACAATATGGTTGGTCAGGTGATGTCCTACAGCAGAGATCCAGGATCCAAATCGGGAAATATTCAGTTTCATTGATGATTTTTAAAAACGGGAAGTTGATACATACCTATGACGGATAAAACGATCCGACAAGAGAAAAAAACACTAATTTAAGGGTTCATTCCAGAGGCCACACGCCTCAGACGACAAAGAGGAATTAACCTCCAAAAAAAAAAGAGCTTCTATAGAAGCACAACACAATGTGCAATCACATCAGTAATACATGAGGTCAAGTTAAGTCAGGCACCGACGCCTGCCTTAAATACGAGCTGTGATCCCCTCGCAAGCACCTACGTCACCTGTAATTTGCATGAGAAGCACGCAACTCAACATTAGCTGCAAAAGGTAAGTGCCTCTTCACTCACTTTGGCATCGGCAGCAAACAGGCAATAGTAAAACATCTCAACTATTTCCTTTGATCGTAAACGTCACTTGTTTACGGCAGAGATGTCCGATGGGGGAAAGGAGAAACAAGCAGGCAGTGAAAGGGTGCGGGAATAAGATGGGAAGCGTTTGATTGCTGCAAGAAAATTTACTTTTAGCCCAACAAGGATGCAGAAAGATTGTGCAGAGAAAAAAAAAAGTGCACATTCTTTCGCGTGCACGTGGAAAGTTTGCTTAAGTAACGTTGAAACATTGCAGTTATTAGGTAGCAATCTTTTAACATCTATTATTGGTTTTCCAAATTATTTACCGTTTTTTAAACAGTAGGATAGTGTTACAATACAAATTAGACTAACAAAAATACAACTTTTTTCCAAAAGCACTTTCCGGGACTTACGGCATCGTTATTTCATTTCCTGGCTTTTTCTGGGAGCAGTAGAAACATTATGCGCTCTATTTTTTTTTAAACAAATTGGGCGCAATGTTAAGAAAAAAGACCTGTTTAGGAGATTAGGCATAAGTATTATGTTTTGGTTAAAAAGGAACAGATCTTGAAAACCTGGTTAATTACTTCTTGTATCGTGCGTGTACTCATCAGCTGAATTTCATTAAGTCAAATATTTGAATAAGTTTTCGAATTCACAACTATTGTTTCAAAAACTTTAGTTATTTTATCTTCAAGAGGGGGGGGGGGGACTTAATTTTGGGAAAATTCAAACGTTAGGAGAAAAGTGAATTTTTCCGTGAAGAATTGGGAAAAGCGGATTTTGAAACAAAATAAAAAAGCGAAAAGCTGGCATCCCTGAAATCTAAAGCTTTTTTTAAGAATGAAGATCACCCCCGTTCCCCATCAATATTCAGACCTAGACGTGATATTTAGGAAAATAAAATAGGAAATACAGGATTTTTTTAAGAAAATATAGGAACTTTTAAAAACAAAATATTATAGGCTAAAATACTTTAAATGTACAATTGCTCCTAATAGATGAAATATATAATCTCACATCTGTAATAGATTAATTATGCATGTAATGCAAACATTATCATACATGAAATTATTTTCAAGTGTTTTCGTAACGCAAAAAATTTGTTTTAATCAATATGCCTTCAATTTTTAAATATTGATCAGTAGATATTTTACTAGGCTAAGAATAAAAATTGGGAAGGTAATTTGCCTTCTACTGCTCATCTGTAGAGATGAGCAGTAGAAGTTAAAATTTATTTAATGAGAAAATATAAATCATTTTTATCAAAGTGATGTCAATTATTAGTTTGATATCTGTAATGGTCATAAAGTGCAAGTCATTTTCAAAAGAAATAGGTTAGCTAAAATTGTATTTGCATTTGTTGTTAACGCAATTATAAATTCATCTTTTACTCCAACTTTGGAATATATATCTATATATAAAATCATGTTTGAAACAAATATTACTACCCGTCTATTTCTGCACTTATCTCGATGCTATATTTAAAAGTAAGAGAAAGGAAAAGTTTGAGATGTAACATTTTCAAAAAATTTTTATTTACATAATTTTTACATTTTTACTTTTTTATTTTCAATGAACAAAATATTTTTGGGCTCTGCAGATGGCATTTTTTGGTCGATGCTTCAAGATGAATTGGCCGCTGTCAAAAATTATCTTTAAACCATTAAAACATGCAGAATGTTTGACAAAAAAGTTACATATCATTTAAATCATTCCTTTTTTATATATATATTTATACAACATTACTACTGGTAGACCCTCGAAAATCTGGACATTTTTCTGATTTCTGTTTTATTAATTTTTTTAAAGAGACTTGTTTAAAATTTTAACATTTTTTCTGAAATACAGTTAAACCCTTTAATTGAACCCCAAATAAATAAATATTAGGGCTCGACCGGTGCATCAGCGCCGATAGTTCAAAAACTAGCCATCGCCATCGGCCGCCGATGTTAACTTTGGAAAAACATCCTCCCATTGACCTTAAAAAACATCTAAATGTCGATGCAATGCGTATGTTTCTTGTGTGATCTGCGTCTTGACTATATCTTTTAGACTTTAATTTCTTTTTACTTCGGGACAAAAAGTACCGAAAATCGCTTTTGTGTATCTACAGGAAAACAATTTTAACATGGACAATTTCCCGATCGGGCTAGTATTTTTTGATCGCATTTTCTCTTCATCCGTTTCTTTTCAGATACTAATAGTAATAATAGTTAATACAAAACTGAATAAATGAAGAATAAACAATCAAGAAAAGAAAACATTAGCTAAAGCAACTTTGTAAAGCACGTGCACGAAGCATGACTGGTTCCAGTTTTAACTTTGTTTTCCAGTCGATGGTCAATCTCTTTGAGAAAAAAATATAATGAAACCAAAATCCAGTTGCATACTCGATAAACAAGGGCAATTGCAAAATCGCGGGAACAGGAAAATACAGACATGCGTTTCTTGCCTTCCGACACCTGCAAAAGAAATGGAGCAATCCACTCCCGTAGGAGGGGAGTGTGAAGAAGAAGGGCTAGTCCGTGACGCGGCTGGCGGGAATCGTGGCGGTTGAAAGAAAAAATGAAGCGAACGGCTCAAAAAAAGAGGAAATTATAGGAATATTTTCAAATTTATAAGAAATATAGGAACGCTGCTGGTCCTGCGCTATTTTATGCTTTTATAACTTTGTTTTCTCAAGAGGCATATTATTTCGCAAAGAAAATATTTCTGAAAAAATTCTAAATCACTCAGGGGGGAGGGGGGTCATGAGCTCTGTGCCCTCCCCCCCCCCCCTTGTTGTGCCACTGCAGTATCATGCACAGTACCAAACCCCAATTCCACAGGCTAGAAAATAGTTCCCCAGAAATTTTGTATTCTTGTGCTGTGGAACGCAAACGATTGCCACAGGACCTACAGTTGCAAATATTTATCCTTATGCGGGAATAAATGTGAGGGAATGACATTAACCCATACGAAAATTAAATTTTTAAAAGAAAAATTACATTAATGCAATTTTTGTTTGTCATCACAAAGTTCTCTCAGATTCAACATTAACACTGCACCATTCAGAAATTTTTAGCATGGTTCCCATAGCTACTTCTCCGTTTTTAATGCGTTACATAATCCTTTTTGTGAGTATGTGTGTGATCGATTTTTTAAAGTTTGCTTTTCAAGAAGGAAATATATTAAATAAATCATATTATAAAGGAAACAGAGTAAAACCAATAATTTTATGGAAACTATTTTTTCGAACCATTTTTGAAACTATCAGGGACAGAAAAACAGTGGTATATTTAGCCAGGGACACACTAAATATACCACTGACACTTAATCTTTTTGGCTTCTACTCCTTTTTCACAATTGGTGAACTTGCTGCAGATTTTCAGTTCTCCCACTTTGTTTTCATATTCTGCATAAACACTATTAAATGAAAAAAGAATAGCCACATAATGTGAAACAAGACTTAATCGGGCAACATACTTGCATGAAACGGGCCCACACATTTTCTTATGTGAAAAAAAATCTTCCACAATATCATGGCTTCTATTCGTACGTTGGATAAAAAATGCAGTTAAAGATCAGGATTTTTCACTGTAATTATAACACACAACATTAATTTGAAACTGTATAATATAACAAGAATTGTTTTTGAAATTGAGACATTCTTAAAAATCTGCCTTCATTTCATTATGTTACATGTGAAAGGGGGATTTATTTTAATTTAAAATTCTTCAAGGATCTTTTTTGATTTAAAAATAATTAAAAATCAAGATTTTTTTATGTAAATTGGATTTTCTAAAATAGACTAAAGATTTTAGACATTAATTAGGGGTTGATCCAGCATTTTTCATAGTGTCTGGCTTTTGCGAATTTTATCAATGTTTTTGCGAAAACAAATTTTGTGAAAATTCAAAATTGATAGTGATAATAATTTTTATTATTGTTTGACGTTGATTTAATAAATAATTCAGTGAAAAGCATGATTTGATATGGATCTATAATATGACAAGACGGAGTTCGAAAACGAGCCCTCTAGAGAGAATCCTGTTTTATTTTACATGTATAAAAATAACACAACATTATTTTAAGCTTTTTTTAATGGCAGTAGCCTATCCTTTTGTTTTGAATGTATAATGGTATAAATAAATAAATCAAATCATCAAATAATTGACATCACTTTGATAAAAATGATTTATATTTTCTCATTAAATAAATTTTAACAGTAGAGATGAGCAGTAGAAGGCAAATTACCTTCCCAATTTTTATTCTTAGCCTAGTAAAATATCTACTGATCAATATTTAAAAATTGAAGGCATATTTATTAAAACAAATTTAAATAAAATAATAACAGACTCTCAATGCAGAAAAATGAATGAATTTAACAAAATTCTTTACTTTTGAGAGCTGAAATAAAGCAAGCAATTGTGTTGTGCTATATGAACAAGTTGAACATTGGAGCTAAACCGATTTTTTTCGCCAGCTCGGATTTATGGAAAACTCGAACTATCGAGACTTTGCTGTAATTTCCAAACTCGCAGAAAACTGGAGAATCCGAATGTTGGGAGTAAGTGTTACCTCAGAACACAAAAGTTTGAAAGAACATAAAATTGCATGTGATATTTAAAGACAAATAGTCAGGGTTGGAAAAACACTGGTTTTTTTTTTCGTGTTTTTTCAGGCTTTTCCTGGTTTTTTTTCAAAATTCGAGGTTTTCTTTGTTTTTATGTGTAAGAGGTTGCCTACACATGAAGGTATTAATTAAAGTGAAAAACAATAAATATTATGTAATTCTTTTAACCCATTTGTGAGGTAGAAAAATGTAAAAAACAACAATTCAAACACATGTTTATAGAAATTCGCTTAAGCCAACAAATACTTTTACCATTCTGTTACAAGCTTCTCTTAAAAAGAAAAGCTATCTGATAAATTGCTTTAGAATTTTGCCATTTATTGGAATTTGACTTAGCTCTTACCTGTTATTTCATTGTTTCTATCACGGTGGCCCTGATTTTGCCAAATAGTTTGCTAAATTTTGCCACTAAACTCCCCCGACTACCCGGAAAGCAGGTTAGTTGCCCCGACTCCCCGGCAACTATCCGCCAAAGTGGGATAATAGTTAAAAAAGAGAATTCAATTGTTTCAATCAAGTCCAAAAAAAAATCTTTCTTTTTTTCTGGCATTGCTGTAGAAAATATTTATTAATAAATTAACAAAAGATATCTTTTTAACAGCAGAGTTTCGAAAATTATTTTTCAGTACCATCTTGTAGTCATAGGAATTGTGACAAATGACATTATGCAGTACATACTTCAGGAAAGAGGGATGACATAAAATGATTCTTTATTATTAAGAAATCAAAAAGTTCTCTAGTACAAGATTTTTTTTCATTTCAAAAAACAAGCTTCAACAAAATGAAATGCATGCAAATAGTACACAAAAGTTCAACATACTCACATTTACAGTAATCCCTCTCATTGATTACCAAGGAGTCATGTCCATTTTCAGATGAATGGTGACAGAAGCATGTTAACCATCTCTAAACATTATAATTACAATTAATTAACAAGTAGGAACAACTAATACGACACTCGAAAAAAAATGTTTAAACACGGAAAATCATCGACATCAGTCACTGTAATAAAAAGAAGCAATCTAAATTAAATGGATAGCTCATTTCTTTGGTGCAGTACAGTAGAACCTCTGTTAGCCAGCTTAATCGTGACTGATGGTAGGCCGGTAAAGAAAATGTATTGTTAACCCAGGGGATAGCAAAAAAATGGGAGATATATGATGCAATTTAAAAGAGAGGAGTGGTGTGATGATTTATTGCGCTATAGTACAATTACTTTGAGAGTTACATATCAGTTATCAGACGCTAGCAAAGAAGTCTGTGACTCGTTTTTGCTGCAGGCGAGAAGCCCCGCACTTCCTCGCATAGTCCACAGAGATAGGGTCACACGGGGTAAAATGGATATAAAAATCAGCTTTTTTTCATTTTAGTGTTTGGTAGCAGATACATAATCATGTTTTTATTCAATATTTTTTACATTGTATATCTTAGGCTTAAATTAAACATAATTTGTTATTTTTTCCTGCTTTATTTTTAATGTAAAGTGCTATACCGATCTTACCCCGTGGGCTGGGGTAAAATGGGTATAAAGGTGAATTACACTATAATTAATTTTATAAACAGAAATTAAAGTCAGTTATACAGGAAAATGAATTTTCATCAAAAGTCACTTTTTTTACACTTCATCAGGGCATAGGTTCAGGGGAAAAATGTATATTTTCAACATCTGTTGCAGCTTGGTTGCGGTAGCTTTCTGACTATTTGCTGCCTGCACGTCAGCTATCATCTTTTTCAGGGAAGACGTAGAATAACCCAGCAGAGGACTTGGTTACAAACATCACAGTGTATTCATCTTGATCAGAGTGTTCAATAATTAGACCTATAAATCGCTAACAGACTTCTTTATAACGACCCAGTCACCAATCACTGTAGGAAGAACCACTGGTTTAGCTTCTATTCAATTGACTGGTTCAATTCTTCTTAACGTTTTTCCTTTTTTTGTACTTCTAGCCTGCTGTACTGCATGAAGTCTCTCAGCCACCATGCTTTGTAGTTAGAACTTCTCCCACCTTTACTTGCATTCTCTCGAGTTTCCTCTGTGAATTTTTTATAACTTCGCCAGTGCTCGAAGACGGTGTTGGCGAAAGGGTGTTTGTGATTGCCTGTCTCAGTTGTTTCAAAGGAGAAGAAATTGTAGCCCCTATCGCACTTTGTTGTGAAGCATCAGGATTTTTTTTTTTTTTTTCTGTGTGTGATTGGATGTCAGATGGGTTTAAGTGAACCAATCTAATGCTGAACAGCGTCTCGGTTGAAAGGAAAAAGTCCAGTTCCTCAAAAACCTACGATTGCATTTCTTTCCGACACATTTACAAATAACTGTTTTACAAGAGGAGGAAATACAGCCTTATCTACTTTATTCAGTTGAATCTCTCTAAACCGTCTTTTAAGTACTCTTTAGTATATCCATTTATTTATTTTTGAAAATTACATTTCCAAAAAGTGAAGCCAAATACAACTGAATGAATCTACTAGTAAATAGAATACTATTTATGTACCTAATTACAAAACATAATTTTAGTTTAAAAGTTAAATATTTACAATTTGGCTTCAAAAGATTTTTTACTTTAGCTATTCTTCATACATTCACATCTTGAACACAAAAATATTGGCTATACCCATTTTACTACGTGTAACAAAAAATGTAATAAATTATTTGTGAGTAATAAAATTTAATTACTTTCTGAGTTTTCTGCTAAAAAAATCCTTCTTCTATGAAATTCAAGCAAAATATTTGTCAAAATATTCCTGTAATTTTTTATAGTGAGAAGTTTATCGTTCACAGAAAACACGATGGTGTATCTTCTAAGACACGAAATGGCTGCTGACCGTATAGAAATTGTTGGTAAAAAAAAAAATTTCAGGTTAGAATGCTCCTAGATATGTGAGCATTTTAATCAGAATTTTTCTTTTCAAAAAAATGTTCCCTAGTAAAATAGAAACAGAAGAAACCTAATTATACCCATTTTACCCCGGGTGACCCTAAGGATTCCACGAAACGATTCACTTGAGTACCGCAGCACCTCTTCCTTTCATTTAAGTAGCATTCTAAAAGCTATTTTTGGTTTTTGTATTTCGAAAATATGGGACGGCTAAAGCGAAGGCCGGTCACTGTACTAAGACACTTTAAAAAAAAACTAAGTAGGTAGCTCATTTTTTTACTAATTACTAGGGATGAAATGGATATCCGGCAACTATCCGTTATCCGGATAATTTTTAACTATCCGATTGATCCAGATATCCGATTCGGCCAGTGACTAAATTACCCGGTATCCGATCCGGCCCTACAAAAAATATCCGAATATCTTGCATGTTAACAAATGTATCCGGCGGGGTATTCAGTCGAATATCCGGTAGTAATTTGGGGAGGAAAATTTTCCATTATGTCTTTACAGAAAATTTTCAGTGCCAAATAAAGTAACTTTATGCCAAAATTTTGCATGAAAAAAACTTTTGATATTTCCTTTCATTGATCAACCTCAGCTTTTCAAGCAAAAGTAGCAGATTATAACTTCAACTTTCTACTGAACATTTATGGGAATAAATTTCTACTTTGTTTTAATTAATATTATTAGGTTGCAACATTTAAAAAAATTAATAAGGCATTTCCCAATTTAAATAATGAAAAAGCACTCACAGAAAATGAATAGGCCTTTTCTAAAGTAAAAAGTAATGAGATGTATCAGAACATAATAGGCCATTACTAGTAGCTTGAATTATTAAGATAGTTTTTCTCACACACAACAGTAAATTGTGATCTTAGAAAGTTTTCCACTCTTCTCTGGTTTAAGTTTAATCACATAGTTTTGACTTCCACTTTCTTTTTACGTTAATTTCCCTCCGATATATTCCCAATAAACGTTTCAATTAGTTTGTAAGTTGAAAGCTAATTTAACATAACCTACCTTAAATTGATTTTTTGTTATTTAATTGTTATTAGTTTGTTATTTTATTAATGATGCTTAATTTGGATAAATAAATCAAATAGAAATGAAAGAAGTGTGAAAACATTTGTATTTTGCAAATGTCTTATTTTTACTTTATTCGTATTAAGATATTTTAAAGCTATAACATGGGTTAAATACGTAAACTTTCTTCCTACTACAGTCGCGCCAATTTATGATGAAAACAAATGGACCCAAGGAAAATTTCGTTGTTATCATAATTTTGTTATAAAATATAAAGAATACTATGCAGTAAAACAAGGGGAATTGAAATTATTATAACCGTAAAGTTCACTTTTTTTTATGTTTTGTGGAATTCACCATAAAATATTTTATGCAAAAAACTATAAAAATAAGAATTAAAAAGTGCAAGAAACCTATATTTTTTGGAAAATACTTCCAAGTTAGCCATACGTTAATCACAAAACATTTCATGTTTAAAGTTTGTTTTCTTTCGAATTCTATACAAATAAAAACAAATGTTTTAATGGCTTATTTTATATGTTCCATTAGTAAAACACACAGATTTAATCATACAGATGGTTTGGAAAAATGATATATTAAAAATGTTTTTAAAGAACCTAGGAGTGAAACTTGTTTGATTTATTGTTTTGAGGTTGTATACTATAAAAAAATAAGTAAATACGTAGTAAAACTGAAAGCAAATAGCAGTCGGATATCCGGCTGAACTACAAATATCCGGTGGAACATGTATCCGGTTGAACTCTAATATCCGGTCCGGATAACCGTATCCGGCAGAAAAAATGGGAAGGATACCCCGTATCCGGTATCCGGAAAAATCACTATCCGGTTCATCCTACTAATTACATACATTAAAACAACAGTCTGAGACTAATATGATCTTCCTTGGTACGTTTCCTGAATTACAGAGGAGAAAATAAATTTTAAAATATGTTTATCTCATAACAGCAGAACATATCTCCTAATTAAAGTCATTTAAGTTCAAAAATTATTATTTAATTTTTTTTCATTTGTTTGTGTCATTTTGACACGGATTGTTTTATCATAAAACACTATAGAACATAACTAAACATGTATATTTATTATTTGCTCATGTTTCACAAAGAGATACATTATATAAAACTCTAATAATATAAATTATAGCAATATTTTTTTTTCCCATTAACATTTAAAAAAGAAAAATATAAATCGTAACAGACGTGACACTTTTTATTTGTTATGTTGAAAAGGTAATATATTTCTCCTTTTTTAAATACACTAAAGCTATATATATTTATTCTGTTGGTGTAATAGCATTAAAATCATAAAAATAATTAACAACATTATAATGTTTTAATTGAAGAAAAAAAATCAAAACGTTTCATGTATATAAGTTTTTAACTGATATATATGACAATAGAAATAATCTGAATTCTAAATTCTAAATTCTTAATAAAAATATTTCTAAAAAAAGAAAATCTCTTCACTATTTCTACCACTATTCAAAAAACCATGTCAAGTCTGTTACCATGTTTGTCATGTCTGTTACTAAATGAGTAACAGGTATGACTTTTCATAGGGAAAAATTTTTTTTTGCCTAAATATTCTAAAACAAATATTAAAAATTCATTTGATTTAGAATAAAGTCAAACTAAACTGACTTATTGACTTATTTGGATGAAAAAAGGAATAAAAAAATATATATTATGCAACTAATTAAGGTAACATACATGACATACTAAAAAAATACTCAATACTAAAAGGCTTCTGCTTCTTTGAAAAATCATAGAACATTCAAATTGGCGAGTGCTACTTCTTATTTACATATTCTCCAGTAGTATACAAGTTTTGCCACACAAACATTTTAATTGAGTACAGTCGAACTCGTTTGTAATGAGCTCGGATTTAACGAGAACTCGGATTACTGAGGAAAGCGAGAATATTTGGTTGGATCAATGTTAAGTCTATGGAACAGAAGTCGCTTTTAGCAAGCAATATATTTGCCTTGCAATCATTTACATCTTTCTAGTTTTATCTTTTTAGCCTACTTTCCCATAAAAGTAAAAAAAAAAAATAATAATAAAGCATGAAAGAAGGCTTAATGTATCGTAAAAATATCGTTAAAAATAAAGAAAAGTCAAAAAAAAGTGAAGTAATTAAATAAAGATTGAAAAATAAAAAATTTGAAAGTAGGGTTTTGAGATGGGGAAAGTGTGTGTCTGTCGGTCTGTCGGTCGGTTTGTCTGTCGGTCTGTCTGTCGGTCTGTCGGTCTGTCCCCCCCCCCCCTAATAACTTTCGAACGAATTGTCCGATTCGAAAAATTCTTTTTGCATTCGAAAGATCTCGGCGAGGACATCTCATTTCCATATTTTACCTTTTGATTTGAACAATTTTTTGTTCAATTTTGAACTGTTCAAAAAATTTTAACATTAGCGCCTATGGACAAAATTGAAGCAAATTATGTAAACTCTGGGCACAAGACCCAAGTTCCTATTGCAAGCTTATTGGAAGAAGTTCTCGACGTGAAATATTGATTTGAACAGTTTTTGTTCATTTTAGAACAGTTCAAAAAAAAAAAAAAAATTGCGACATTTTTCCATTATTCCGGCGCAGGCGAGAAAGTCGCCAATAATGATGCAACTAACGCCAAACGGAATATCGTCGCTGTTATCCTTTGCGTGTTCCGTCGCCAAAAATTTTGCTCGGCGAGATTTGCGAATTGATAATGAAAAGGTACCAAATTAACATTAGCGCTTACGGGAAATTTCAATCCCATATAAATTCTGATCTAAACGATGGATTGGCTCGCAACAAACTTTATCGGAAAGATATTACACTGTAGAACATGTACAGATACGAAGTTCAACAAGAACTGAACAAGCCTATTTTCCTATGAAATTTTTGATCGGGATTTTTAAGGGTATTTCTCAATAAATAATTAAATGAATGAATGAATGAGTGAAAGAATGAATGATTAAATCAATGAAAGAGTGAAAGAATTAATGATTGAATAAATGAATGAGTGAAAGAACGAATGAATGAATAAATGAGTGAATACATGATAAAGTAATTAAATGAGTGAATGAATGAAAAAATAAATAAACGAGTGATAACTACATGAATGAGTAAATGAATGACTGAATGAATGAAAGAATGAATGACTGAGTGAATGAATATGTATTACGCGTTGAAAAAAGTATATTTGCAGTAATTAAGAACTAAAGCTAAATGTGAAAGAGAGAGAAAGTGATAGCTATAATATAAATTTGAAGTTGGGTGTATACGGGAAAGTAGGCTTGTATAGTTCGGAACCCTTTTGTAAAAGGTTAAAAATAAAATAATTCAAAAACGAGCCGCAGGAAAATGGCGTTGGTGGCTTCCGCACTGTTTCTCGGAGTTAAATCGAATGCACCTGGTCCCGAAGCTCTACGACCAACAGAACGGCCGGAACAGCGTTTTGCCGATTCTGGGCACTTTACATGCATTTTTTCGTATTTTCGATGTGTGACCCAAAATGTCGCCGAGGTACACTCCTCAACCGGTTTGGCATCTCGGCCTCCGCTATGCCAACCCACCCAGGTGCAAAAATTTGCTGCCAAATACCTATAGTGGCCGTAATAGCGAAATTGTCAAAAAACGTCTCCTTTTTCGAAAATAAACACTTTGGTAGCACTTTTACAAATTTTACCGCAGGATCAAAAATGACGCCGGGGAAGACCCCACCGACCGGTTTGGCATCTGGGGGTAGCCAGAACCAACCCACCCAGGCACCAAAATTTTCGGCCAAATGCCTATAACAGCCGTTATAGCGAAAATAAAGTTGGAACCCTTTTGTAAAAGGTTAAAAATAAAATAATTCAAAAACGAGCCGCAGGAAAATGGCGTTGGTGGCTTCCGCACTGTTTCTCGGAGTTAAATCGAATGCACCTGGTCCCGAAGCTCTACGACCAACAGAACGGCCGGAACAGCGTTTTGCCGATTTTGGGCACTTTACATGCATTTTTTCGTATTTTCGATGTGTGACCCAAAATGTCGCCGAGGTACACTCCTCAACCGGTTTGGCACATCGGCCTCCGCTAGGCCAACCCACCCAGGTGCAAAAATTTGCTGCCAAATACCTATAGTGGCCGTAATAGCGAAATTGTCAAAAAAAAGTCTCCTTTTTCGAAAATAAACACTTTGGAAGCACTTTTACGAATTTTGCCGCAGGATCAAAAATGACGCCGGGGAAGACCCCACCGACCGGTTTGGCATCTGGGGGTAGCCAGAACCAACCCACCCAGGCACCAAAATTTTCGGCCAAATGCCTATAACAGCCGTTATAGCGAAAATAAAGTTGGAACCCTTTTGTAAAAGATTAAAAAAAAAATAATTCAAAAACGAGCCGCAGGAAAATGGCGTTGGTGGCTTCCGCACTGTTTCTCGGAGTTAAATCGAATGCACCTGGTGCCGAAGCTCTACGACCAACAGAACGGCCGGAACAGCGTTTTGCCGATTTCGGGCACTTTACATGCATTTTTTCGTATTTTCGATGTGTGACCCAAAATGTCGCCGAGGTACACTCCTCAACCGGTTTGGCACCTCGGCCTCCGCTAGGCCAACCCACCCAGGTGCAAAAAATTGCTGCCAAATAACTATAGTGGCCGTAATAGCGAAATTGTCAAAAAACGTCTCCTTTTTCGAAAATAAACACTTTGGGAGCACTTTTACGAATTTTACCGCAGGATCAAAAATGACGCCGGGGAAGCCCCCACCGACCGGTTTGGCATCTGGGGGTAGCCAGGGCCAACCCACCCAGGCACCAAAATTTTCGCCAAATGCCTATAACAGCCGTTATAGCGAAAATAAATTTGGAACTCTTTTGTAAAAGATTAAAAATAAAATAATTCAAAAACGAGCCGCAGGAAAATGGCGTTGCTGGCTTAAAAAAAAAAAAAAAAAAAAAAAAAAAAAAAAAAAAAAAAAAAAAAAAAAAAAAAAAAAAAAAAAAAAAAAAAAAAAAAAAAAAAAAAAAAAAAAAAAAAAAAAAAAAAAAAAAAAAAAAAAAAAAAAAAAAAAAAAAAAAAAAAAAAAAAAAAAAAAAAAAAAAAAAAAAAAAAAAAAAAAAAAAAAAAAAAAAAAAAAAAAAAAAAAAAAAAAAAAAAAAAAAAAAAAAAAAAAAAAAAAAAAAAAAAAAAAAAAAAAAAAAAAAAAAAAAAAAAAAAAAAAAAAAAAAAAAAAAAAAAAAAAAAAAAAAAAAAAAAAAAAAAAAAAAAAAAAAAAAAAAAAAAAAAAAAAAAAAAAAAAAAAAAAAAAAAAAAAAAAAAAAAAAAAAAAAAAAAAAAAAAAAAAAAAAAAAAAAAAAAAAAAAAAAAAAAAAAAAAAAAAAAAAAAAACGGACCCTTCAAAAAATTCCGCGCTACTAAAATCGTACTTCTTACAATATTATTTATTAAATAATCGGCGAAAATTTATAATAAAAAAATATCACTATGTTTAAATTTTGAATTTTCACGAAAATATTTGATTTTTTACAAAAGTGTTTTTAAAATTAAAAAAAAGGACCTTGTTAAAACGTATGGGTTACCCAACGTAGGGTTACCATTGCGCAAATACTATAAGTAATACAGCGGAAGTGACGTCAAACATTCGCGACATTAATCGGCATCTATATGCATCTATTGTCATCTTGCTTTTACGTTTATTTTATGCTCTTCTTTCAAAATTTTCTATATCCAAAAAAGACTATGAAATTTATTTTATTTATTCATACTTCTAGAGCTTTAAGGCATTTTGATGAAACACACAGCGGACGAGTGCAAAACATCGATCATTTAACAGAGCGACGATATTCGTCGACTTTCAAAACGAGGAAACTTCCCTGTACCAGCAGATCATTCAAAATGCGAAACAAGATGGAAAATTTGTTTAAGTTTTTCCACAATAAAAAATGAGTTTATGTGCACTAGTTCTTATGTAAATCAGTTATTTCTCAATATTTTGTTTCTTTGAATTTTGCCATTCCATTTCTCTTAGGTGATGTAGTATGTTGATCATTTTGTCTAACATTATCTCGTTTGCTAGATTGCGATTTTATATTCAAGTTGAGAATAATTTTTATCCCTTCAGTTCAAAAGACATTATTTGCCGTGGGTTTACTACTTTTCAGCAAGTTTGGAATTGAAATCCCTTCTTTCTTTAACTATGTCACTATAGTTGCAAGACAGGTTCAAAAAATGTAGTACTGTCGGCCCCGCTTAAAGGAATACCGTCGGTTCCAGCATATTTCATTTGATTAAGCGGGGTATTCGATTATGCGGGGAAATTTCCTTTACCTTGCAGAACTGATAATATTGCCTCGAAACGTAGTAATAAATTAGTATATATATTTAAAAGAAGTTATTAATGTTAGTGTTTAAAAGTGTTTTAAATAAGATAAATAAAAATTAAATAATTAGCTACATTATTATCAATTTTTAAGTACAAATTAAAATGATGAAAAGTAGAACTAACAAATTAAATTAAAAAATCTTTGGGATAACTTTTCACTATACTACTTCTTTAAAAAGTTCATAATTGGGGATTGCTTGCTCAAAGTGTTTTGGGCGCACTTTTGTGATGTCAATGGTGAAGACACCAGAAGGAACCTCGTTGTCTTCACCATTGCAATACCCCCTCCAGCTTTCTTCTTATTTTTTTGTATTGCTAAATAGAAGATTCCTGAACCCCTTTAGAAAATGACCTCTGTTTACTTCCTTGTGGAGGGGGGCGGCGAAGGGAATCATGAAAGAGAACGAGTGACTTTCAAATTTAGTGGGCATGAGAAGGTGTTGCTGAAAGATTAACTTGAAAATTCAAAAACTGTTCTTATTTACTTATTTATTTTTGAAATGTAATAAATTTTTTTTCAAAAATATTTCAAAAGCAGACCAGTATTATTGGATTATCCGGGGAAATAATTCGATTAAACGGGGATCTTTAACATTGTATCTAAGGGGAAATATTCGGTTCCCGAAGGTTTTATTCTTATAAGCAGGATATTCCTTTATCCGTTACTCGATTAAGCGGGGCTAACAGTGCTAAAAAATTATAAATAAATCTTTCTGATACATATATTTTAAAATAAAGAAGGAATTATCTTTAAAAATGAAATTTATTCTTATTAAT
The DNA here is from genome assembly GCA_038502835.1 of Octonoba sinensis. NCBI lineage: Eukaryota > Metazoa > Arthropoda > Arachnida > Araneae > Uloboridae > Octonoba > Octonoba sinensis. The sequence goes on from CM076599.1 coordinate 182,009,438, forward strand.
GTCAATGTACTTTCAATGTAACCTGTGTTCTTGTACCAAAATAAAATTATCTCTTTTCTTTTTTTTTCATGAACAAGATTTATCATCATTACAGGTTGGGGAAAAAACCCATTTCTCTAACGAAAAAAAATGTAATGAAATATAACCTTTTTGCTTTAAATTTTTAACAAATATTGTAAATTGCAAACAATTTCAAATATCTTTCTTTACGCGAAAAAGGGGGGGTAGTTTATTTTATTATTTATTTATTCTTTGTTTATTGGAGAGCAGGTAAGATGAACTCATATATACATAAAATAAAATACATTGTATTGCACTGTAAAAAAACTACTCCCTTTATTTTCAAGAACTCTAGAATCGTAAAAAAAGTGCACTGAACTGAGTAACAAAAAAAAAAAAAAAGTCACAAGCCATAGCCTTAAATATGAGCTTAAAAATAAAAATTTGTAAATTTCAGCGAATCAGAAGCAAGCGATGTAACTTATGAGCATGAAAAAAAACAAAACAAAACATGGCGGCTCAAAATCCGGAAACAAAAAGCTTGAGAGGAAAGTCTAAGGAGAAGAAAAGAAAAATTACTTTTTTTATGTGTTTCCTGATTTTTTTTATCAAACTTTCGGATTTTTTCTTCGAGTTAAAAGTAAGCATCGGTCATGTGTGCGATTAGAATCTTACTGAGATAGTTTAAAGAAATAATAAAGTGAAAGAATCTTCTTTGGAAACAAAAGATAATAATTCTTCAGAAAAAAAATGGCGAAATTGTAGAAGGATGGGCTTTGAGGCGAGAGTTTCCAACAATTCACAGCACTGATAAACTTTATCATGATGTTTCTTTGGATGAGGTCCAAACGAGAAAAGGGATTTTTTTTTTCAAAAAGGAGCAAATACAGCTCAAATTACTATATGGCCTTTTTCTTTCTGAGTGTTTCCCACCAGTAATATCGCAAAGTGTTAGTAAAATGAAATAGAAAATAAGCTTTATTCCCGTGATAAAAAGCATACACTGTCAATTTATAATAGGAAACTAATGCAAACATAAGGTTTTTATGTGTGGGGAGAACGAGGCACTTTAAAAAATGTAAAATTACGGTTGGTATTGCGTTTCATGTTTTACAAGCTCTTATCTGAACTTACAAGAAATTTGTAAGAAACGTGGAGTGAAATACTTTGACTTTTACCATTTAGTGAACACATTAAAGCTTTGTAAATTTTTAACCCCCGGTACTTTGAAATGTAACGTTTAGACAGTGTTGGAAATGCAAAAATGACCTTAGTATAATGAGACAGCATGGCAATTTCATAAAAAAACGTAGCTTTGAAACTTTTTACATGTCGTGCCCCGGTTTGCTTTTTTCAATAAACATTATGATCTCTGAAAATTTATTTCAGCAGTACATTTCAATGAAGCGCAATTTGTTACATGATCTTCCTTTTCCATAAAAACACATGTAATTTTTGATTTTTAATTTCTTTGTTGTTGTTGTTGCTTATGCCACTTGGATATCCAAGCTTCCGTCGCAGAGCGACCTGGAATTAAGGCAGTAGGGTGCGCCTTCCATTTCAATATGAGCACCAACGATGGAAGTACGACTTGGTTCCTTTAATTTTTTTTACACTGAATTATACTTCAACTTATGCAGCTTATTATTACACATAAAAAAAGCCGATTTTTGAGTGTACAGTGTGCATGAATACTGCTGCGTACATATACTTCTGTGTACGTTTTAAACTCTTGTGCACGTATACGCATAAGTAATTGTGCATGCTTGTGTTCTACTGTGCACATAAACATACGTGTTTACATGTACTGAAAAGCTCACACGAGTATGTATATATATGCGAACAAGATTTGCATATGTGCAGATGTGCACTCGAGTGTTCTTTTATGTACATGTGCACATTATTGAGTATGTGTGAACATTTGTACGTATTAGTACTTCTCCAGCTATGTGTGTCTCTGGTGTACATGTATACACATGAACATTGCACTGAACATACACAGTTTGTCCATTTCACATACGTGCATGTGTATTTATACAATTGTATACGTGTACTCCTGTTGTGCACGTGATATATATGTGTGTGTAAGAGGGTATAATTAATAATAATAGTAGTTTTAAAAGACGCACTATCTACTAGTTACTATTAGCAAATTTTCTTTTAAATTTAAGAACATTTTCCGAAAATTAAAAATGTGCTTTAAAAATTATCAGTGTGCATGTACAACATGCAAACTGGGTTTCAAAAGTGCAATGAAACACCTTTGAAACAAAGATATCATTTATTAAAAGGCTAATTAATATGGACTCGCAAGCTTTTCAATGCAGCGGGGAACACCCGCGTACCCTCTGTTTTTTTTAAAGCATTCAATCATTTCAACATGTTCGTCATTAAATGCTGCAGGTCGACACACTATCTCTTATAAGCAGTATAACTTATTCTATGCAACAATAAATTCTTACACTTGCCAAAACATTGTAAATAATGTAAGAAAAATTTAAAAGCAAAGTTTAGCAAACGACAAATAAATAAAAACTGTAGCAACACAACAAAAAATTATTTTATATTTATTTTCAAAATGAAATTACTTGCAACTATCAGACGATATTTTTTCAAATAGGATTACCAGCCAGGAAATCTGATTAACTAAATAAATGGAGGACTAAACCTGAACTGAGAATACGCACAGGCGCTTTGCTGTGTTTTCATCCCTTAAAAATAAGAATTCGGGTTGAAAAAATCGCTCGGCCCTTATCGAGTATAATCTCTTTTAAAAGTAGCGTTTCCGGACTAAAATGAATAATTTTCCCGAGAGGATCGTGTTTCCTTTTAGCTGTCATTCACGACCATCAATATTTCAACAAGCTTTACTCTCGCCGGCAGCTTCGACTAATAGCGCTTTTTAACGAGATTGATTTATGCTGCATCTACTCCATTTTCTTCAGCGCCGATCGAAATGAGTTATTTAGTTCTGGGCCAGACGTCGATTCTGTTCCAGTAGGAGATAATTTACCTTCCTTTTTGGCAAAACTAATCGGTTTGTTCTAAGCCGTCGGTCGACAGGTTTTCTTGGCACTGCTTTGAATAATTTTGCCTGCTAACAAGCAGGTTGTTTTGGCAGAATATGATAAACCGAAAATTATGGTTATTGAGCTGCAATGTGAAAGTTGTTATCAGTGTGAACTGGATTTAGTGCTAAACATAGGCAATCATTTTAGAATATTGGAACAGAAAAGTTTCTGGTACAACTATGTTAGCGAGCCATATATTCTATTGAACGTGATCAGTGTTGCCGTGTTTGTTTCAACACCGGTCTGAAAACCCCGCCATGATTTTTTACTATATAAATTGAGTATTGTAAGTAATCGCCGAGTGAGAGCTTATAAGACTTCGGATCTATTAATATGAAAATTCAAAAAAATACCATGAATCGAACGAATCAAATTTCTGTTATTTTCAGAAAGAAGCAAAACAATGAGTGGTTTTATTCCATATAGTTATGGTCACCACTGTATGTTAGCTGAAAATACAGGTAGTAACCAATGTGGACAAAATTACTAATCGTTTTGTTTCATCCTAAAAAGAACTGAAAATAAACTCGTTCGATTAACGATATTTCTAGGAATTTTAATACTAATTCCTAAGGATTTTTACTGGAGAAGCTCTATACATGTGACAAGACCCCGGAATTAAGCACAGACAATTTTGACACAATTTTATGGTTCTTCGATTTAAAACCGATGCTAAAAAATAGCTATTTTTTTGAACATTTTATTAACAATTAGTTTAAATAATAATTTATACTTATTTCCATGTTTAAAACCAAGTAAACCATCTGTTATTTGATTTCAAAAACAATCGGGTGTTTTTAGTTTTCAAATAGTTCACTAGTTCACAAACACTAGTTAAATAAACAGTATTTTAAAAAGCACCCGACTGGGTACCGAGGATCGCATGAGGTTAAATATGTGTTAACGCTTGCGCATGCGCAGTTAAACATCATTTAGTATCATATGCTCATTGCGCATATTTCGTTGAATATTCAATATTATTTATCTTTTTATGCATGTTATAGTTTATGTTGTTCTGTGTCAATTTTCCTGAAAATTGCGTCGCACTACTGAGTTTAAAACCTTGAGTGCTATTAACAAAAAAAAAAAAAATACGAGGCATTAGCATACATTACTAGACCCAAACGATTTTTTTAAAGAAATCCTCTTAACTCCATGAATATACGTACTATTCTCCTAAACATTAACATAAATATTTTTGAAAAGTATAAAAATTGTATGCGGCCGTTAAAACAAATTCATGCATTACTTTTTGCAGGGTGATCGCAAATACATTTCATATTCAATTTGTATTGCTATTCCCCTCTTTACGTTCGGTATAAACCTTAGTTTGAAAGATATGATGTACTTTATATGTATGTATATGATGTACCTTATATGTACTCTGCAACCCTGAATTTTCAGTGCAAATCATCAAGTACTTTCTTAGGCATTCGACCAAACATAATAGTAGCTAAAACATAATAGTATATGTACTCTACAACCCTGAATTTTCAGTGAAAATCATCAAGTACTTTCTTAATCATTCGACAAAACATAATAGTAGCCTCGCGTTTCTTGATGTTTTGATTTCTCGGAGTGAGTCTGGTTTCACTACGTCTGTCTATCAAAATTCTTTTGCTGTTTCTTTACCTCCTCACAGACTTTCGTTTCATCCTCCCAACCAAACATATTCGGCTTTTAATACTTTGTCCATCGTGCTATCAATATTTGCTTTTCTCCTGAGCTTCTCAAGATTGACCTCAACTATCTGAAAGCTGTAGCTGTTGCTAGAGGATTTTCTGACTCTTTAATTGATTCTATTCATAACAAACGTCCTAAGAAAACTTCTGGTTCCAATAATGGGTATTCTAGAAATAATTTATTTGTGTTATCATTTATTCTTTCATTCTGTCAGTTTTCATAGTGCTATAATTCTAAAAAGGTTTCAATTTCAAGTCGTTTTTGCCCCTAGTAACAAACTTCCTCTTAAATATCCTGTTGATCAACTTAACACTTGGGGTAATTACAAAATTAGTTGCAGTTGCGGCCTTTCTTACATTAGACAAACAAATCGTGCTCTGAAAATTCGGTTAAATGAGCATAAAGGTTAGATACGAAAGCAAGAGTAAAATAAGTCTAGTATTGCTCAATATTGTTGAAATTTAAACCACTCTTTTGCTTTCAATTCCGGGAAAATTATTCAAAAATGTTCTTCCCCTTTAGAGCTTGACTTTTGGGAAGCTTATCATATTAACAGGAATAGAGTTCTAATTTGGTTAATGATTCTTCCAACCTCCCCTTCCTTTACATGTTTACTTTGTTTTTGCATTTTGTTTTGGTTCCTTCTGTACTTTCTGTACTTATTTTTATTTCCATTTTAATTCTTTGTATTTTATTTTATTGTTTTTGCAATTTTCATGTATTTTCACATTTTTATGCATGTTGTGGTCGTTTTTGCTTTGTCATAAATGATATTCCTTTTTTACTTTGTGTACTTTCAACTGGGTTAGTTTGTTGCTCTCTTATTGGTGCCTTCTCTGCTACTTCTACTTCCACTTCACGCTTCCTTTATTCTCATTGGTTTACAGATAATTTTTAGGCTATATAAGCCTTGTTTTCGTTGTTTTGTCTGCTTCATTTGGATGTTTTGCATCTAGAAGCTCCCTCTCGCATTGAAAAAGGAATTCCCAGCAATCCCGAAACATATGTCTGCATTTTAATGCTTATTTGTGCTTTCTTAACGTGAAATTATTTTTTATTACAAAACATGTACAGTCTAAAAAGGCAGGTCATTTATGGCAACAGAGTGTATTTTAAAAAGTTTGGAACTTTCAGAAATACGCCGCTTTTAATTTAAAAATCAAGTAGATAAAGTGGAGGTTTAATTTAATAACTCTCCCTAAGAAATGAACCCTCTCAAGGTCCGGAGTCTTCTCATTTGAGGTACAGGGTATTAAGCTGCGTCGTTAGTTCATTCGAACTTCAGAAATTCATGATGGAAGAAGTAATTTTCGGAAAAAATGCCACGCAAGACGCATGCTTTTAGCTTTTTCTTTTCTTCTTTTCTAATTCCAACTTAGGATTAACATGCTTTGTCGCATGGTGCAGAAAAAGTAATAAAGCTATTACCATGCTGAGGATCGATATTGTGTCGTCTGTACAAAAAGCAGCAGCCCTAATGAAGCTGCACCTTGGCAACTTGTTCTTACATATGTCACGAAGAAACGTGTAATTTCCCCTATTATTTGCCTTTTTTACAGATATTGTATTGTATGGGAAAATTGAAAATTTCGGTTCTAGAGTATTCTATCGACTTCTGTTGTCTGGTGCTCATAGTGCTTTGTCGCCAAATTGTTTTAGTTCTTAAGAACAATTTTAGTCACATTTTCACAACGGTTTTTGATCTGAGGACCGGTAATATTTGTAAAAACTCTTCGTGATCACGTGTTTTCTTTTTTTCACGAAATACACTGATAACTATATAAAATATAAAATAAATATTTAATGAATTTAAATAATAATAATAATAGGTATAAATTAAAACTAGGAATTGCAGAGCTGCCATATAAGTGAATTACAAGATTTCATTATCATTTACTATAAATTATATTTAAATATTAAGTAATTATTGCTGCCGTTATGTACAAATAAACTTTGGAGAAACCTCACAGAAAATTATGAAAAATAACCACACAACCCGAAACTACATACACTGTGCCAACCTATAAAATAGCCATGGTTGGTACACTGTATGTAGTTATGGACACAAGATCGTAAAATGATGGTAGTAGCTTAAAAAGCATCGAGCCTTTTTTAATTGTTATCGCTTGAATAGGAAATTTTTTTTTAAGGCAGATCGGTCGAATTTTACCACACGCCATCGACGGTCCAACGTACCAGCGAGTAAGATTCCAGAGTCCATGAACTCTGTAAATGTTGTTTTTCTGCCAGCACAGTCACAACGCAGTGTAAACATCTCCTAATGGTGTAGCTCAGTATGTGTTATTCAATTTTGCTTTTTCTTTACACATTATTATATTTATTTTTACAAGAACGAGCAAAAGTGCAATCTGCTGAAACTAATAAAAAATAAACATAGTCGGTATTAGAATTATGTTCAGGTGTAAGAAATAATCTCATTCTTATTTCTTTTACTTAAAATATTTTCTTCAGTAACATTTTTAAGTATGTTAACTCGACTACTCAACCAAATAAACATGGGATACATTTCCAGTTAAACTGTTAAATTGTAAACAACCAACTTCTTAAATTGTAAAAACTGATCATCTGCCACAAGTTTTTTAGTCAATCCCTGGCGCCGATATAGAAATGGGTGTCAATATTCCTCATAGTTTTTAATTACACTAGTATATGTGTGATACTATATAGTAATAATACGCTATGAGTAGTATAATTATACATATATAGTGAAACCTCTCAAATTCGAAGTAATTGGGGCTGCAGCCTGTTCAGATTTCAATTTGTTCGAATTAGCGGAAAACTATCTATAATATAATAACGAACCCTCGTCACTTCGACAGTTGAAGACAACTAATTTCAAGCGAAAGATTAAGCGATATTTTATGAGTTTCTATTGTTATTTCATTGTTTTTGCAAAGTGATTAACCCAAAAAATGCCAATAACCAACTTGTACCGTTTTTAAATCCTGCATGACATAAGTATATAGACACATTTACAGTTTGTTAGGTATGCTAACTACTTCTTTGTTAGTTTTTCAACTAATTATATAAATTAAAGTCGTCGTAATTGTTTTATGACAAAATAAAAAAGTTTCCCTTTTTTGCGTGTGTTTTTCAAACGTAAATTTGTTTAAAAAACTCGTTCGGATATCTCGGGATTTCGGATTTTCGGGGTTCGGATTTGAGTGGGTTAGCTGTATATCAGTAGTTAATAGTACTAGTACAATTATACTACTATATTAGTATCAAAAAGTTGTAATTATTACTATATATTCATTATTCTACAGAAGTTAATATATAGAATAATTAATGTATAGTTACATATAGAATGTGAGTTTACGCATATTTCTCTGCGTAATTAATGTTGAAATCACTTGATCTCCTCTTCTCCCTCTAAATACTTCCGCCATATTTTGCACTTCTATTGATGTGTTTTCTTTTGGTTTTCTTTTGTTTTATGAAACTATTTATTTACTGGTCATCTGTCACACTTCAAACATAACTTCATATCCGCATTAAATTAAATTTGCTTCATCCCGTTTTCTCATTACCGAGCATTACTTTCATATCTCTTTTCATTATCCGGAAAGCCGTAAGAGATAGCTCTATTTTTGGCAACACATGTCATGCTTTTCGAGGAGTAACTGAAGTGAAGTCATCACGCACCGTGTCATCAAAACTCACTAAGGAGTCATTAATGGAGGTAACAGGTGAATGCTACGTGATCCCCGTTGACAGACAGTCTTATGACTTTCCTGGGAAAAATTACAAGCTGGCAAGTCATTACCGAGCGTGTATCCAATGGCTCCGAAATGAGGAATTTAGTGAAGTAATTTCATTGCCTTCTGCTTTTTTTTAATTAATGATGTCTGTATTTTTATTTTGAAAATTTATCAGGAGAAAAATATAGGAAATAAATATAATTTAGCAAAGAAATATTCCTTCAAATTGATTCTTAGAAATATCCAAAAAGATTAGTCACGATGTCGTTGAGTCGACATTTGAGTATGCATTGATTTGAGTATATATTGAGGATACATTTGAGTATATATTGAGGATACATTTGAGTATATATTGAGGATACATTTGAGTATATATTGAGGATACATTTGAGTATATATTGAGGATACATTTGAGTATATATTGAGGATACATTTGAGTATATATTGAGGATACATTTAGTTATTAAATTTCGAATTCTGAATGTTTGATGTCTTATGCTTGTTTTATACCTATCAGGTTCGGTTTATGCCTATCAGGATACCAAATATTGGTGCAAAAAGTGGGGGAGTTATTTCAAATTGTTATCAAATTTATATAAAATATGTATTATGAATAAATATAATACTCGTATAGAATTTTTAAAAAAGTCGCTATCAATGACATTGCAATTTGAAGCACTTCTATACCACATTTCGCTTAGATAATGGATACTGTATCATTTGTGTGAGTGAATTATGTGTGTGTGGTCTGTTTAAGGGAGGGGGAGGCATGCGGGGGAAGAGGGGATGTGTATTTGAGCTATTTGTGCGCGTGTTTGGAACATTTGTGTGTATGGGCTCTCTGCCTACTCATTGTGTGCGTTCGATTTGTTTGCATGCGTATGTGTTTTAGTTTTTGTGTGTGCGTGCGTGTGTGTATGTGCATGGGGTCTGTTTGGGGGAGGGGGAGGCATGCGGGAAGGGGGGATATGTATGTTTGAGCTATTTGTGCGCGTATCTTTAGAATATCTGTGTGTGTATGGGCTCTCTGCCTACTCATTGTGTGCGTTCGATTTGCTTGCATACGTATGTGTTTTAGCTTTTTGTGTGTGCGTGTGCGTATTGTTGTTGTTTCTAATTCCACTTGGATATCCAAGCTTCCCTTCGCAGAGCGAGTAGGAATTAAAGCAGTAAGGAACGCCTTTCGTTTAGAGATGAGCACCACATCGGTGGAAGTACCACTTGGCTCGTTATGTATTTGGATGACACCAGATGTCGCCACCACAAATACGCCACCTTCCATTTTAGACCTAAGAGTGAAGGGAAGGGAAATTCTCCCTACCCTCGGAACTGCCTCAGGATTTCAGGGTCCACGGATTTTACATGCACGTATCCCCAAGTGTACATAGTGGATCTTCAACGGCTCGGGTATCGAAGATCCTCGGATTCGATGCTCGATATCGTAACTACGAGGCTACTACGGCCCACGTGGGTGTATTGTTGGTTTATGCCTCTTTTGTGTGTTCACTCTCTTTTTCTCTGACAAATTACAATGCAAGCGAATTTAAAGCGTTATTTTACCAAAATCGACTTAGCAAAACTTTACGAACACCTAAATTTGGGCAAATAATCTTATTATAACAGTAAGTATGCCGAGTTCAATATTTGCAAGGGTATAAAAAAATATATTTTCTCTCAATGCAGTTGAATATCTTTCATCGCTTCACTAAGAAACTAAATCAGACTAAGTGTTTTTTAACGTTTTCGAGTATGTGTAAATCCAGTTTGATCGCAGTTTCAGTTATTCATGAACAATGGATTGTTCCTGTAATTTCATCTAACATTCAGATTCTGATTTGAAGAAAGTATGTTTTATTGCAGCTTGGAATGTCTGGTACATTGTGTTATTGCGGTGTATTTTCAGATTAAACGACGGTTGGGTTTTTGTGTGTGAGTGTGTGTGTGTGTAATTGATAAAACATTTTTTTAGATGCCATATAAATCTTCTTTTGTGTTTTTTATCATAACTTCTAAATTTTGAAGAGTATAACTATATATAACTAAGTTTAAGATCTTGCTTCATTATCACGCTTCTGAAATTGAAACGAAGATATGAGAAAAAAATATTTAAAGAAAGATTCGCCATTTTAGAATAAGCTAAATCAGTAACATTAATGAATTGAAAAGAAAAGCCCAACCCATTCACTTCTGCGTTAATTGCCATAAATGAGATAATAAAACCCCAAAATAGAGCACACAAATTGTTTTAGAGAGAGGGAAAACATGGATTTCTTTTCAGGTTCGTCATAAACTGGATACGATTGTTTTAACCATTAAAGTTCTATAAAACAGAAATAACTTCAACTATAAAGGTAGTCTTCGCATTAAAGGTTGCGCGAAACTACTGGAGCTTCAAGACCGTTAAGAAACTATGTGAAACTTTAAACGAAACAATATCTTTTGTGAAGCAATTTTTAGTTGGTTTATTTGTTCTTTATCTCTCATTTTTCAAGTAAGAGGTCTTAAAACTGAAAGGCATTTAAGCGGAATTCACTGTTAACGTGCTTTTTTTTCAGTTTCGTTCTTCGTTCATTTTCACGTATATATACAGGGTGCGGAAAATCAATTTAAAGTTTAATTTAAAAAACGACGCAACGTACAGAAACAAGGTTTATTTTATTTTATTCAATTCATCATGCCGTTTTATACATCAAGTTTAAAAAATGATATCAGAAAGATGATGGCCACCAGCAGGGACACATTGATAAAGTCGATTTTGGAAGCTTTTTGACCAATTCGATTAGTATTGCGGCAATTTCCTCTCTCTTGTGCACTGTTAAAAATTTCACTGTTCGATTACGGTCACTGACTGGCAAACGAGCTGCCAGACAATGACCGTAAAAATGCAGATCTGCCCGTGGTGCTATCATGACCGTAAAAATGCAGGTGTGCCCGTAAATTTCTGCCTGTGAAATATACGGCCAATGACCGTAAATTTGCATAAAGCATTCTAATTAAATAAATCAATAATTATCTGCCATCACTTTTAGAGGATATGCAGATTCTACAGTGCACGAGTTTGTGGGCCTCAAACTTTAAAGATTTCATTTACTTGTTTTTTTCTTTATTTATTTGACTTCTGAAATATATGGTGCCCCGGCCGGGGTTCGAACGCGTCACGCCAGGGTGAGAGCCGAGTATCCTAACCACTAGACCATCTGGGAATGTTGTGTTTCCCTAATATAATATCGTTAAGTAGCAATTATGAGTTGTAAATAGGAATAAAATTAGTTATTTTTTGGATTTCTTTTCAGAACACCACCAACTGTTGCATAAGGAAGATTTTATGTACTAGAGTTAGCAATTCTATAACTTTTTTATGTAAAAAATATTATCAAATATTTAAAAATAACAACTAATTATAATTTTTATTTATACAGTAAGCGCATGATAAGTGCCCATGTGCTTATTGCATAAATAAAAATTATATTTATACAGTAAGCACATCATAAAGTAAACTTTTGTTTTATATCATGCAGTCAGCTTTAACATTCTTCTCCTTGCTATACGTGCAGTGACATATGATCGCCAGCAGCCAATGGTGGCAGCTCACTTCTTATCAGGAAGTTGTATTTAACGCTCGGAGACCGTATTTTTTGGAAGAGAGTCGTTGGACGTGTTTTTAACGGTCAACTCGGCTAATTTTGCTGTAGCTCCTTATAATAACGGGCACTGGGCATTTTTCTCAAATAAGGTCGTTAGCCGTATAAATTGACGGTCAATTCTCCGAATTTTGCGGAAATTCCTAACAGTGCGGGGCTACCTGAAGCAAAAGTTTTTTCAAAATTAGCCTCATTCTTTGGAAAAACTCAAATCGGGAGGAAATCGCCACTATACCAATCGAAATGTGCCAAAATGCGCCGAAAACTGCAGAAATCGCCTTCATAAATATATCGCTGCTGGCGGCCATCATCTTTCTGATATCATTTTTGAAACTTGATGTATAGAACGGCATGATTTACTGAATAAAATAAACTTCGTTTATGTACGTCGTTTTTAGCCTACTTTCCCATAAAAGTAAAAAAAAATAATAATAAAGCATGAAAGAAGACTTAATGTATCGTGAAAATATCGTTAAAAATCAAGAAAAGTCAAAAATAAGTGAAGTAATTAAAAAAAGATTGAAAAATAAAAAATTTGAAAGTAGGGTATTGAGATGGGGAAAAAGTCTGTCTGTCTGCCTGCCTGCCTGCCTGCCTGCCTGTCTGTCCCCCCCTAGAAAGATCTCGGCGAGGACATCTCATTTCTATATTTTACTTTTTGATTTGAACATTTTTTTGTTCAATTTTGAACAGTTCAAAAAATTTTAACATTAGCGCCTATGGACAAAATTGAAGCAAATTCTGTAAACTCTGGGCACAAGAGCCAAGTTCCAATTGCAAGCTTATTGAAAGGAGTTCTCGGCGTGAAATATTGATTTGAACAGTTTTTGTTCATTTTTGAACAGTTCAAAAAATTAACACAGAGCTTACGGGGAAATTTCAACCCTATATAAATCCTGATCTAACGGACCGATTTGCTTGGAACAAACTTTATCGGAAAGCTCTTATAACGTAGAACATGTAGAAATAAAAAGTTTATCCAGAACTTACGAGCCTATTTTGCTATGAAATTTTTTGATCGGGATTTTCAAGGATATTTCTCAGTGACTCAATGAGTGAAATAATGAATGAATGAATAAATGAAAGAGTGAAAGAATAAATCAATGAATAAATGAATGAGGAAAAGTGAATGAATAAATTATTGAATAAATGAAAATATAAATAAATGAGTGAATAAATACATGAATGCGTAAATGAATGAATAAACACTTGAATGAGGTAACGAATGAATGAATAAATGCATGGCTGAATAAATGAAAGAATGAATGAGTGAGTGAATGAATATGTATTATCCGTTGAAAAAGGTATATTTTCAATAATTAGAACTAAAGATAAATAAGAAAGAGAGAGAAAGAGATAGCTAGATTATAAATTTGAATTTGGTGTATACGGGAAAGTAGGCTCGTATAGTTCTAGACGGAACTTCTTGTTTAAAATAGACTTTTCAAACTGCACTGTTTGATTTACTGCACCCTGTATATTAAATAAATTTAGAAAATTAATACTTGGCACAGTGCATGATCATCTAAATAACATTCATTTGATTATAAAATATTCGAATTAACAACGTTTATTTATAGCGTACCTAAGGACATTGTGATGCATAAAATACTGCAGAAATATAAGCTAATTTCTTGAAGCATAGTAAATTTCGAACAATTACGTTCGTTTAAACCGTTATTTTTCGCTTTACTCAAGTCTTATAAGTTGCGACATAAAATGCAGCTTATTCTTTCTTTATTAAGATAGCCAATTTACAGAACCTACGTATGCTGTGTTTGTTACATACTTTTGAAGAGATTTAACTTTATGTAATTTTGTGTCAGCTATAAACTAGTGATAATAGTGAAAGCAAAAACAATTTTTTCTCCGGTAACCAAATAAACATAGTTAAAATCAAATTTTAAAAAATATCTATTTTATTTTGAAATTTTATCAAAATGTTTTTGAAAGAATTTTTGTTACAATATTCCGTTGGGTATGGAATTGTACCGCGCTCAACAAATGGACCAATCGCGATTTTGTGACGAATTTCTTAAAAACTTCTGTTTTTGGAATTACAAACTAAGGAACAGAGATTCATACGAAAGAGATACATGGAGACATTTTTGAATTAAATAATATAGGAAAACATAACGACATACGCTTCTAGAGTTATTACGACTAGTATAATTATATTTTTCTAATCGGCTTTAACTATTCTAACATTTATCATATCCTAACGAACTTTGAATAGAATGTAAATAATCCAAATTAACAACACATAAATAATTTGATTAGCTTCAGCAAGGAGCGTTAGGTCTCTAAAGGTTAAACGGGAAAGCAATTTAATGCGTGTATAGTCTTGATGAATATTTATAGTCAAAACTTCAAGTTTAGAACATTCAGTAATCTCAAAAATATGCAATTTAATCTCATATCCTTAAAAACAAAGTAACTTTAAAACTTGATATCTACTCGGCATATTTTCTCGAATAATCTTCTTATCGAAAATCCTCATCTTAGCTTACGTGCCGCCTCTCAGATGAATTCTTCCATTCGACGCTCCTTTTAGTGGGGCGGTATTCAACGCTTAACAAAAGGCGTCGATTTCAAAAGGGAACAGCGTCTAATAGAAGGGAGCTGTTGAAGAACTCGGGAGAGAAATATTTTGAATCTCATTTACATATTTCTCGCATGTACTCTCCAGCGGAAAGGTGATTTGGAGAATGATTCGTCGTTTAGTTGGAAGAGTCGGTGTACTCGAGTGTCTGGTTTCTGCACTACAGAACGTGCCGATCGATGGCTTGAAGGAAAAAGGTAGATGTGCTGCAGTGACATTCTGGTGTATCTGATTTCAAGAAAGTGTGTGTTATTGCAACTGGGAATGTCTGGCAAATGGTGTTATTGAAGTGGATTTTCAGGTGAAACCTTTTTTTGATTTGCCAATTGATTGAAAATGTTAGATAGATTATAGCAATGGTTCTGATGCGTGTTTAAATATAACTTCTTAATTTTTAAGAGTATAACAAGATATAGCTAAGTTTTGCGTCTTGCTTCAGTATCACTATTAACAAATTGAAAGATGAGAAAAATATATTTAGAGACATGTTCTTCATTTTAGAATAAGCTAAATCAAAAACATTAATAAATTGAAAATAAATGCTCAAACCCTTCGCTTCCGAATTAAATGCCATAAATGAGATAATAAAACCCCAAAAAAGCACACACTAATATATTTTATTTGAGACAAACGAGATTTTCAGATGCCGATTTTAAATTTCCCGATGTCCTAATTTGCTTACATAATTAAATTTTATTTGCTTGTATAGATATATTTTCCGATTTCATGAGCTTAGTGAGATTAGGAGAAAAAAACTCCTCCTAACTTTACACCAATGCTATTGAAAGTTTTGGCGCTTTACTTAGTAGCGAGGGTTTAAAAGAAAGAACTGTGGAAAACATTCTAACCGAAGATGTGACACATGACGGCAGCTATTAGCTGTGTACAGAATTAATGTAATTGCAATCAAGTCAAATAAGGATCAAATATAAAACGAAACAAATGTCACTAATACGAAAAGAAATATGTTATAAAATTATCTTTCGGATCATTCATAAATGATGCCACGCTTCGAGGGGGTTCGTGAAATTTTGACAAAGTGTGACAATTGGAGGGGGTAACAAGAAGTGTGACATCCTTGCTTATGCAATCTAGCATGACATGTGACAAAGGGGGGGAGGGGGTCCCTTGAAGTGTGACATTTTGTGACAAAGGGGGGAGGGGTCAAATATGTGAGTAAAAAGCGTGACATCATTTTTGAACGGTTCCTTTACATTATGTAATAAAATATCTCCATACTAAAAAGATTTAGCACTTTCGGCAGGAAATACTTCGGAAAATAAATAATTATAAATTTACATATGTTAATTAGAGTAAAAATGGAGCGGGGAGCAAGAGCTTCCACCAATGAGGCAATGAGATTAAACTCGAAACTGGAGCGGAGATGGAGCAAAGAACCTTGTCGTGCTGCATTGATCCGACTATTTTTTTGTCCACTTGTTTTTGTTTTTTTCTTTAAATTAAAACTAAAAATAGACATAAAAAATATAATCTATTAAAGTTATTTACAGCAGGGAGCGGAGCCGGATGAAGTATTTAGAAGTGGGAGCGGATCCACTCCAAACGGTATCTGGTCGAGATCCCCGATATAATGGTACACACTTTCTGCCATGAAAAAAAAGTAAACTTTTATGCTACGCTCTTCTGAATTGAAAAAAAAAAGTTCCTTGTAACCTCGAAACACGGTCTGTATGCCCCCTCCCCGAATAACTTTTGAAGGAATTGTCCCATCCGAAATATTTTTTTCTTCATTTGAGAGATCTCGGCAAGAACATTTTTTCTTCATATTTTACTTTTTGGTTGGAACAATTTTTCGTTCAACAGTTCAAAAAATCTTAACATTAGCTCATGTAGGAAAAAGTGAAGCAAACTCGGTAAACGCTGACATAAGATCCAAGTTCCTATGTATAAGCTTATTGAAAGAAGCTGTTGGTGGGAAGTAATTTTCGACTTGAACCATTTTTGTTCAATTTTTAACAATTCAAACATTTTGTGGTTAGTTTTAGTTTGAAAAAAAAAAAAAAAAAAAAAAAAAAAAAAAAAAAAAAAAAAAAAAAAAAAAAAAAAAAAAAAAAAAAAAAAAAAAAAAAAAAAAAAAAAAAAAAAAAAAAAAAAAAAAAAAAAAAAAAAAAAAAAAAAAAAAAAAAAAAAAAAAAAAAAAAAAAAAAAAAAAAAAAAAAAAAAAAAAAAAAAAAAAAAAAAAAAAAAAAAAAAAAAAAAAAAAAAAAAAAAAAAAAAAAAAAAAAAAAAAAAAAAAAAAAAAAAAAAAAAAAAAAAAAAAAAAAAAAAAAAAAAAAAAAAAAAAAAAAAAAAAAAAAAAAAAAAAAAAAAAAAAAAAAAAAAAAAAAAAAAAAAAAAAAAAAAAAAAAAAAAAAAAAAAAAAAAAAAAAAAAAAAAAAAAAAAAAAAAATTAAATCAAATTTCTTACTCAAAATATATTCAAGATTAACACTGAACCTACTTCCAAGACTCATGGCAGCAACTTTAGCAACCACAAACTATTCCAACTCAATTTTATCTAGTTGTTATAAGCAATCAACATAATTTTTTACGCCGAGATTTTTTAACCTAAACGAACCTATCTGAATTATTTCCAGCCTTAACGCCAAAATTTTTTCTACTACTAACATTGTAACACGACCAGTTAACTTGAAATGTGTCTAAGTATCTCCGGTGTAACAAACTCCTACGTGTTTATTTCTTATTTACGGAAAGAATATTTAAATGCATTTTCTTTAAAAAAAAATATAATTATAGGATAACTCATGTGTAATTTCATCGGGTCAACACATCTCTCTGAGGATGTGTGTTAGAAGGAAAATAAAAAAACATCGAGAGAAAAGAAAATATTAGGTTATATTTTCCATTCCCTAAATGCGTTTAAATTTTGGGTTCAACTAAAACGAAGGAAATAAAAAAAAAATAAAGTACCAGAATGAATAGCTAGAGGAACTGAATCGGTCTGTCCGTTCTAATCTTCAATGCATTCTTGATTCGCAAGATAGTAGAAAGAACCCATAACATTTTCGACAAAAAACTCGTGAATATTTAAAAGGCTTTTCGTCAAATTTTTCTAGAAAGCTATTTATTTTGTAATAAAAAAATCTTTAAAAAAAAAAAAAAAAAAAAGAGGTCATACGGAAAGCAAGTACATCATTAAAGTTAATATAAGTTCAAGCTGAGGTTGAAAAATCATCTATAAAATAGGAGGAAAAATACAATAAAATAAACAAACGTGGAAGGAAGAATAACAATGGCCGCAAGAAAAACAATCGAAACAAAATGCACGGTAAATGCACAGACCGTTGAAAACAAGTGAATCTTTTGAGTGTTTCAAGAGTTCAGTTAATAGAAAGGTAGAGAGTACATAAGGAAAAATTTTATTTGTTCTTTTCTTTGCCTAAATTTCTTTAAAGAAAGGAATTGTTGAAAAACGGCAGTCACGTAAATAAAGTAACGGAAGTTTTTCATTCGATGCTGCACATAAGCGAGGCGAAAGCTAAATATAAACTTGCAGATCGTTTTTAAGTTTAAAACAATCAGCTCTGGTCGTGCATATTGTTGGCAAGAAATAAATATTGAATTTTGCTCGAGTCATTTCGCTTCTAGTCGGTATCGTGTTGATTTTAATTAATTGGAAATAGACTTTGGGTTCTTTAAAAATTGTGTTGATTTGGAAATGCGTTGCAATTCAAAAAAAATAATGCATTTTCCGTAAACTGATTTTTAAGGAAAAATTAAATGCGTTGTAATCAAATAACTTAAACGTTTTTTTCGTTTCAAGAAGAAGATGCGCAATCTATATGTGGACATAATTTAAAATTTGATGAAACAAACCCCACCCCATTTTGTTTGCATTTACGCCATTGGCGACAGCAACGGAAGGTTCAAAGTTTGCTTGCTTGTTTGCTGAGTGCTATGCACTCGACGGTTTCAAACCAGATTTTTTACAAAATTCAATCACGTTCTGAAAAATATTTCTAGCAAAAGGTAATTCAGAAAATTTAAATTATTTTTTTCTTGTTTCTTTTTTAAATTTTGATTTCCACAATTCTTCTTAATGTAGAAAACATAAATAATTAAATCTTGAAGTTTGAAATGGTTTTAAACATTTTGTGAGAATTGATGACAAACTGTACGAGATTTCAGAATGTATGTATGAATAGAATTTGAAAATGTGTTTCGCTTAAATTGAAACGAAGAAGAAGAAATGAGGAAAAACATTTACGAAAGAAAGAAAAGATATAATGTATAAATAAAATAATCAACTAAAGGAATGAAAAAAATATAGCTGAAGCGAAAAGAAAATTCATGGCTCTTTGCACTTCTATAAATATTGAAAAATAAAAATCCAGCATTTTTTGCTAATAAGTTTGGAAACTATGAATAATTTATAAACGAAGGCAAAGAAGGCCAAATTTGCATAAAATCATTAAAATATATATATTCTTATATATTAGTCAAGTTAACAATTCCTACTTGTATTATTTATTAAAAGTTTAGATTTTCAAGTTTAATATTTTGCTTCGTTTTAGCTATTGCTGGATAGTTTTCGACGTTAACACATTGTTTAAAACAGCTATGCATGCACTTTTAATTAACCTATCTTCCCCATTTTTTTTAAATTATAAGTTTTACATAAAAGCACACAATGAAGTAGATAATCTTAGTAGTAGATGTTTTAAAGTAGGTTTTTCTTTTTTAGGAATTGAGTAGCATTACATTTTACATTTTCCCAACGAGTGATGCTAGTCAAAAGACGCTAGGAAGAATTGATTAAATCTATGATTCAAAATTAAAGCTCTGGAGTGAAGTTTAGAAACCATCCACATATATCAAATTTAAATACTTGATTAAAATTTTAGCGAATTTAACAACAGCACATGAAAGGGTAAAAGCAATGAATTAATCCAGTTTATTTTTGTCCTTATATTAATTTTCTTTGGCGTTTCAATTTCTTGCTTACCTATTGAAATTATTTTGATTTTCTACAGTGCTTTTGTAAGAAACTGACTAGGTTTTTTTTACTTATTTCTTTTTTTAACTTTTACGAATAATGATTTTCTTATCTAGTTTTAAAAATCCTATTTAAGACGTTAATTAATTTGATATTACGTTCTTTATATCATTTAATATAAATGTTGGGGCAGAATAATTTAAGCTGTGCTGTATTCAGTAAACAATCGAGTATAATGTAAAACTGTTCTAAAATATTCCCCCTGTCCTTAATTAATTCATTATTTTGAGTTGTGAGGAATTGCTGAAAAAAATAAACACATATCTTCTCTTAGGTATTAAATGCAGAAAAAAATTGATGTCGAGAATATTAAGTAGATTTTCGTATCGGAATTTTTGAGTAGACAGTTTGCATTAATTAAATTTTAGATTTGAGTTTCTAGACGATTGTTTCGGTCAAGTCGGCAGGGTGGCGCAATAGTAAGGCACCGTCCTCGTATGCCCAAGCTCGCAGGATCAAACCTGGCCCAAGTCGGTGGATTTTCAAGTAGCAGAAAATCGACCACGCTCATGCCGTAGGATTATGCGGCATGTTAAAGATATGTTTGGCTTGAATACTCTCGGCTAAATTAAATACCTAGTGCAGTATCGCATCACTTAGAGTTCAGGTGCAGTCATCTAGGGAGAAACTAAGCGTCAAAATTATCGAGTGGAAATGGCATCCCCCGATAGTGGTGCTGTTTGAAAGAATGGATGCAGGTCTCAAGGGAGTGCACTAGGTCTGCAAAGGTTAGTGACCATGAGCAGCCCCTTTAGAAAGAGGGGAAAAAAGTGTTTCGATCACAGGCACGGAAGAAGGAGTAATTGATGGTAAATCATGAGACAGAGGCAATAAATGATTTAAATTAGTAAGCTTTGATAACGGTTGAAATTTAGATGAATGAACTACTACGTTTATAACAAACTAGTAAGCCCAGCAGTCATACGAAATGACCACTGTTCTAGATATTATAAATATACTATTCTACCAGTAACCGGAAATGCACATCAAATCAAGGATATATTTATAAGGTAGAACAGTAAGATTTAGAGAATAAATAATAAGCATATAATAATTTCGGAAAAAAATATTCTTAGCGAAAAAAAGCATCTAAGTTATAATAATAATCTGTAAAATAAAAGTATTTTTTTACTATATAATTAAATTGTGACAAATATTTATTTATATCCGACATAATCATCGTCAAAACAATAGTTTTAACCAAACCCTGGAAAGAAGAGCGCTGCCACTTTAATATATCTAAAGAGCGCAGACGATAAATAAATTAAAACAAAGAAAGAAGGATTAAATTGAATTCGCGTTTACATTCATTTTTAACGGAGATTGCAAATCTAGCGATGCCTCACCCAAAATGCTAGAGAAATCTTTTGATTATTAGTATATTCGACACGTGTTACACCAATGGCAACTGCATTACAGTTACGCAAGAAACCAATGAGCTATCGGCGACAGACACTTAAGCCGCTTATATATAAGATTTTTGTTCTTACATTTTAAAATTTATTCAGTGATATTAGTGAATAAATAAAAGTACAATTACATTATGTTTACCTACTTCTTTCTAACCTTAAACTGGCACCTAAACACTTTGAACGATATATTTACTATTTTCATTTAGCATATTTTTTTTCTTATGGGGCTTCTGAGTTGGGCCTCCGCCGATTGAAGACCTAGAGCTTTCCCCAGAGATTGTCACCGACACTTTCAGCGGCACAACAATGAGTGTGGTACCATCGCCGCGAATTTTTGTCGCTCCGTGTCCCCCTAGATGGCGGCACCTGGGCTCTAATGGATGCAAACTGCACTAGGAATTTTAATTTAGACTTGAGTATCTACGCCAAACGGATACTCAAGGGATTTTTAACATGCCGCATAATCATACGACATGGGCTTTGTCGATTTTCTGCATCTTGAAAATGCACCGACTTGGGTCAGATTTGATCCTGCTAACTTGGGCGTAAGAGGCCTGCGCTTTACCACTACGCCACCCTGGCAGCGACATTTAACAAAAAAATAAATAAATAAATAAGTAAATAAGTAAAATAAGACATATTTCAACAGGGAGTACTTTATCTTTTGTAGATGCTTTGTTATGTTAGTGTTTTTGCCTGCAGATAACTCAATTTATTTTAAAAATTAAAACCATAAATTTAAAACAGCCAAGAAAAAAAAAAAAAAAAACAGACCGCGGTTTCTCCGGACGAGACATCAATTTAAACAATTAAAAAGGAAAAACCGTATTTCATTATTTATAATTAAAGAGTGGTGAAACGCTTTTGAAAAGCAAGTAATAATGCAATCGAAAAACAAACTAAAGACTTAAGAACTTAAAAATTGCTTTTAAGCCTTCTTTTCAAAACAAGACATAAGTAAAGAACTTACTATTAGAAGCATTTTTCTAAAAATAAAACATTTTAGATTTTAGCTTTAACAGATAAAGCACATTGATTTTCTCTCCACATTAGTGGCTAAATAATTTCAAACAACGCTGTGCTATTTTTGACGTATTTAGTTCATTTTTTCCCTCTTTACTTTTTAACTAACCACATTTAAAAAAAAAAGTATTTGTCTTTCTGCGTACTAATAGCTTTAGGCATTAGAATTATTATTTCTAAGATTCTAAAACAGAGAAGTATAAGTCTTGCTTTATATTTCTAATCAAAGTAAATGTGACACATTAAATACAGAGATTTGGAGCAGCCACTTTTTTTGAGTTGCTCCGTTCCTACTTCTGAATACTTGCTTTGGCTCTGCTTCAGGTCCTTTCCTTGCTTCAAATACTTTTAAGGGATAATTTAACTAAAAAGGGATGAATTATGTTTTTATATGATAAAAAAATGGAGCAGTGGAATACAACATATTTCTTTGCCGATCTCTGCTTCATATTCGTGCAAAATTTCATTGATCCACGCTGCACACCAGATCCCAATCAATAAAAATATTTGCAAGCATTAATAAACGAGATTTTTTTTTGTTTTTGTTTTACACGCCGAATTTTTCTGCATTTAATATCTAAGAGAAAATATTCCTTAATTTTTTTTCAGCAATCCCTTAAACGGTAATGATACAACAAAGAACAAATAGCAAAGTTATTTTTTTATGCAATATTCTTCTTTCACATGTTTTGAACCAAAACAGAAAATAATTTTTTTTTCATATTATCATTAAAAAAATCAATTAATTCTAACAAAGTGCGAAAGACAATCATGAAAGAAAAAGCTTACAATAATAGACTCCGCTTGAATAAATAAGCCAGTGATAATGAAAAATATTCAACAAACAATAGTTTCAGTGCATTAACATTTCTGAGAAGTGTTATAATAATTGCTGAAAAGCAAAAAGAAAAAAAAAATAGTTCATTTGCATCTGATGCCATTTTTTTCTTCATTCACCATATTCTATTCAAACAAAGCTATTAAATATAAGATTCATTCAACTGATCCTTCCACAAAAAAAAAAAAAAAAAAAAAAAAAAAAAAAAAAAAAAGAAACGTCATTTGTATCGCTCGCAATTTTCTTTGGAATATTAATTTTATTTTTTTCAGTGTCTTACAAAATGAATGTATTTCTTTTCTTTTTTTGTTTACTTAAAATTAAACTAGATATAGAAACATTGTTTTTCCCTGAGCTATATGTTTTTTTAAGGAAAAAACATGTTGCACTAACTTTTCACACTTCTCTTATTACTATACAAAAGTAGTTAACTAAAGTGGTTAACAATGTCATTACTATACTAAAGTGGTTAACAGAGTTATTACTATGATAAAATAAGTAAATGATATTAATAAAGGTTTCATTTCTCTAATTCGACTTCGCTACAGAGCTACATTATTACGCAGAAAAACATATACAGTAAAACCTGTAAAGTTGACCACCTTTGTAAGTTGACCTATGTCTAAACTGACTGCTTTTGTCAGGAACAGAACTAGCTTTTGGCCCTGAACCTCACCCTATATAAGTTGACCACCTGTCTAATTTGACCAGTAAAGTGCTGCGCCGCAGGTGGTCAACTTATACAGTTTCCACTGTACTCAGCGTCAACACTCACAGCAGTTTTGTTGTTCGTTTTAATGTGCTCGCTCCTCCCCATTTGCAGACCGAGGCAGTGGCGTAAGACAAACAACCCCGCAACCCCCGCGGCGCAATGGGGGCGCACGAGGTTTTAGGGCGCCAAGTTCCAGAAAATAGAACCCTCTCATGAGTTACTATATATAAACATAAATATTTTTATCACATTTTTTTTCTAATCCAATGTCACTCCTGCGCTTTCTGAATGAAAATCTTCGTTAACACGTCACATAATGCATAATTAATTCCCTACCCCACCCTCTCACTTCCTCTCTCATGTATACCTGCATATTATGGTACAATGATCTCTCACTTTTTTTATAACCGTTCAAAATCGGGTCGCTACTTCTTTTACACCCTGTATAATGCAAGTTACGTAAGTACTGCACATTTGCTTATTTTTTTTTAACTCTAAGATGGGTCTGCGATTATGGAAGGTTCTTATAACGGTTTGCACACACGAATTAAAGAAAAAAAGTGGTAATGAAGATTTTGTGCATTGTACATCACATAATCTGAACTGAAATGATTCAGAGGAGAGTATTACTGTTATAGTTGTGCTTTACAATTTGAACATCTATTTTAGTAAAAGTTTACTCAGATGGGTCTTGTTGAAAGAATGTTCTACGGAATGTATGGTAACAAAAACACTGAAGAGCTTATTACTAGATGGTTTTCTAGATATGATTGCTTAATAGCAATGAAAGTTAACTTGCTCAGCGTGGTTAAATTGTGTTTCGTGTATTATAATAACATCAACTAAAGGTATGGAAATAGCAAAAGCAACTGCCTTACAAAAACAAATGTCTTCCTTCAAATTCATTTTGATCCTAGTATTTCCAAGCAAAATACTAGAAAATATAGATTAACTCCAAAAACACTTCAAAATCCTGGAGTATCGTTGGATGAAGCCAGTTGCCTTCCAAAGAAGAACATAACCTTTCTTTAAGCATTTCGTATGAACTTTGATAGTTTAGTGAATGAAGCAAAAGAGCTTGCAGAGATGTGCAAAACTGAAAACTACACTACCCACTAAAAGAAAGATGAAAGTTAAATGTTTTTTCAATGAAATGGAAAAATATTCACAGTTTAGGGACCTATATTACTGATTCAAAGATAAAATATCTATGCTGCTATTGATATAATGGGTCAACCAAATTCATCAAAGGTTTGATCAATTAATTCCTCAATTAACAACATGTTCAATTTTTAAGTCCCAAAGCATTAACAGAGTACACTGATAAAGATCAACTAAATTTTGCGAAAAGTGCCAAAACGATGTATCAGTCTCAATTACATCATAAATTATTAGTTAGCGAGACATTTTGAAAAGTGAAATAAAGGAGATACTTGACAACTATAGCTGAAGTTGCTCATTTAGTGATGATCGAGAAAAATGTTTTATCATCTAGTCTCCCAGACGTATGCACTACTTTTTTTTTCTTTCTAACTTTGCCAGTAATATCATCATCAGCAGAGAGATCATTTTCCAAACTGAAGCTAATCAAATCATACCTCAGAAGTACGACGACAGAAGGAAGATAGAAAACGTCAGGGTTCTAATACCTCGACAAACTTGGTCAAAAATTTCTTAATTGTAAAAAACGAAGAAGCATATCTATTAACACAGATTAATATAGCATTGATTTTTTGTCCAACTAGTGTCTAATTTGAGCACGAATAGTTTCCTTTGTATTTATTATTATTATTTAATTCACTTTATAAATAAATAATAGCAACCCCTAACGAAATTTTGAATATAATTACTTTAAGATAGTGTGTTATTTTCTGGTATTATTCAGATAATCTTCATTTCAAGCTGGTAAGTGCATGCAATGTTTCGATTCGTTACCTTTTCGAAATAACGCTTTTTAATAATAAATACGATTTAAATGATTTAAATCTTAAATTTAAATAAAATTAATTGTTACAAATACCAGAATATATCTTCCCCCGTAGTGTTTTTTCAATAATTTTTTGTGGTAAGCAAAAGATAGGGCGCACTTATAAATTTTGCAGGGGGGCGCACCTAAGTCTATGTACGCCACTGGACCGAGGGCATTCATCTTCAGACACCACTAGAAGCGGGCATTTGGGAATTTTCACAAACAGTTCCCCCAGTACATGGAGGCACCTGTGCTCTGACGATGCGAATAGCACTTGGAATATAATTTATTCCGCGGGTACCCAAGAAAAGTCAAAGGATCTTTAAGGTAACGCATAATCCTAGGAGATGGACACTGACGATTTTCTGTCCAGTTACTACAACATTAAATTACTCTGTTGCAACGAATGTTTGCACTCAGAAAAACCACACTATTATTAACCACATTGACCACAGTTGGTTTGATGTGACAAAATTGCCAAATTTCGGAAATTTCGTGTCACAGACGTAAAAACTTTTCCATTTCCAAAAAGTCTTTAGAAGTGTTTAGGAAAAGTTTTAACAGTTAATTTAACGAATAACTTTTACAAATAAGCCCTTTTTTTTGTAATTCTATGAAACTTTAGCCTTTTTTTCGAAACAGAATGAGCCTCCGACATCATATTTGTCTTTTTCGATATAACTAAATGCATTCTTTTTTTTTTCTTGGAAAAAAGAAAAGTTACCATATGTACAAATTCAGATCAAAATCGTTTCATTGACTAGTACTACCCGATACTCAAAGTGGAGTCTATTGAGTACTATCGATACATTAAATAAATATAATGAGCATATATTATGTATACATACATTTAAAACGCAACGCCCTGATATCGTGTGCAAATCCCTTGAGTAGACATTTGGCTTGGATGCTCTCGGCTAAATTAAGTTCCTAGTGCAATTTCGCATCAACCGAGTGCGGGTGCTGGGCCTTTCTGGTGGAGAAACCGGACGTCAAAATTATCATGCGGCGATGGTACCACACTCATTGTGGTGCCGCTGCAAGAGATGGCACCAATCTCTCGGGAACGCCTAAGTCTGCAATTCGCAGAATCCAACAGCAGCCCATTAGAAATTAAAAAAAAAAAAAAAATGTGTGTGTAAACATCTTAAAATTCCCAAGCAAAAACAACCTTGTATTCGTTTTAGTAGACTCGGAGCAAAACAAAACTCCTATTTAAAAATAAAATGCCCATAAATAACAAATTATCAGAAAAATTATTATAGTACATACTTGAAAAATTAACACCAGTTTATTCACCAATGTGGAAGCTTCAATAAATATCCAAAGACTAATACTGCTGCACCCTAACACTAACAATAATTTAATGATCGGAAAGATTTATGACTGCTTCTTTCTTTCTTCTTAAACACCCTCCGTTTATCGGAATGCTACGTTGTGTTTGTTTCTCCGCTTTCCTCGTTTTACTATAACGGCATCTTACTTTTTTTTAACAAAAAGAAATTAAAAAATGTATGGACTTTGCACTTAATTTGTATTCATTTGCAAAACGAAAATCCATATATTTTTTTTTCGGGTAGACATGGTTTTTGCTATTAAATTTATAGTTATGTGTATTATGTCCACAGTCTGCTTGCATAAAATACGCATTAGCTGTTTTACGTGTTCAGTAAAAATTCTGAAAGAAGTTTAGGTTTAATAATAGCAAATAGAAATATAGTGTGATAAATGTTTTAGCGCAATTTTCATAACGCACATTTTCCTTGAAGAAGCGTTTTAATCTCGTAAGCGTTATTTTCCTTAAATTATGGTACCTATTTCAAGGAAAACACATATGAATTACGATTTTTTTTGTTATCATTCCTCATGATATTTTTCTTTTTTAAAATTGTTGTTGTCGTTTTTATCAGATGAGCTATTTATTTTGTTGTTGTTTTGTCTAATGCCACTTGAGTATCCAAGTTTTTGGGTACCAATGCCGCTTGGGTATCCAAAAGAAATATCGTTGAACAAAAGCTTTTCAGAGCTTATGTTTATAAGCGGTATTCCATCAAATAAAAATAGAACCGAAAAATGAAAAACTAAATAAAACATTTAAAAAATGAAAATGTTTAATCTATTTCTTTCACAAGTCATCGGAACATGTTAGCTTAAATTTATACCAATAGCAGCTAAAAATATCTCAACGCAAAAAGGGAAAAAGGTTATTTCATGAAGCGATTTTTGTTCATTATTTTTAAAAACTTTTCAACCCTTCGAAAGATTTATGGTCCCTTACTTTCGGTTTCCAATGTTAAATATTTGTTTTGAATAAAGGGGGGGGGGGATAAAAATAAAGGGGCGGTCGTGATCGTTATAGCCAATCTTTGAAAATTTGGTAAACAGGTTCTACTTAATGATTCCTGGTAGACTATTAGAACGTACTAATATTTATAAAAAAACAAATAGCATTTATTATCCTTACATAATTTACAGTTTATCGCATGAAAGTTCTATCACATGTTGGAACAATTTCAAAAAACTAGTAAAACTACACATAGCATAACATAGACAGTATCTCATAAAAAACAATTCATGGCACACAGTAATAAAGGATTTAAGATAAAAAAGAAAAGGGGTTTAGAAAACTTTAATTGGGCATATTACCCTTACTATAAATTGGGAGTTCATACCTAAGATTCACGGAGGGAATTCCGAGGTCAGGTACCTGTGAAAAACGGGAGGGAACCCGGGACGGAGGTCCCTGGCTAGAGGCTGAAAAATAAAGAGGAAGAGAAGAGAGCGTTTCAGGACAGGAGTGAATATTAGGCGGGCTAGGAGCGAAGCTCCTTTTTCCCGAAAGTTAAAGATTAGTTCATGCGAGATAGTGGGGGAGAGGTTCTTAATTTCTCTCGGTAAACCGAGAGCAGAGAAGACGCAAGCGTCGGAATTGCAAAAGGTTGGGAGGGGTTCATGCATCTGGAAAGGTAAAGGGGGGAGCCTGGATGGAAGAGTAAATTCGTGGTCACAGTGAATAGGTTTTTTTGAGTTTTTCATTTTTTTTTTTTCTTTTTTCTTTTTTCATTTAGTTGAATTTGAAGACAAGTGCTGTATCCATTGAGTGAAACTGAATGGACCGTTGAGCGGTAACACAATTGATTTAAAGGGAGGGGTCTTCATATAGGATCAAATAATGGCGCTTGGGAACCAAGGAGATGCGTGGGATTGAGAAGACGCGTGGGATCAGTATTGACGCTTGGGAACGGTCAATCATCCGGAGAACCGGTTAACAGTTAGGCAGTGAAGGGAGGGAGAGGGCAAGTGGATCCGAACTGAGAAAGTCATGAGAGCGAGAGGCAATGAGGGGAACGGAAACACATTAGGTGAGGGGAAAAAGGGGGTTTCTTGCCGTGGCAAGGGAGTCAAATGAAAGAAGGGAGGTGCTGTAGGGGTATTTGTATTTTTGTGTTGTATTAAAATAGGTGTTTTGAGTGTTGACTGTAGGGTTGGTATGAGTTTCAATTTGTGAGTAAAATTTAATGGCATTAGTTTTGATGTATTTTGAAATGGAGGTGGTGTTTGTTTCATTATGAATATGTTTATTCTTCACATACCAACGTGCATTAGTAATGATTCGGAGAGTGCGGGATTGAAGAATTTGTAGGTTGTACATGTTTGTCTTGGCAGTGAAACCCCAAATGGGGGAGGCATAAAGAAGGGCAGGGCAGATAATTTGATTGTAGAGAAGTAATTTGGTTTTAAGTGAGAGGTTGCTTCTTCTGTTGAGGAGGAGCTGTAGGGCGTGGAGTTTAAATTTGGCTTTCTCGACAACTTCTTTGGAGTGAATATTGAACCGAAGACCTTTATCAAGGGTGACCCCTAAATATTTAGCTTTTTGTGAGTAGGGGATGTCCACGTTTTTGATATTGATTTTTTTGGGATTTTTTGATCTATTGTTTTTTTTGAAATGGACTATTTGGGTTTTTCGGGGGTTTATGTCCAGACGCCAATCTTTATACCATTTTTGTATTTTCTTGATATATTTCTGTGCTTGGAAAGCGCAGTATTTTCTATTGGGGTTGCTTGTGATAATAGCAACATCATCAGCGAAGAGGGCCGTCAGACATTTGGGGTCAGTTGGGAAATCAGATGTAAAAATATTGAAAAGGTATGGAGAGTTGACGGCACCTTGAGGGAGTCCCGCAATATTATTAGCAAGGGGGGAGAGGGAGGAGCCAATCTTTACTTGAAAGGCCCGGTTTGAGATGAAGGAATGGATGATGCGGATTAAATACGTTGGGAAGTTATTTGAAATTAGCTTGAAGATGAGTCCGCTGTGCCATACACGGTCGAACGCTTTCTGGATGTCCAGGAAAATGCCAATCGTGGACTGCTTTCGATTAAAACCCTGGATGATAAAATTGCTTACTCTAAGAAGCTGGAGTTCACAAGAGAGCTTGTTTTGAAATCCGTATTGGAAGGGGGGGATGATATTATTGTTGTTGCAAAATGCAATAATTTGTTTTTGAATAATACGTTCTAGAACCTTAGAACATGTTGGGAGGAGGCTAATGGGGCGGTAATTTTGGGGAAATTTAGGATCGGCTCCTGGCTTAGGGATGGGTACCACAATGGCATTTTTCCAAGGGGTGGGGAAATGATTTAGGATGAGGGCTTTATTAATAATCTTGGTGAGGTGGGTAATAGCATTAAGGGTCAAGTTCTTTAAGGTAAAATTGGTGATCTGATCGCTACCAGGGGCTTTTTTGTTAGCCAGTGACCTAATAATATTAAGGATTTCGCCTGGAGAAGCAAGGGGGGAGGAGGGGTCAGGGGGGTGGGAATTAAAATAATTGTTGTTAATTCTATTTGCACTGGAGATAAGTTCGTCGTTATAATTTTGGGCACTGTGATGGTAGTTAAGCTCAAAGGAATCAGCAAGACATTCTGCTTTTTCATCGTCCGTATGAGCAACGCCATTGGCGCTTTGGAGGGGAGGGAGGGGCTTAAGGGGGTTCTGAAGGGAGCGGGCAAGCTTGTAGAGAGAGCCATTGCTAGGGGAAAGGGATAAGATAGTCTGTTCCCAACGATGGTTATTGTATTTAAAAATAAGGGATTTAATGGATGATTGCATATTATTGATTTGAGTTTTGAGGGGGGGATACAGGGTGCGTTGAAATTCTTTTTTCATTTTATTTTTTTGTTTGATAAGGGCGCGGATGAAGGGGGGTAGTCTAAGAGGGTTATTATCAAGGGGGTATTCATAAGTTGCTGCTGTAAGAGCTTCGGCTATTTTATCAGTGAAGGAGGAAGCGGCCGAATCGAGTTCAGAGGGGGTGGAGATAGAGGGGTTTCCGGGGATGGAGGTAGCTATAATACTTTTAAATTGGTTCCAGTTTGTATTTTTAAGGGTTATATGCTTTTTTGGGATTTGGTTATTAGGGGAGATTATGAGCATCACAGGATTATGGTCGGAATTCAATTCCGGGATATATTCTATAAGGTAGGGTCAAGTTACAGTATTCGTTATAGCAATGTCAAAGGTAGAGGGGGTTCCAGTTACAAAATGGGTGGGCGAAGGGGGGGCCAGAATATCAAAATTGTTGTTTACGCAGAATTCCTGAATTTGGGTGCCACGACTATTTCGAATACCCGAGTTTCAGTCAGGATGCCGAGCGTTTAGGTCACCGAAGACGATGCCATATTTATGCCTATTTAAGAGGAGGCCTAATTCGGAGATGTTTAGGGCATTTCTGGGCGGAATATAGACGGATGAGATGGAAAGGGAATCCAAGCCGTCAAAGGGGATGGAGATAGTCGTGTTTTCCAGGGAGGGGGTGGGGCAAGGATAAAGAGCGTGGCTGATATCTCGCCTGATGCAGAGGGCGGAGAGAGCGTTTCGAAGTGGTCAGGGCTTTTTATACCCTCCGACCGGCTTAAGAACTGGACAGCTTTCTACGACGTCCGAAGTAAATCGGGCGTGAAGGTGACAGAAAGTCGAGTTCACCCCCTTTTTGTCACTGGCGAGAAAAGGAAAAATCATGATTCAGTAGCTCAGAGAAAAATAAAGTAGCGAAAAAAAGAAAGTGTGCGCCATGAACAATGAACATGTGCCATGAATTCTTAGCTCAACAATGTTTTAGCAAACAGGACAAATAAAATACACTAAAATTCATCAATTAAAATTCGTTATGCAATAATCAAAATTCTAATACCTAACACCAACGTGAAAAATAGCGAAAGAAGGTCGTTTACTCCGCATTTCTTCTGCACAGTTGAATTTTTCCAATACTTTAGTATAAAATGCATATTTAAAATCTTTCCATTTCTTTTAACGTAAGACAAATTGCTTTGTTTTAGATACAGAAGAAAAATGTGACAACTGGGGAAAAAACGGGAAACTTAATATTAGATTTTGAGAAAAAAAAAACTGCCTTCACGAGGTTTTATTTTCTGTGAAAGCTAAAATCCTTTAAAAAGAAAGGTTTAAGTAAGGGACCATTACATCATGAGAGTTCAATAATCGCTTCATATCATAATAATGAACGATAGATTTTCAACGGTTTTGCCTCCTGACTTCAATTATTTTTGATGGTCTGTTTTTACCCTTCTTTCTCCCTCTCTCTTTTATACTATTTTTAGATTTTTAGCTCAGATTTATGCATTACAGGCACCGCATGTAAAATCAGGCGTTCTATGAAACGCCTGGAATGAAACACAGACATTCTACGACATGACGTAATACTTGGTTCGGCATTAAAGTATTAATCGTAATTAAAGTTTGGCATTGGAGGTGTATTGAATAAATGCAAGGCTCACACCAGAAGAAATTCAGGTCCGTTTTCGGAACCTTCACAAAATTCAAAGCAATAAAACGGACCGTTCACAAAATTCAAATCAATCAGAACGGACCGTTCACAAAATTCAAATCAATCAAAACGGACCGTTCACAAAATTCAAATCAATTAAAACGGACCGTTCACAAAATTCAAATCAATTAAAACGGACCGTTCACAAAATTACAATCAATCAAAACTGACCCAAAAAAAAAAAAAAAAAAAAAAAAAAAAAAAAAAAAAAAAAAAAAAAAAAAAAAAAAAAAAAAAAAAAAAAAAAAAAAAAAAAAAAAAAAAAAAAAAAAAAAAAAAAAAAAAAAAAAAAAAAAAAAAAAAAAAAAAAAAAAAAAAAAAAAAAAAAAAAAAAAAAAAAAAAAAAAAAAAAAAAAAAAAAAAAAAAAAAAAAAAAAAAAAAAAAAAAAAAAAAAAAAAAAAAAAAAAAAAAAAAAAAAAAAAAAAAAAAAAAAAAAAAAAAAAAAAAAAAAAAAAAAAAAAAAAAAAAAAAAAAAAAAAAAAAAAAAAAAAAAAAAAAAAAAAAAAAAAAAAAAAAAAAAAAAAAAAAAAAAAAAAAAAAAAAAAAAAAAAAAAAAAAAAAAAAAAAAAAAAAAAAAAAAAAAAAAAAAAAAAAAAAAAAAAAAAAAAAAAAAAAAAAAAAATCGTTCGACCATTAAACATTTCTTACATAACGAAAGAAAACACAAACCATAATTAGTTTCAAACACAGAAATGCCTCTGTGCAGGAAACAATGCGAAAAAAAAAAAGAAATCCCATAATAGTAATGATTTTCCTTGAGGGATTGCGTTCTCTCGAATAGAGCAAAAGGCCACAATTTTCACCTGCAACATTATTTACTGGCTCCCGTCAGTCTCACCCTGATTGAACCCTGCGGAGAGCGAAGAGATAACTGACCTGAGGTCACAAGATAAATGGACATGGGAGATATTAATGGAATCCAGAAGCCCGAACCCGTTTTTCAAATATCGGAAATTTCCACTTGGAAAGATGCTGATATATTTTACTTCCCCCCCACCACCGACCCGAAATACTTTTCTTAATCATAGAATGCCGACCCTATTCCGGGGTTTTTTTTCCTCTTTTATATTATCTTCAAAAAACTAGATAAGCAAGAAAGAGAGAAAAAATTCGGTTAATAGATTGATCTGCTTTTTTTTATCTGTCAAATTAGAAATGGTGAAAAAGTTGTACTACTATGATGTGAATCAATTCAATGGAGCAACAATGATGTTTATTTTCTTGCGATAAAATATCTATTTTACAAAACTAAAATTATTAAGCTTTTACTTAAATCACTCTCGCTTTAGATATTTTAAAGAGAAATCTCATTTTAACACTTTCGCTCCCCCCCCCCCTGTGCCAGCGCGGTACAGATCTACCATCAACTAGAGCAATCTGTCTGGCAGAATTCCAAGAAGAATTCACTGATATTCAAGGAAGCAAATGCTGGTATATGCAATGTGCCGTTTTTGTTCGCGTTCTAGTTCGTTTAGCATACAGTGACGCCTGTGTAAGTTGACCACTTGCGGTGCAGCACTTTAGTGGTCAACTTAGACAGGTGGTCAACTAATAGAGGGTGAGGTAGAGGGGTAAGAGCTAATTCCGTTTCTGACAAAAGTGGTCAGATTATACAGGTGGTCAACTTACCAAGGTGGTCAACCTTACAGGTTTTAGTGTACTTGATTTCTTCCTAACTAATGCTATATGGCAATTTATAAATTTAGATGCTTTTAGCAAAAAGTGAAGCAAACATTCTGATTCGCGTACTACATTAACACGGCAAAACGAACTTCCCTAAAACTCAATTAAATTCGTTTTTTTCCCTGTCATGCGCAGAAGCGTCCAGACATCAAAATTCCGTGGGCCAACAGCATGCAATATTTTGCCACTGTGCCAATCGCAAGCGAGAGTCTGTAGCGTTGTCTGAATTGAGGTCTCAGTCATTCGACGTCCTTGAGCCCGCGTGGGAAAAGCCGTGCTTTTACAACTGTTTTTTTTTTCACTGGGCCTTTCAGACGTGTTTGCTGCATAAAGATTTATCCCAAAGCGGCCAGGAACGAGCACTATAGAGGATGGAGTATCACGTGAAGCGATGTCTCAGCCCCTAACTACACTGTTAAAAATTTCCGTAAGAAAATAGTAAAAAAACCCATTTCATTTATTGTTATTTTACCATATTTAATTACAACAGTTGAATAACCTTTAAAAAAGGTGGTATTTAAACCGTTGATTGTGAAAATAAATTGTTTATTCTCTGTTTATCCTAAAGAACGTTTAACTAACCGTAATTCTCTAGCGCTCAATAAGAATCGGGCATCCATCTTGGTTGCGAAACCTTACGGTACGTTCTTGTTAAAATATGAATCAAGATTTATCACTTCAAATCTGAATGTGTATATAAAAAAAGAAGAAAACAAAAATTGGCTTAAGCTGTGGTTACTAAATAGAAACATACACACGTAAAACAAAAATTTAAGACATCGGATTCCCGAACTGTTTGCGAATGAGCGAACCCATAATTTGAGCTGCTGAAGCTTGTTCGTATTTTAATTTTTGCAGCAAATAAAATGATTTTTGCTAATGTACAATAAATTTAGACCAAAAATGAGTTTAGGTCCAATTAAAATATAAAATTACAATTTTAATGCCCATTACTTGTTGGAAAAGAAATTTTATTGATAGATAAACGCCAGCTATAAGTGGTGAAGGTGGCCGAGTGGATAAAGTGCAAGGCGTGTACACCACACATCCGGGGTTCGAATCCCAATCACTTTGTTTACGCCTCGAAGATTCTGCAGCCTGAAATGGTTCAAAAACTGTCAAAATTTTGTTTAAAAACCATTTTTAAATGGTTATAAAACCGTTAACGTTTGTATTTACAGCTTTTTAACCAAGCTGATTGGAAATGGTTAGATCCCGTAAAGATAGAAAAATGTTCTAAACCGTAAATTTAACGGTGAGTTAGATGGACAGACTGCTGCCGGTCATTTAACCGTAATTTCATGATGAAATTTCTAACAGTGTATGCATTCGCTGAGAGAAAGGCCGTGCCTCTGTGACAGTCTGCTTCAATCCGCATAGTATGCTTGATTTGTATCCTGGTACTACTGTGTAAGGCAAAGGTTCATCCTTAAAATCGCCAGCAGCGTACGTGTTAAAAAAATGTACTGTATAAATTCTGAAAAACAGTTGATTCTACACAGATAGAAATTCCATCATGAAACTACGGTTATGTAATCGGCAGCAGTCTGTCCATCTAATTCACCGTTAAATTTACGGTTTGGAACATTTTCCCATTTTTACGGGACCTAAACCATATCCAATCATCTTGGTTAAAAAGCCGTTAATACAAAAGTTTACGGTTTTATAACCATGAACCTAATTACCATTACACCATGTGCTACTTCATATTGGAACTGTTGCTAATTCCGGGACATTTATATTTGTAATTGATTCATGATTATAAAAGTTTTTATCTATCCTAAATTTGCACCGATGTCAAAAACTATGTTAAAAAGTCACATCGATGTTGTTTAAAGAATTAATTTATTTTTCACTTTTTAGCGCAATTTGCAATTTGAAGTCGGGTCCATTTTTTTATAAAAATTATTTTATAACCATTTAAAAATGGTTTCAGAACAAAATGTTTACAGTTTTTGAAACATTTCGAGGCGTAGAATCTTCGAGGCGTATAAACCGTGAACGAAGCGTGCGGGAATCGAACCCAGGTGCAAAGTACAATAACCTTGCGCTCTAATCATTCGGCCATCTACACCACGTAAAGCGCCCGTTTATTTATCAATAAATCCTCTTTTCCAACAGGCAAACTGCCTTAAAATTGAGATTTTAGTTTTTGATTGGATCTAAATTTATTTTTGGTCTAAATTTATTGTATATTGACGAAAATAATTTTATTTGCTTCAAAAATTAAAATACAAACAAGCTTCAGCAGCTCAAATGATGGGCTCGCTCATTCGCAAACAGTTCGGGAATCCGATGTCTCCAATTTTTGATTTACGTGTATATGTGTTTCTATTTAGTAACCACTGCTTAAGCCACTTTTTTGTCTTCTTTTTTTATATACACCTGCTTATTTGAACTGATAAATCTTTATTCATATTTTAACAACATCGTACGACCGTTAAGGTTTCGCAACCAAGTAGGAAATGGAAGGAGAAAAAAAGTTCTACTATATAAAATAAATTAATAAATATCTTTCAGTACCAATTTGTGATCCACATTTTAGAAATCAGGTAAAAGTAGAAAAAAGTGCATTTCAAAATTTATATGTATGTATATGTACCCATGCCAATCTACTATCTGGTATCATGCCAATCTACTATCTGGAAGACACACTTTATTCTTTCAGAAATCATTTTTGCGCTCCTTTTTTAATGTTTTTTTTATTTATGAATGTTTATTATTTCGTTTTTCCTTTTACGTTAGCAATAAAATATTCCGCCACTGCGATATTATTTTCGCGAACCCCCTTTCTGCATCGCGCGAACCACCGGTTGGGAAACGCTGCTATAAATCCACCAAAAAGTTCGACCCGGAAGTACAAGAATGTCCCTGCAGTACTTTAATATAGTTTTATGGACTCTGCTTTATTAACTGCTCTCAGTTTTATATTTCAAGAGAAGAGGGAATGTTGTAAGTAAAAAGCAAAATGTTCTCCAGAAATTTAGTATTGATCATCAAACCGAAATGAAGGGAGTGATTATGTGGTTGAAATCAAAGCAAAAATTAAATAAAAAATAAATAAAACAGTTTTTGCGCCACGCAAAATATCCAAGCCGTTCACGGTTTTAATTTACATAAAAGTGCTTTTTGAGTTGTAATTTTCCGATACGCTTCGACAGACTAAGAAAATTATACCTTAGTTTTCAGTTACCATAAACTGGGATTACTTGAGCTCTAGAGGGTTACTGGAACTTAAAACAAAAACATGTTTCAAATCTATCCTGATTTTAGTTTTATAAAAGTTACATTTAGAACTTTTTTTTAATCAACTATGTAAATTAAGTAAGTGTTCTGTATCAACTATGCAAATTAAGTATAATATACCGGGTTTAAAATATAACCGCGACTGTTTCGGTTGCTTCTTGACCAGTTTAGAATGCTGAATGAAGCAAAAATCAGCTCGCATGTCTCTTGCTGTGCAGGTAGAATTTGTAAATGATCGTAAAAGCATGAAAAATAAGGCAACATTAAGTCTTATATGTTCGAGTTAGTTAATTTGTCAATCAGTATCCAGAACCTTGAATCCATGAACATGGTTGTTTTTTTTATATTACACATCGCTTATAGAAATGAACAGCGCAATATCTGCAAAAAAATCTTTTTTTTTTTTTTTTGGATTTTATATCAAAATTTTCAGATTTTTGCTCTTTTTATATTGGGAATACTGCTGTAAGTAAATGTTCAAAAATTAAGGCTAGATGTAAACTGCATTCGTTTAGTGCAATACTGTAATAACTACTTTTTATAGTAATTTCTATTTTTTTTTTTTTTTGACATCATTAACATCCATCATGTGAGAGACATCTAGAACAATAACTATTTTCCTCACAAAATCGATTATAATAATCATTGTAACAAATAAGGTAATTAAATAAAACAAATTGTAAAAAGTTCAAACTCCTCTCTTGAAAAATGTCCATTTTGCAGATATGAGACTTCATTTCTATAAGCGACGTGTAGTTTGCTGTATCTGCTGCGTAGCAGCACTAGACTACTGAGATGCTACGAGAATAGATTTAAAACTTTTTTTTTATTTTAGCACATGATGGTTATATGAATCATTCTATCAAATAAACCTTAAATTTGAACCTCAAAAAGTATGTCGCAATAAAACATAATAATAATGATAATAATAACAAAACAGCCTGCTGTTATCGATAACTAATTTTATTTATTGAAAATTTCTGTGTACTAAATAGTTGCTCCGTAAGCTAACTCTTGTACAAAACAAACCACGAATTTCATGTCCATCTAGTTCCCAATGTGTAAACCCCATCAGATTACTTATCGAACACGGCTGAGAAAATGGACACTGGTCAGCGTTAATGTAAGAAAAGACCCGAAAATCTGGAATCGTTTACTCGATATCGAAGTTTTTGCTTTACTTGATGACTTACATTGTACAACGCCGACCCCTGGAACTCTACTCTTGAATGAAAAAAACTTCGACGATGTTCTTCGATTTTCCTAAGCGTATGTGATAAAAAACGACCAATAAAGTATACTGTTCTCATTAAATATGTCCCATGTACTACGAAATGCACACGAATTGATAGTTTTAGTTATAAATATTTTTTATTAAAAGAAATAAAAAAGTTGTTAATTGGAAATAAATATCATAGGTATTATGAATTTAGTTTAGTTTCTTATAGAAAATGCGTAAATGTAATGAAAAAAGATATTTAGAAATTTAGCATCCTTTTAACAAGTATATTGTAAACACCACTGTAAAGTCATTTTGAAATGTTAAAAATAATGCTATTATCGAAATTATTATTATTATTTCATAGAATAGTATTATAGTGTCAGTACTTTGTCATATTTCGTGAGAACCACCCTTATAGGTATAGGATATATATATATATATATATGTATTGTAAGGCAGTCGGAGTTGCTCATTTTCCTACCGGCTCCACGGTCCTGATCAAAACAAATAAATACCTAAATTCATGCTTCGTTTGTATTTTTAAATTCCTACTATTAGTTCACTCTCTCCCAATATCTTGTTCAAATATTCAATCGTTAATGAAAACCTTTTTATTCGTCCACTCAAGTTCAAATACATGTTTTTTAAACTTGTAGTGGACGACACTTGATAATACAGTTTCTTCAAATATTAATTCATTCATTCAATTTAACCGTTATAATTTAGTTTTATATGGATTAAATTAGAAATATTGAACCAGGATTCCATTAAAAATCAGGATTCCATAGGGATTCCATTAGAAATGTTGAACCAACCATAGGTTACTATTTTTAAACATTATCACACGAAATTTGACTCTTTAGAAGAACGCCTTGATCTATGTGTGCATCGATTAATATTATCATGGGTAACTACGGTAGATCTATGCAGTAATATATCTAGGACGACAACTCTTAGCAGTAGGTCAAGCATATGTCGCCTCGAGTCGTGTGAAATTGTTAGATGGAGTGTTAATTGAAGAACTGGACTGCTCGAAAGTCACTGGAAAGGTGTCTTGCAATAATGAAGCGTTACAAGAGAATGAGAAATTTTACACCACCAGCTTCATAAAGTAGAGACGAAAAAAATGTTAATAATGTTTAAAAAATAGTAACTAAATTGAATTTTTTCTTTGTTGACCTAAGTAGGAAATCACTTTTAAAAAAATTATATTAATTGTTCACTGTTAAAAATGTCTTCACAGTATTTTTTATTAACGGTAATAGCCACCCATTGCTATAATAAAAAACCTTTTAGGAGTAAGCAAAATATACCCGTGGGAATAAACAAAGCCTGTTTTTTTTCGAGAGGAAATTTTAAATGTGATAAGTATCTCTCCCTACTTAAAATTGACGCTTGCAAGATTACACAATGGCAGAAAGAATCAAGTTAATTGCAGAAGAAACTTAAAGGGATTATTCAGAGTCCAATAGAGACGCAATTTTCAATCGCCTCTCCTCACCAGATAGACTTTTACAAGAGGAATTTCCATTTCCTCATAATTACTTTAGTCTTAAATGTTCCAGCTTATTTATGAAATCAATGAATCTCCTATTTTTAATTTTGTTATGGTAACGCTCTTGTCTGTTTGTTTCGAACATTTTCTTATTACTTTTATAAAGGAAATAGTGTACAGCTTTAAATGAATGCTATTGGTAGTTTTCTCCATTAGAAGATTCGATTTGTTGTTGTTGTTTCTAATACCGCTTGGGGTATCCAAGCTTCCCTTCAGCAACCAGGAATTTTGGCAGCAAGGATCGACTTCCATTTTACAGATGAGCACAGAACGGTGGAAGTACGAATTGGCTTTTTATGTATTTGGATGACACCAGATGGTGTCACCGCAAATAACCCCCTTCCTTTTTTGACCTAAGACTAAGGGAAGGAAAATCCTACACCCTCCGGTACCCTCCGGACTTAGGGATCCACGGATTTTACATGCACGCATCCCCAAATGTACATGATGGGTCCTCGGCGGGTCGGGTATTGAACACCCAATCTTCCGGCTGGAAGACAGACAACCTAACCACTTAACTACCACTGCCCTCTTTAAATAAGTAAAGTAAAACTTGGATTAGATTGATCGTTTTAATTTCTTCTTATTCTGCCTTTCTTTGCTGCATGCATCATAAACTTGTAAAAAGGCTGGATTTCAAGTAGCGATTCAAATTAAAAGATAATTCCTAGCGTAATAAACATACCACCAAAAATAGACATCTTAATCAAAGCTGCAAACTTTCGAATTTTTATCCGTAAATTCTAGCTGTGGATCG
This sequence comes from Octonoba sinensis, assembly GCA_038502835.1. NCBI lineage: Eukaryota > Metazoa > Arthropoda > Arachnida > Araneae > Uloboridae > Octonoba > Octonoba sinensis. The sequence goes on from CM076599.1 coordinate 182,050,440, forward strand.
GTAACTGTTTGCACTAAACCACTAGTTTACGGCCATGTCACGTGATTAGTGGGCAGCAGTCTAGCTTAGGATTATTTTTTCCGTTACATTACATTAGCGAAATATCCAGCGCTCATCTGCATTTTGTTTTTGGAGATGCGTGCTTGCATAACCAAAATTTTGTTTCTGCAAGCATATATCTAGAAGCAGGGTTCGTGATTTTTTTTTTTTTTTTGTTTTTTTTCCAAAACAATTTAAAAATCGGATTTTTTTAAAATGTAAATTAGATTTTCTTATTTAAATCGGAATTTTTATTTTTTTAAACAGACCCTACAAACGTAGGATATTTATTATTGTGCACTTATAAAAAAATAGCCTGTTAAGCATTATCCAAAACACATTTCAAGCTATTTTCACTGCAGTAGATATTTTTTAAAAATAATAAAAATGAACATATTTTTAATACGAACGCATGATTCAAATGAATAAATACTATCCACTAAATTTTTAAATCTTTAAATATTACAGTCATTTATTTTCACGGGGAATATAAGCAAAATAAAAAAATCTCGGAAATGATAGTTATTTTTCCTGTGTTTTATTTTATGCTGCTAACTATTATAAACGTTGTTACAATAATGTTAATGTCATCTTATATTTTTGGATACTTAATTAATTTAATGAACATATTTTAAAATGACACTCAAGAGTGAATACAAATAAATAAATTATATTATGGAGTATTTTCTTTAAACTGCTCCAGTTTAACAAATTAGTAATATTTTAAAGAGGAAAATATTTTTACATAGGAAATTGAAGAGTTTAAATATTATTCAATGCATTACATCAAAAGCAAGTTTTTATGCCCGAATGCAACCTTATTTCCTTATAAATAAACATGAACTGAACAAGCCAATTATTATTTCTATGCAGAATCCAAATTAAATGCAAATATTTCATATCTTCTAAATTGAAACATAAATCCTATTTCACAAAATTCCATTGAATAGTATTTTCTTCAAAATGTTTGACATAATAAAGCAAAAAGCAAATTCCTAAGAGAGCCTTTCAATTTACACCTTGAACAATGATAAATGCATATCATGTACTTTTGTGAAGCATCCTAGTAGAATTTCACAATTTTAAGGTTGAATTAATAGTTGCTACTTCTCAAGAAACTTATTAATTTTTCTTTCTTAAGCAATGTAGCGAACAATGCGTCAATAGTTATGCGTGCTAAATTTGGTAACATTGCTTTCAATAATTCTAAGCAGATCAGAGGGCAGCTTTGCATCATATTATAAAGGATACTTTTATCAGTTGCAATAGGATGCCTCGTTGGGCTGCAACAAATATATATAGTCAAATATCTTGCGAAAAGTATTCATGTTACAACGTCGGCTCGAGATCTCAAATTTCGTTAAATGAAACACATGATATGTTGTATTAATTATAGTATTTATTATTAGTTGTGAAATTAAAAAAATATATGTTTAATTTGTTGTTTATAAGCTGTTTTATTTTTTCATTGAAATTACTAATGCATGATAGGTATATATATACATATATATATATACCCAGGAGCAGAATTATATTCAGTGTTCTGAAACATGACCTTAAACAGTTCCAAATGTTCTGCAGGCATGTCGTCCAAATTTGATGGACCACAGTACAACACAAAATAGATATATATAAGAATATTAATTAACTAGTAGACTATTTATTACTCATTTGTGACAAAACATATTAAATTATTTATTTAAAACCAAGGCATACATTCAGAATTTGCAATTCTGTCAATGACTTTTGAAGTCTGATACTGCGACATTAATGCAGATGTATTGTTTACAAAATGTTTATAAAAATTTGGGCCATACATTGTGACAATGGCTGCTTGTAACAACTTTCTAACGGATTTAAGGCCAGGTGGTGCACCATTGGAAGATATAAACATTCTTTTGTCTGTTGTTCTGCATCTGCAGAACATATCGTTTTTTTTTTTTTTTAATTATTCTTTTGCGTTTGTGCTCACGTTTTTTCCCCTCTTCTTTTTAAGGATGAAATGTTCTGCAGAGATCGCGTACATCGCACTTTAAGGCACTTTCTGTTTCCTGGTATATATATATATATATATATATATATATATATATATATATATACACAGTGAAACATGTGTAAGGTGTACACTTGCGGTGCAGCACTTTGGTGGTCTACTTAGACAAGTGGTCAACTATACAGGTTTTACTGTATATATATATATATATATATATCCTTTCTCTCTCTCTCTCTCTCTCTCTCTCTATATATATATATATATATATATATATATATATATATATTATAAAAACTTTTTATACAATATTTAGAAGTAGGTCTCTTGGGAGTAAATTTGCCTCAAATACTTGGCTTGGATACATACAGGCTTAATTGTGCCTAATTACATTTACTCGTATTCCAAAATGTTCAGCCGTGTTATTAATAGTTGTTAGGAAGGACATCAATCTGATAAGTATTTATCACTGTAAATCAATGATTCACAGGATAATCAAACAGTAGGGATAATTGAACTCGATGACGCCCCTGTAGGGAAGTCGTTTACCACAAGTGATTTTCGTAACAATGATAAATTTCCTTGTGTTCTACGAGGTAATTCTATTTAATGACACTTTTAAAGCGTCAAAATAGGGAAGTATTCGGTACATAGCTATTAAATCAGTAAATTTCAGTTTACAAAGTTATTTAATCAATGCAAGTCTGACAGCCAATTTGAAAATTACGTGTGTTTTAATTACTTACTGTCGTTTTGCTAATATAAAAGATATTTAAGAAGTTATTCATTCTATTTTCTTTCAAAGTACGCGTTTTAGCTGTTGATTTCACGTATATAGGGATCGTCGTTATAATAAACCTTTCATTTTTGTCCCAGTCAGATACCTTTTGATTTCAATGTATCTTATATATATATAATATATATATATGTATATATCTGTAGCTGTTGATTTAAATGCTACCTTTCAGATATCTTTTGATTTCAATGCACTTTGCCCTATTTAGTATAAGCTTCAAAATTCAAGATGTGTAAACATAAGAGATTTAAACGTATTTTCATTTCCCCGTTCACATACCTAAGCCTTGTTTGATTTTTCGTTATTCCTAAGAGTCATGAAAAGGTATCCCTTTCTTCAACCCCATTTTCAACGGCATGCCCTACCTTTATTCACAAACAAGTAATCAATCAATATATATTATGAAAGAAAGTGTAAAATGTACGTGCCGAGAATTCAGAAATGAGTCCAGAACATTCTGGAATGTTCGGGAACATCCCAGAGCATTGTGGAGCATTCGAAATCCTTTTTGTATGGGTGGGGGTAAAAGATTTTTTTGGACTAATGTGCTCATTCTAAAAGTGATCTTTAGAGATTGTTGGCTTTGCTTTATTCAAATAAGAACTTTTAAGGAATGTTTTCTTTATTCTACCAGATATATTCAGGTATCACTGTTTTTCATCTAATAGTGATTTTTAAAGAGAAGGCAGCTCTTATTATCATGAGAATGTTTAGATGTAGTGTTCAGCATATTGTAATGGGGATTTTTACGGACTCTTGATTTTATTTCGGAAGTATTGTGCTGATGCCATATGTGTATTTTATTTACTGTTCCCCTTATGGCGATTTTTACGAGCTGTTGTAGCTATTTTAATGTAGGTTTTTATGGAGTGTTATTCTAAGTCTAAATGGACTAGAGGGTGCGGTTTTTAGTTTAATATGGATTTTAAAAAGAATTTGGTATTTAGAAAAGATTTTTAAGGACTGTTGCCCATCTTCTACTGGAATTCTTTAAATAAATTTTTACTTGTATCCTTACAACAGAATTTTATACGTGTGTCACTTGGCTTGGGAATGATGCAATGTTATCCCGTGTAACACCGGGTATTTCAGCTAGTTTATAAATAAAAAGATGGGACACACCGTAAGACTTAAGATTCGTTTTACTTTGTTTTGACACTCATTTCAGAGATTACATTTTCTCTCTTCTTTTGTTCTTGATATTTCTTCTTCTTTGAATTATAAATAGTAAAAAATGTATTGAGTATTGCGCAAATATTGTAGGTGTAAGGAGTACTTTGAAAGTATGACAAATAAAAACTTTTTAAAATAGGCTTGGAATCTATGTCGGGAGAAGGAGAGGGGAACAAGCTATTTTCCGAAAAAAAGTCATTTACACTATGTACAGATTTTTAAGCACACAACAATCTCAAAACGTTCCCACATCACCGTAAAACCAACGGTCATCTCGTAGTTACTTCCCAAATACGAATAGAGTCAAGCACGAAGCTTGCAGCACACTATCTCAGACTGACAGGCACTCTCCAAAAGACTAAATCTAAACTGAACTCTTTAACTTCTCACCAGAGCTCCTTATGTAGCATCTCGGACCACGTGACATGAATATTGCAGAAACTAGGGTTCTCTAACATGATCGTAAAGTCGCCAAGCTAGGCGAGAAACTGCATCGTTACCCCCAATTTCGTAACAATATTAAGTTTAAAATGTTTACATCTGTAGAAAATAATGCAATTAAATGTTATATGAAGCTGTTATATACACTTTAACATTACTACTCAAATACGCAAGCGTATACATTTAAATTTTCCACACTATACAACTGCAATAGAATTTTTGAAGTTATAAAATAGAAAAGGGAAGAATGGACCTTTGATGAAACTTCATAATCTTTCGAAGAGATAATTTTTTAATACCTTCAGTTATTGTTTATTTAATTAGTCGTTTTGATACATTGTAAACAAAGTACAAAATGTTTGTTATAGCTTATGCCCAGAAAAATGAAACGGTATGTTTTTCTTTTTTTTAATTACAATTATATTATTTAAATACGTTATGAATATTGAAACTAGAATAAGATATTTTAAAGTAAAATTCTTAAAATGAAGGAATTATTTTAAATTTCAGTATTTACAATTCGTGCCTAACAGTCAAAGGTTTCGAAATCTAATTCCTAACATTTTTAATTCGGACAAAATATGTTCACATTCTTCGATAATGACTTCCATTAAAAGAACACTTTTACTTTCATTTTAAATTTTTATGTTTACTTTAGTTTCATGTTTCTCTTTACAGCAGTTCTTTCGTCATTGATTGAATGAGAAAAAAATGTTTTAAAGCAATTACAGCATTTGAGTACACTGTTTAATGTTTTGTTTGTTCTGTCATTCCTATATGTAAACGTGTATATTCAGTGTTTGTATGTCATAAAATTTCATCGCTTCTGTTTTTTAAATTTTTATTTATGTCATATAGAACAAATATACGATAATTGTTATTTGTAAATAATATTTGAACTAAAAGGGAAAGGGAAAGGAGGGCATCTATTTTATGTACTTTCCATTTTAAAAACTAAAGTTTTGGCGCTAATATGTTTGTAATCACGTGCATGATGTGCATGAAATTATAATTCAGTTTTTAAACTCGAAAATGCTGCTTACAAGCAAGCCATTTTGACAGTTTAAATTTTTTTATTCCGAAGAAGTTTTAGTTGTTTTTTCTTATCCCCCGTAGGAAAGCCTACACCAGGTCCACGACTAATCTATGGCTAAAGGACCGTTCATAAATGATGTCACACTTTTTTCCCGTATAATTGAGCACACAGACTGTCACACTTCAATATACCCCTTCCCCCCTTGTCACATGTCTGGCTAAGTTGCATAAGCAGGATGTCAAACTTTATTATTTTTCGTACATCTTTTTAAAGCAGCGAAAACCCTTGAAATATTATCTCTCTCATTTACATATTCCACATAATAATAAATGTTTATTTGCCAAAGCACAGTCAATAAAATAATATAAAATTTAAAACTAATGTTTGACAACCAATTATAAAAATGTAGCACTCATTTACACATCCTGAACAGTAACAAATTCTTAGTTGCCAAAGCACAGTCAATAAAATAATATAAAATTAAAAATTAAAATTTGGCAACCAAACATAAAAATGTAGCACTCATTTACAAATTCTAAACACTAATAAATTCTTTCAGTTGCCAAAGCACAGTCAATAAAATAATTAAAAAATTAAAAGTGAAATTTGGCGAACGATAAATAAAAATGTAGCAATATAAGAATTATATTTAATTTTTCTTAAAAATAAATTCATTTGCAACGATCAGACGGTATTTTTTCCCAGTATTGATTAAAAACGATGCGATAAATACCCCCGAATAATGAATTAATAACTTAAATTTAAAATCAGGGTATAATTCCTTTTATAAATGTATATAATATCACAATCAGAAAACAGTCGCTGAAGAAACAAGTTCTCATACGAAAATGAAGATATATGGAACACAACATTTGTTGAAAAAGACTTCACCCGCTGCAGCCTTTACTTTGAAATGCAATTTCATGGCAGCAAAAGGGCATTTCATCAAAAGATAGGAATGCAAAGTAGTTCGAATCTATGAATTATTCTTCGAGATGAAGCAGAAATGCAGGTTAGGAAAAAAATTTAAATAATATCAAGTGGCGAGAAATTGATTCAAATTCTCTCGCAGGAAATATATTTCCACTTTTGAATACAACTGTTTCCTCCAAGTTGGATTCGCTATTTTTATTCTGCCATTCCTCATCAACAAAAATAAACAAGAGTTCATAAATAATTCATACTCGCGATATTTTCGCATGAAAAATATTCATTTTTGACAGGCAATTTGGAGACAGATTTTTTACATCATTGCGAATTTCGTCATGTTCTTTTTTTTCTTTACCTCCTTGGGTGTAAATAACTTTTTTGGTGTATCAACTGTTACAAAGCTTCGGGCGATTTTGACGGAAATGTGAGATTTCTCCTCAACTGTTTTGTGGAAAAAAGGAACTTGAACTTTTGATTAGATCTTAGAGAACAATTCCAAAGGAACTGCGAATTCTGAACTTTCGAAACACTTCCTTCTTATTTGTGCATTTCTTTTTTCATCTATTATTTATGATACTTTAGGAATGTAATACTTCTTAAGGCAGAACACCTTTTTACTCAACATAATTTCATTCCTATAACTTAAGTTTTAAAAAGCTAATTTTATGGCCAGTCTTATCTGGCTACAATTTCGACATTTTTTAATGAAACAATTTGTGGTATTTGTTTGAAAATTAAAAGTTTGATGTAAAAAAAAGAATACAATCGAAATTGTCCCGGTCGTCCCAAACATAAGAAATCCATAAAGAATATTATTTTGAGGAAAGAAACAAAAATGGTTAATTTGAAAATACTTGATTTCTTTCCATAATATCTTATCTTAGATTTAAGTTATCTGAGTACATATACTTTTGCTGTTTATATTAATTTTTTCAGTTTCATTAGGAAACTTAGACAGGCACGCACATTCTCTAAATGTTGTGTTTAATCCCTTATTCTCGAATTTTTAGCTATCCGGAATCGGATCCGACCACTGCACTGAAGGTCCGGTTATCCGGCATGGTTAATTTGACTTTTATTTTTTAATTAGTATTATATTTTGAAAATGTTGTGAATATAAAATCTTAAAATACAATAAAACCTGTAAAGTTGACCACCTTTGTAAGTTGGTCCCCTGTCTCAGTTGACCACGTTTGGCAGGAACGGAATTAACCCTATATTATTCAAGGTAGGGAAACTTTGTAACTTGGCCACCTCATTTGACCACCTGTCTATATTGACCACTTATGTACGCCACATTTGGGTGTCAGTATTATAAAAAACTCTTTGTAAGTTGACCACCTAATTATTATTATATTTATTTGTTAATCTATTTTTGCAAACGTAAAAAAAAACAACTAAAATAACTTCTCCGGGATTTTTTTATGCCATAATGCTAGACCACTATTTGTCTGGATGGATTGAAACATCAATACAAAGTTTGCCTAAACCCCCTCTGTGTAAATTAACCATACGGAAAAACTACTATAAGCACTCTTTTGTTCTTTAAATAAGTTTATTCTAATTGATCTAGCCATTTTGAAAAACTATTTATATTTGGAAAATCTTTACCATAAAGTAAGTTACGTACATAATTAACAAGATATTTAAATTTATTTTAACTAAGTGCTTTCATTTGAAAATTGTATACGATGCATTGTAAGTCATTCAGAGTTAATGTATCTAATGATATTTTAGATAATTGTGAAAAAATGGCTAATTTTTAATTTTAAAGTAACGTTAATACATGAAGTTATATTTTAATTTGTTTCAACTAAATAAGCGGATAGTGAAAGATATGGCAAAAAAAATATCCACCCTCTATTAGTTGACCACCTCACTGAGTCGACCACTAAAGTGCTGCACCGCAAGTGGTTGCAACTTACACACTTTTCACTGTATATTGGAAAACATTGGTATGTTTAAAAGATGGGATTCAAACATCAGAGAAATTACGAATCCTTCAGACAAGAAACACTCGTTGTACGATATCTGTCGACATCAATATATGACGCATCCATGCCTAATTCCGACTTTGATTCCCTCCCAAAGCAAAACCCATGGTGCCTACTGACAATATATACTATTTTCAGCAATAAAAAGAGGCCTTTTAGGGTTAGAATTCGAGAACTTTTCCGACCTTTAACGGGTTAAAGCTTCACTGAAACCATTCATTAGTCGACCCATGCGGAATTCCGCACTCATTTGGGAGAAAGGACATTTTGAAAAAGAATAGAAACAAGAAGTTCCGTCTAGAACTATACGAGCCTACGTTCCCGTATACACCGAATTCAAATTTATAATCTAGCTATCTCTCTCTCTCTCTGTCTTTCTCGTTTAGTTTTAGTTCTTAATTGCTTCAAATATACCTTTTTCAACGGTTAATAGATATTCATTCAATCATTCATTTATTAAGTCATTCATGTATTTAGTCACTCATTTATTCATTCATTCTTTTGCTTATTCATTTAATCATTCATTGATTCAAAAATATTCTTGAAAATCCCGATCAAAAAATTTCATAGGAAAATAAGCTCCTTAGTTCTGGATGAACTTCCTATTTGTGCATGTTCTACGTGATATGAGCTTTCCGATAAAGTTGTTCCAAGCAAATCGGTCCGTTAGATCAGGAATTATATAGGATTGAAATTTTCCCGCAGGCGGTATGTTAATTTTTTTGAGCTGTTCAAAAATGAACAAAAATTGTTCAAATCAATATTTCACGCCAAGAACTTCTTCCAGTGAGCTTGTTCATGGGAACTTGGATTTTTGTACCCAAAGTTTACATAATTTGCTTCATTTTCACCCATAGGCGATAATGTTAAAATTTTTTGAAATGTTCAAAATTAAACAAAAAATTGTTCGAATCAAAAAGTAAAATATGGAAATGAGATGTCCTCGCCGAGCTCTTTCGAATGCAAAAAGAATTTTTCCAATCGGACAATTTGTTCAAAAGTTATTAGGGGTGGACAGACCGACAGACAGACCGACAGACCGACAGACAGACAGACCGACCGACACACTTTTTCCATATCTCAAAACCCTATAGCTATTCAGTAAAAATAGCTGTTACTTTTTTTCCCACTATTATTTAGATATTCAAAATAATAAAATAATCCCCGTAATAATGATCATTATTTTTAATAATAGTATACGTAGCATTAAAATACAATAACGAAAAAGTTCCATTACTTGAAACTTTTTTAATGTTGGTTGGTTAGGCTCCACACATTCATAATGTAAATGAATGTGTAAAGCTTAACGATTGGATGATTTTAGCACACAGACGCAGCTCAAACTGTCCAATTTCCTACACAATAAAAACAGCAGGGTTTTTTGTTTGTTTACTTGATAACAGATGGCGCCAGCATACACAACACCCATTTGGCATCCATTAAAGGACCTCTTCTTAGAAGATTTTAAATCTCGCATTTTAGAGGAGCGATGGATTTTTAGACCGTGGGTCTTTTTTTCGTCATTATCCGACAAGATAAGCTTAATGGGGGTAAATCACGGAATTTGATAAAAGAATGATTAAGATATTGCGGAGCGACAGCAAAACAGGCTAGAGAAATAATATATATATAGATAAATTAAAAAAATAAAAATAATAGTAATAATTATTGAAGGAAGCACAGTTAAAAGCTGAGTTATCCACCCATTCCGTGTCCCACTTATCTCTTACCTTCCGTTATGTCGTGGCTTCCCACGTATTTTTTATGCTTTTTTTCGGATTTCGAAAAAAACTTTCTTGTTTGCAATATTTTAGAACATTTTTAAACTTTATTTTTAACATATACATAAATAAAATGTTTGCTAGAGAAAACTAAGCTGACTCCATGTTTGATCCTTCTCGGCTAGTTGCCAATCCGGTCATTTCGTTAGCCTATTTTAGCGTACACGTGTTTTTTTCTAATACTAGTTCCAATCTTAACAGTTAATTACTCCATGCAGAAAAGATCAAAAAATGCTGGTACAAGTTGTACAACATATAGATCGAAACATCGGAAAGAAAATATTAGCCTTAGAATAACATGAACCTTTTTTTTTTTTTTAATATTTAGGGTAAATGACCCGGTAGTGGACACTTTTCTCCACCAGACCCCTTCCTGTTAGCCGAGGCCTTAGGATTGCTTACGCACGGGGAGAGGTAGTGGGGTCTACGGATTTTACATGCACATATCCCCAAGTATACATGGTGGTCTTCAGTGGGTATCGAACGCGCGACCTTCCAGGTGGAAGTCCGACGTGCTAACCACTAGGCTACCACGGCCCAGGTAGTGGACACTGTTCTAGCAGTGGACACTTAGAACTTTAAGCTCCTAAAATAAGCGAATTTAGCATTAAACTTGAATGAAATGATCAGAACCAATAGCGGACGATTCCTAGTACTGGTTAATAGAACTAAAGTTGGCCTGGAACATCTACGCAAGTACGTGGATCATAATATTTAATAGCTGCTTCCACGACGGTCACATTTGCTGCTCTTTACTAAAGCCGATCCATAAGAAGGTTAGGGAATTGGGGGAAAATATATGGGGAAAAAGCGTGACATCATTTATGAATGGTCGTTTGGTCATTTTTAAAATTATTTCTCCAAGTTGACAGCATAAAATAGATGATATTAATTTCTGTCCACTACTAATTCAGATACGTGTCTTATAAATGTCCACTATCGATACAAATGAAGCGTTTAGTAAATTTGATGTAAAAATCCTATTTTTTCATCAAATGACATTTTATAGGTGATTAACTTTTAGAGAAATAGTTGGCGATTAAGCTAAATATGCAAATATTGATGTAAGTCCCTTGAAAAAATTTTGCCACGTAAAAGAGTACCAAAATTTTCTTAACTGTGTCCACTACCGGGTCATTTACCTTACTTATTTGCTATCCCGAGATTTTTTTTTTTGTTCGTTTCCACCTAATGTGATAAAAAAGATACTAATCTTGCCCTCATACACTATCATTGTGTTTGTACTCTTTTTGCAAAAGATAAAATGATGTGGTTAAATCAGTGTAGTCATTGCTGGGAAAAACACAGCTCTGTTGTGTAAACAACTTACTCGTTAGTTGTATTGAATGTTATCCTTAGAACTTACATAAATTATTACATATCATACTCGAAACTTGCAAACAAGTACACATCATCAAACTTAAGGATATTTTCGTGTCAGCAAAAAAAGGCTCCTACAGAGAATGACATCACTGCCACTGTGATAAATGATACTCTAAAACCAGATTACGATGTCATTTATTCGTCTAAAAGTAAAAAATAAATGCAATTGGATAATCATTTTCTTTCAACCTTACTAAGAAATTCTGGAAACAGGGTCCCATCGCTTGTTATTATTCTTCCTAATAAATTTCGAATTCTTGCTTGAAGTCCTTTAAGGGTCAATCCATGTGAAATCATCCAGGTCATGTTCCTCGATGATTTTGATTTTTTTTTAATTTTGGCAGTCAATTTATTGTTATCTTGAGACCCCAAAACAAATGTTAAAAAGTTTTTTAATTCTTGAAATTTTTTATTACAGCCGTTTTCAAGTCACATCTTTAGTGGTTTTTCATGAAAATACTGCTTTACATAAATCTTTGTAACTTTTTTATTTCTGAATATTTCAAAATGATTTAAAAACCATCATATTCTGTAAGAAATGAGAAAAATTTTGCTTTCGGTTTCTTTTTTGATATAGTTTTTAAAAAATACGGAAATGGAATTTGAAAATACCATTTTCAAAACGAAAACTTGCGTTTTTCATGTTAAAATTTTTAATGGAAGAAACTAAGACTCGGCTGTACATTTTTTGCCCTGAATAGATACCTTTTGGTAGTTTCATCAGAAGTAGTATGGAACATTTGGAGGGTTTCCTTTATTTTATATAATTAGCCAAACTTGGCATCTCGGTGTAGAAATGCTAACTTTGAGACTCAATATCTAAAAAAGGACTGAATGAAATTTTATGAAATTTTAAGGGAATAATCTTTTTATATATGTAAATATGTAGTAAAGTTTTTATAAGTGATATCGATGTTGTTTTAAAAATACGGCACCTCGAAGTCAGGCAAAAAATCACGTGTCTTTCCACCTTTTTTCACATCTAAATGTCATCATACTGCCTTATTTATTTTACTCAATGCTTCAAAACGTTTATAAGATCTTCCAAGGCTTATAAATTTACTTACAGTGACACATAAACAACAAAATCAACGATCAATGTTAAATTTCAAAATCCATGTTTGTTTTGTTGTAGTGAGGCAGTACAAAAGGATATCATGTCTTAACTAGTATCCTTTTATTGCTAAACTTGCTAAATGATCTGACGAAGAACAATTAGTCCTGTAGTCTAATTTTTATATTTGTCGAATATTAAAGTTTTGTGTCTGAGAACTTTAGCTAATGCAGAGTTAACGTAAAAACTTTGTTTTTTTTTTATTTTGTTTACTTGCGATGAAGTGAACTAATATATCGTGTTTTAATTTAATTACTACAACAACAAATTTATATTTTTATTAAAAGCACTCTTTTTCAAACGAAGAAAAAAAAAAGTATTTTAAAGAGAATCCAACGGTAATTTATGTATTACTATTGTTTCCTTTTAAAATTGTTCTGCTTGTGTTTAAATAAGGTAGAGGGGAAAAAATGTTTTCACGTTGAACTCTGCATTAGTTAAAGTTGCAGTTTCAGACGCAAAATTTGAATAATCAAAAAATCTAAACATTAGACTACGTGACTAATTGTTCTTCGTCAAATCATTTAGTAAGTTTAGCAATAAAAGAATACTAGTTAAGACATGATATGCTTATGTGCTGGCTCACTACATCAAAACAAACATGGATTTGATAAATTGAACATTAATCGTTGATTTTGTTGCTTATGTATCGCTGTAAGTAAATTTATAAACCTTGGAAAACCTTATAAACCTTTTGAAGCATTGAGTAAAATAAACAAGGCAGTATGATGACATTTAAATGTGAAAAAAGGCGGAAAGACACGTGATTTCTTGCCTGACTTCGAGGTGCCGTATTTCTAAAACAACATCGATATCACTTATAAAAACGTTGCTACATATTTATATCTATAAAAAGATTATTTCCCTGAAATTTCATAAAATTTCCTTCAGTCCCTTTTTAGATATTGAATGTCAAATTTAGCATTTCTACACCGAGGTGCCAAGTTTGGCTAAATATATAAAATAAAGGAAACCTTCCAAGTGTTCCATACTGCTTCTGATGAAACTACCAAAAGGTATCTATTCAGGGCAAGAAATGTACAGGCGAGTGTTAGTTTCTTCCATTAAAAATTTTAACGTGAAAAGCGCAAAATTTCGTTTTGAAAATGGTATTTTCAAACTCCATTTCCGTATTTTTAAAAAAATATATCAAAAAAGAAACCTAAAGCAAAATTTTTCTCATTTCTTACAGAATATAATAGTTTTTAAATCATTTTGAAATATTCAGAAATAAAAAAGTTACAAAGATTTATGTAAAGCAGTATTTTCATGAAAAACCACTAAAGATGTGACTTGAAAACGGCTGTAATAAAAAATTTCAAGAATTAAAAAACTTTTTAACACTTGTTTTGGGGTCTCAAGATAACAATAAATTGACTGCCAAAATATAAAAAAAGCAAAAACATCGAGCAACATTTTTCGCTTTTTCTGGATGATTTCACATGGATTGACCCTTAATCAACATAAGAAATAGAAATTTGCATTTTTGCGAAAATTATCCTGACTATTTAAATACAAATTGAATTGCCACCAAGCAATCTGATATGGACGTCGTAACTTGCATGTTAGTTTCAACGCTAACGATCTTTTTAAGATTACCATCGTTTCTAAATTTTTGGTATGGAAATGGCGCGCTTGTTCAAAGACTAGCTTTTTCTTTGACGAATTTATGAATTTTTGTTTCTCTAAATGTAATAAAGGCGAAACAGCAGTGCAATTCATTATTATGAAGACTTTTAAAATGTAATTCCTGACTGCATACGCAATTTATCTTTTCTTTTCTCATACATATGTTCACCGAGTTTGTTTTATGAGATGAAAAACAAAACACAGATTTAACATAATAGATCAAAGACACGAGAAACAAATTCTTGTCATTGCAATTTTTCTCCAAGTTAGCGTTTTGCAATATTTTAAAAAAGAATAAATTTATATTTTGGTGCTTACTGAACTACATAACACTACATTTACAACTAAAACTTGTATTCTCCTTAAAAGATAAGCATTAAGTAAGCGAAGGAACGGTTTTAATATTCATGCAAAGCATTAGGTTCTTAGAAATTTATGTAAAATTTGCATTTTTTAGAAGAGAACTATTGAAAAATATTGAAATTGATAACAATTAAATGCAATGCCACTTATTCGTTTTAAATCAAAATAATTATTAATACATATTTTTAAGAAACATTACATTGCACATAAAGTCAGCCCATAAAAATGACTGCCCCCTACATTTCCAATTTTAGTTTATACATCTCCACTCCATTTTCTGGAAACTTTAGTTGTTGAGGAGATTTCGAAATCGTAACTTTTGCTCGAAAAAAAGAAAAATCCAGTTTACTTAGGATTCATTTAGAAAAGTGCGAGACAGAAACTTTGATTAGTTCGAAAAGGAAACTTCAGCACCGAAAAAGATAAACTTCTTAAACTTTTCACCTCTCTGATTTTTCCCTGCACAGAACTGCTGTGTCTTTTTCATTCCATTCTGCCTGTGTAGTAACTTAATTTACTAGCATAAATTTCTTGATGTCAGGAAAATGGAAGAGCTTCACAATAATATCTGTAAGTTTAAAAAAGAGAGAAAATTCCCAGAATTTAAAAGCTTAGTTAGAAAACTCTGTGCTAGTTTGTTTCACTGATTTTTTTCCCCCGTGATGAACAAGAAAACATCTTAAACTTGTATATTGCATAATGCTGCTTGCTTGGGTGATATTCTACATCATAAGATATTGCTTACTATTATTAGGTAAGTGCGAAACACGGATAAACTTTATATTATCTGAGAACGGAGTGCTTGAATGAAAATAAAGCTACTGCAAAAGATATATTTTTTTGTATTTTACAGTAAAAAAATGATAGTGCAAAAACGGCAATAGCAATCCGTGGAATTTACTTTTATAGAACCCTGAAGAACATCCAAAATATTTAGTCTTTTTAAAAAAAATCAAAACATCCGATTTAGATTTAAAAGAATCTGATTTAAATATAAAAAAATATGATTTAACTTAAAAAAATCACGAACCTTGTTCAATTGGAAATTACTTTATCTTCTGAAACAGTTAAAAAACTGAATTCACACAGCAACTATTATTACATTGTAGATACCATAAAACTCTTCTATGTGGGGTGTCGCGCTTTTTTCCCATTTATTTGACCCCCTTCCCCCTTTATCACCATATGTCACACTTCAGTGGACCCCCTCCCCCCCTTTGTCACATGCCACGCTATGTTGCATAATGTGCATAATGCATAATGTCACACCACAATGGTAGTGTCGACCAGCAGGACAAACATAGTCGTCCGTAATGGAGATACATCCGCAAGAGAGGTTTTTTTTAAGGCTGAATGCTTTGCTGGCGGATATATGTCCGCATTTGAGGGAGAATTTCCGTTATTACTGTGTTTCCCAACCTTTTTCCCTTTGCGAACCCCTTCTAAGATCCGAAAGAAAATGGCGAACCCCCTCAGGTAGTCGTTAGCAACGGGTGACAAAACTATTAAATTTTATAGCACGTTTTATTTTCCAGGTTATACACTATTTCTCGACAAGAAATGAAAACCTAATTATTGTAAAACATCCAAATTTAAATAAAAACTAAAATACGGCTGCATATATTTTTTTATTATTACTTTTTTATTATTTGCTCTTTTTGAATTATTATTAGGGCACTAAACATGTGTATGCCTAAAAATTTTTAAAAATTATTTTCTCGATAGGTTCCACTTTCCGGTTGAAATGTACAAAGGGTTGGAAATTTCAAGAAAAATTAAAATTTACATACTATGTATGCTTCCTATGTCAGGACACTACTTTTCTGCATTATCTGGAAAATAATTTATTACAAAAAACATTTTTGCACTTCTTCGTAATACGTATGTAAATTTATTATTCCGTTTGCGTTAGCAATAAAAAATTCCGCCGTTGCAGTAGACTTTTTGCGAACCGTGCGAGCCCCTGTGGGTTCGCTAACCACCGGCTGGGAAACGCTGCGTTAGGAGGAGTTTTGTCACATATGTTAAAATGTTGATTTCCTAAATATCCTATGCGCTGCATTTTTGACTTGCGCGCTGCGTTTTGCGCTGCATTTTGACTAATATACCACGTAATCGACTGTAAGCCTACCATGTTTGTAAAATCTTAAATATTTTTTTAACAAGTATTTTTCTGTCCCTCATATGTCTTGTACTTTGTTAAACGGTTTCGTTATTTGCATCTTCGAATATATTCCTGGTCAATCGTGTTTCAGCAAATACTGAGACCTAATTGGGTCGAGAATCACGTCTTATGTATTTAAACTTATTAAACACTCGCATTTTATTTCTACTATCGGCACTGACGAAGATGGCTGATTGCCGCTGAAACCGGTCTGCCATTTGTAATCTTCTATTTGCGCTATTTAACGTTACTTTTACTCATTTTGTATACCATTGACCAGAACTCTCACCCCCCCCCCCAGATATTCCTAATTTGAATTGCGTACAGAACGTTTTTACCGTGGGTAAAATACTGGAGAAAGAAATGTTAATGAAGCACGAAATTTTAGTTTAAATCTTTGCTTAAATATTTGCTTTTTTAAGTTTCTACAAGATAAAAATGATGGCAAACAGTTCTTCTTTCTCAGAGAAGCTTTAAACATTAAATTTTTAAATTAATTTTCTTAAGATTTTTGAATCTCAATTTTAAATTAAATAACAGAAATTCAAGTTCAAGCTTTAGAAAGAGACCAGCAATTTTTCCGCTGCAAACTCGGATTATTTTTAATCCACCAAGAACAATCACAACTCTGCTGAACGTAGAAACTCATCTAATGACGTAAAATGAAAAATAGAAGGAAAGTAGTAATTTAGGACTTTTTGTTGCTCCAATTTGTTCCAAAAGAGGCGGCTGGAAAGGTAAAAGGAAAATGGAGTCAAATTTTAAGTCGGGAAGAAATTAAGTTCGGGCTCTGATTAATGGTGATGAGAAAGTTTTTCTTGTTCCCGGGCTTTTGTAAAATTAAAGGATGCACAAGAAACTCTTTCCGCAGTGACAGAATATTTCTTCTGAATGGAACGAAAGAATTGTTTCTTTTGATGTATAGTAAATAACCATACCACATTAAGCTGCATTTAAAAGCGATTCGCGCAATTTTCATTTGTGGAATCCGTACGAAAGTTGCGTAAAGTTTTTAAATGAATTAAAACAATGCGTTGGTTGATCGTACATTGTAAATTTAAAAGGATGGTTTACTGAATTAACTAAAGCTTTTAAGGATTTTGGGCGCATATTTCGCAAAGTAATTGCGGTATGCATGAATTAAAAGTTCAAACGAGAAAGAGTGCGTAAAAAGTTTGTTAAACTATTTATCTTTAGCTTATTTATTTGTAAATTCCCACAAAACTGTACTAAAAGTATGTAAAAACAAAAGTAATGGAAAAAGTAGTTTAAAATAACGTGATTTTTCATTTTTCAAAATGCCTGACTTTCTTGTGATACGTCCTCTATTTTTACAGATTTCCGTAACACGCAGCAATTAAATGCTCAGGATTTTTATTGGAACAATTTATCAAATATATACACATCATTCATAAAGGATGTCAAGCTTTGAGGGGGAGGAGGGGGGTTCGTGAAATCGTGACAAAGCGTGACAAGAGGAAGGGAATGGGTAACAAGAAGTGTGACATCAGGTTTATACAACATAGCGTAAAATGTGACAAAAGGGGGAGGAGGTCAAATATATCGGAAAAAAAGCGTGACATCATTTATGAGCGATCTTTAATACCAAGCATCAAGCAAAGATTTGATACTATTCCCCAAGCGCGTCATTTAGGGGGTTCAGCTGCCCCCGCTGACTTGCGAAATATAATGTATTATCTATGTACTTCTATTTTGCTGTTTTTATAAATGCAATATATATTGAGTGGGTCTATAAGGGTTGGGCCACCTCGTAGTGCGGCCTGGGTCACGCTAAATCCGACCTGATCTGTTTCCAGAGGTTGTTAGGCTCTTTTTGTAGAGAGACTGAGGCACAGGGACAATAAAGCAGGTAGGCAATGTTCACCAGTCCATTCCCGGTTGTCATGCTGGCATAAAATCTGAGGCTTTCACAGATTACCCTTTCGGGGTAATCTGTGAAGGCCTCAGTTGCTTTGTACAGTATGGACGCAGTTAGCATTTTATACACCTTGGACCCCCTACCCCTGGAAAATTTTGAAATGACTGGTCTATTATTCCCAACGTCTTTTTGAATTTTTCTAAATATAAATTTATGTTAATATTTAACAAACTTATATTAATAGAAAATATAACTGAAAAATAATAATAAAATATTTTTAATAACTTCTAACAATAAACCAAGTGGCAAAGATAACCGTTACTATTTAATCTAGCATTCAGCAAGGAATGGGTCCATGACAAATTGCGCGTGTCATTGCTATAAAATAACAAGAAGTTCCGTCTAGAACTATACGAGCCTACTTTCCCGTATACACCGAATTCAAATTTATAATCTAGCTATCTCTCTCTCTCTCTGTCTTTCTCGTTTAGTTTTAGTTCTTAATTGCTTCAAATATACCTTTTTCAACGGTTAATAGATATTCATTCAATCATTCATTTATTAAGTCATTCATGTATTTAGTCACTCATTTATTCATTCATTCTTTTGCTTATTCATTTAATCATTCATTAATTCAAAAATATTATTGAAAATCCCGATCAAAAAATTTCCTACGCAAATAGGCTCCTTATTTCTGGATGTACTTTCTATTTGTACATGTTCTACGTCATAAGAGCTTTCCGATAAAGTTTGTTCCAAGCAAATCGGTCCGTTAGATCAGGAATTATATAGGATTGAAATTTCCCAGTAAGCGGTATGTTAATTTTTTTTGAACTGTTCAAAAATGAACAAAAATTGTTCAAATCAATATTTCACGCCAAGAACTTCTTACAGTGAGCTCGTTCATGGGAACTTGGATTTTGTACCCAAAGTTTACATAATTTGCTTCATTTTCACCTATAGCCGATAATGTTAAAATTTTTTGAACTGTTCAAAATTAAACAAAAAATTGTTCAAACTAAAAAGTAAAATATGTAAATGAGATGTCTTCGCCGAGATCTTTCGAATGCAAAAATAATTTTTCGAATCGGACAATTCGTTCAAAAGTTATTGGGGGGGGGGGACAGATCGACAGACAGACAAACAGACAGAATGACAGACCGACAGACAGACAGACAGACCGACAGACCGACAGACACACTTTTTGCCCCATCTCAAAACCCTACTTTCAAATTTTTATTTTTCAATCTTTATTTAATTACTTAACTTATTTTTGACTTTTCTTGATTTCTAACGGTATTTTCACGATACATTAAGCCTTCTTTCATGCTTCATTATTATTTTTTTTTACTTTTACGGGAAAGTAGGCTAAAAATGGCTGTTCATCAGTGTAAAGTTAAGTTCAGCGAGCGAGATTAATGATGATAAAGCAATTAATAGGTCACTGAAGCACTATAGAAAGTTATTCTACCACTTAGTTTCAGTACCACTGCAAGCGGAGCAATGACGTTGGAAGTAAAGATGAATTTAAATTATGTATAAGGTTTTGAGTTCATCTGCATTTGCTGTGTTTTGGGTTAATCTAAAATGGCGCCTCAGGGTTTTCTTTGTCAGAAGATAAATTAAAATTTTCTCTTATTTTCAAGAAGTCTTTAAAATACGTTTCATGAAATCATAGAAGATGAATTTGTTAGCGAATAGGAAAATAGATAATTGAAATGATTTGAAAGACCCTTTGGATGTTTTTGTTTCATAAGCATGATGTAAAATGAATTGCGTGCTCGTGAAAAGAAAAACAAGCCCTTAGGTTCTAGCGGGAAACAGCTGGATGAATCATAAAGCAAAAACAAATGAGTTTTGTTGTATACCTTAAAGCATTGGTAACTGAGTCTAAAATGAGGCAATTTAAACTAAATTTAGGGGAATAACGAAGCATTGTATTACAATATTTGTGCACACTATTGATTACGAATGGCTCAAATATTACATTAACGCACCCCAAATAATTATAATGTATTATATTATTTATCTCCCTTTTAATTAATTGAAGTGAATTCGTATTATATTTTGTTATAAAAAATTTAAAAGTTTTTTAAAAATATTGGATTAGTGGAGCACGCCACATTCTTTACTCCAGTTCGGCTCTAGTTACGAGCAAAATCTCGTTACTCCACTGACTCGCACTCCTGCTCACATCCCTGATAAAATTAATGATTTATGAAACTGCTCAGAAAGTGAGAGATAATGTTTTTTCGACTTCAATTTATATGTGCATTTAAAAATGAGTCGTACTATAAAAAAAACATATTTTGTTTTGAATCGCTTCGTGGACCAGGATCGCAGTATTATTCAGATTGATCTTCCAAATGTGTCCCAGTTGCCTATAAATTAAGTATCTGAATATTTTGTTTTTGTGTCGCTCCCTTTTAATTGCGTTAAAATGAAGCCAATACTCATTCAAAACTAAATAAAAAACAATGTTTTAAATACAAAATTACAATATAAATCCCAGGTGGGTTTGGATTTCGTCGGATGTCTTTGCATATTTTTGGCATTGATAAAAGGGCTCTTT
The DNA here is from genome assembly GCA_038502835.1 of Octonoba sinensis. Taxonomy (NCBI): domain Eukaryota; kingdom Metazoa; phylum Arthropoda; class Arachnida; order Araneae; family Uloboridae; genus Octonoba; species Octonoba sinensis. Next base: position 182,071,724 of record CM076599.1, read on the forward strand.
GCCATTCCAAACCACGCGTCTGCAATTTGTATTGTAAATTTGCATTTGAAGCACTGTTTCTTTTGCTTAAATTAATTTTTTTCCATTGTTTATTAATGACACAATTTTTTAAATGCTAAAATATAAATTATTTACAGTAAAACCTGTAAAGTTGACCACCTTTGTAAGTTGACCACCTGTTCTAAGTTATCCACTTTTGTCAAGAACGGAATTAGCCCAACACCCTCGAACTCACCCACTATAAGTTGACCACTAAAGTGCTGCACCGCAAGTGGTCAACTTACACAGGTTTCACTGTATATATATATATATATATATATATATATATATACACACACAGTGCAATCCGCTTAATTGAACCACCGGATAATCGGTCCACAGTCCCTTATTCGGACCAAACTCTGAAGAACCAAAACATTTCCTATTACATAAGCCTCATATTATTCGCTTATTGGGTCCAAAAATCCGTTTAATAGGACTGGAAAGCAAGTATAAAACCGGAGTCATAAGTTGCCCGCGTAGAACGTTTTTAAAGGCGGTCAACGGACATAAATAATGATTCATTAAACATAAATCACAATGGAGGCAATTCACCGCTAGAGGTACTCATGAGCAATCATCGTTGTCACGTGATATCCGCTGTTTGTTTACTAAGATTTTTTGTTGAGTTCTAAGCGCAGCTCACTAGGCAAAATGAGTTAGCTTAAAACTAGTTTGACTATTCTCAAACTTTGAAATTTCGAAAAAACTACTAATTTTACTCATTTTGTACTATGATGCGCGACCAAAAGATAAGAAACAAATGTATAAAAATTGCATATATATTGATTTTACATCCTTTTAGTAGTTAATTCATGGTGTAGGAACGCAATTAAAACCATCTGGCGTGGTTAGAAAAATTATGAAAAATTAAGGTTTTACACAATTTTTTGCTAACGTCGATGACTTTGCACAACCGGAAGATAAATTAATAAAAAATAATAATAAGTGCTTTTTTCACGTCTATACGAATGGCAACTTTTGCGCACTATCGCGATCTGAAATTAAAAATAAAGTTTTTTTCGAACCACCCTAATGTTTACTAAGATTTTCAATTGAGTTCTACGTGGAGTTCACAAGGCAAGATTAGTTATTTCAAAATTAATTAGACTATTTTCACAACTTTTTCTGGTTATAACCCATTATTTAGATTTAATTTAATCATTATAAAATATTTTTTTTAATTATTACAATAGTTATAGTGTTAGAGTTAATTTTATGTAATGTAGAACTTTATTTAGGCCTAGTTTTTAAGTAGATTTGTCGAACTCGAAGTAAAACGATGCTACGGCTTCCTATGTTTACATTGCTTTAATCGCTGCCACTTGACTAATGACGTTGCTTGAATTGCCTCCGTTTTTGTAACTTCGAATAAAATCCAACGATAATTATAGGAGAAATGTTTAAGAAAATTTCCACTCGATGGCGTTACTATTGTTAATGGAAGTTATATTTTAACGGAATGTAACCAAACCGTATCGATATGAACACGGTTTTTAACGCGTGTAAAACGCTTTGATTTGTGTTTTCACCTAATGACAATCACAATTAATTTGTTGAAATAAATTTTTCCATAAAAAATGTGTGCCTCACAGTAATCAAAAATACTTTAATATACAACGTTCGGTCTTGTTACACAGGCTACAGTCACGTAATCGGACAGCCGGTTAATAGGACCAAAATGATCACGTCCCCTTGCGGTCCAACTAACCGGAATCGACTGTGTGTATTTATACATATATATACAGTTGAACCTCGCTATTCGTACAGAATTCGTTCCAGGAGGCAGTTCTAATAGCGATTTGTACGAATGGCGAGTTATTTTTCACATAGGATACAATGAAAAATTAGATTACTTCGTTCCAGACCCACAGATAGCTGCCTTTTTAAACCTATGAAAAAAAAACTGTACAGTACCGTATATGAAATTATACATAAATAAAAATTTAACTGCACTTTACTGGTACTGATGGCATGAACGGAATGTTGAGAGGAGGAAGAGAAATGTTGATGTTACTGCATGGAAGAGCAGTAACATCAACATTTCCCCCCCTAAAGCATCAGGCAACATCCCATCAGGTGTCTCCCTTTTTGCTGTTCTTTCTTGTTCTGTCTTTTTGCACCAGAAGAATGTTGGGTTTCTTTCTTTAAAAATCGGTCTAATGTTGTCTGCCTTTGACGATTTTTCAGAATTTTTCTAAAATGGTCGTTGAACGAGTTGATATCTCTTGTTGACCACATCAGTGTTAGGATGTCATTTTCCCACCACTCCCTGTGTTTTCTCCTAGTTGTAACACAGCCCTTTAAGTTCTGGAAAGGAAATGCTTTCCTTACTACTTTTCTTCTCTGAAGAAAGTTCTTCAACCACTTTCTCTTGCTGCTCTCCTTAGAAAGTTAAAATTGTCAGTAAAATCTCAAAAAGTATGAAAATTAAAAAAAAAAACAACCGAAAATGCCAAGCAAATTATTATTAGACCAGTTCAACAAAACAATATTTCTCGATTTTTTTTCTTAAAAAAAGCCAAACTAGCAACTCTGGCCCCTGGCGCCGTCCGAATCGTGGGGCAGCATACGAATGACGAGTTGAATTTTACTTAAACTAGTTGGAAGAATAACGAGTTGGGCAGATGAATGGCAGGGTTCCACTGTATATATATATATAGTGCACAACAAAGGCATTAGCTATTGTGACGTGTGAAATATATTTTATGAGAAATCAGGTAATACCATTGAGTTTTAGCTTCAATTAATTGCAGTTAACGAATGCAAAATTTATTCGTTTCGTGTAAGTAATTTTTCAGTTTATTTTTCATTTTAATTTTATAAATTAATCAACCGTAAACAATTTTTATTAATTCATAGTACTTGATGCTTTTACTATCATAAAATTTCAGTGCTTCAGGTTTTTCCCCCAGAAGCAATACAAATTGAACAACTCTAAAAGAAATGGAACGTTTAATTTAACTAAATCGAAATGCATCGACAATACAGAGATTCGAGTTGCGACTAAACCTATAATCAGTTCTAAACTCGTACTTCTAACGTACAACTGACTGATATTGCTCTAGTCTGCATATCAAATTCATCAGCAGAGTGGGCGCGAAATGAAACAACCCTCATAACATTCGGACTTGCGGAAGCGCGGCAAACCATCTCCATTTCACGATGCCAATAACTGGAATGCTGGAATACTAAACGGAAGTGTGAGAGTAACGGTCGATGATGCGATCATTAACGATTCCGACATTGTTCAAGGGCTGCAGAGGATGCGTTCGAGCTCAGGAGTATACCTATAGTTTGTACCGTAAGTTGAATCCAAATCGAGTTATTCTCGAACCTTCAGATTGGGTGAGTATTTCAGTATAAAATGGAAGGACATTGTGTCGGCCTCCTGCATATTGTTACGAAATTGGGGGTATTGATGTTGTTTCTTGCCAATCTTGGCGACTTTACGATTGTGATGGATAATTCTAGTTTTTGCTAGAATTTTCTGGAATCTTCATCTCACGTGATATGCGATGTTATATAAGGAGCTCTGACGAGAAGTTAAAAGAGTTCAGTTCAATTTAAGTCTTTGGCGATATTTTTCTGGAATCTTCATGTCACGTGATCTGCGATGTTGGCAAGAAGTTAAAAGAGCTCAGTTCAGTTTTAGTCTTTGGCGAGAATTTTCTGGAATCTTCATGTCACGTGATCTGCGATGTTATATAAGGAGCTCTGAAAAGAGGTTAAAAGAGTTCAGTTTAGTTTTAGTGTTTGGAAAGTGTCTGTAAGTCTGAGCTATTGTGATGTAAGCTTTGTGTTAAATTCTTTTCGTATTTGAGAAGTAAATACGAGATGACCGTTGGTTTTGCGGTGATGTGTGAACTTCTTGAAATATTTTTTTTTGCTTAAATATGTACATAGTGTAAATAACTAGTGTTAACAACAACAACGTTTTTGAACGAACTCCCCCCTCTTCTAAGGAAAACTTGATACTAGTTAATCCAAAGTATCCAAAAATAATTCTATTTTCATCCTGAAAAATGTGCTCAGATAAAAAGTAATTTAGCAAGAAAGTTATTTCTCAAATTCATCAGTCGAAGGAAAGACAAAATAAAAATATGTCAATAGGTTCTACCAGAAGAGCAATAATCTCGGCTTTTTGGTTGCTTCCGTCTTTTTTTTTCATCTTGTTATTTGAGCTGTGAAAATAAGGGTCTTGGGGAATTGCCAAGATTTTATTTGACGATATTAACCAATTACTTCCGCCGGCAATGTCAGAAATTTTGTTACAGTATCGCACACAGTTTACGCTCTGTTGACTTTTAATGTGAATTATTCAGATGTGTTTTGCGGTCGAAAGAGCGTTGGCGTGAACCAAAATGAAGAGAACGCTTTCTTTTCTTGTCTTTCATTAACTACAATAAAATAACCAAAGCATGAATTCTACCCTCATTGAATGAAAAAAAAGTTGTGCAGTCCCAAAGCGATAATTTGTAAAAATAAATTCGATAAAAACATCTAGTTTTGCTAGGAAATACATGTTAGACGATTTTGAATAAGTTATTTTTGCAATCGATGGCAAATTTCCAAAAGAGTTTCCTGAATAAGTGCTGCTGGAGAATTAAAAACGTCAATTCAAAATGTCAAGCTTATATAAGGAAAAAAAAAAAAGTTGGTGCATCCGAAATTCTCAAAGAACTAAAATTACAAATGCTGTACAATATATACACGGTAAAAATTTTTCGCTTAGTAGCCACCATTTTTGTTGTTATTGAACACGATATTTGGTGTTCAGTTAGTGTAAATAAGTTCAAAAGTATTCATTTTTGATGTACTTTAAATTTTTTTATGTGTCTGTCTAAAAAATATAGACATCATATTTATGGGTCTATCTAAAAAAATATGGACATCATATTTATGTGTCTGTCTAAAAAAATATAGACATCATATTTATGTGTCTGTCTAAAAAAATTTAGATATCATATTTATGTGCCTGTCTATAAAAATATAGACATCATATTTATGTGTCTGTCTAAAGAAATATAGACATCATATTTATGTGCCTGTCTATAAAAATATAGACATCATATTTATGTGTCTGTCTAAAGAAATATAGACATCATATTTATGTGCCTGTCTATAAAAATATAGACATCATATTTATGTGTCTGTCTATAAAAATATAGACATCATATCTATGTGTCTGTCTATAAAAATATAGACATCATATTTATGTGTCTGTCTATAAAAATATAGACATCATATCTATGTGTCTGTCTAAAGAAATATAGACATCATATTTATGTGTCTGTCTAAAGAAATATAGACATCATATTTATGTGCCTGTCTATAAAAATATAGACATCATATTTATGTGTCTGTCTATAAAAATATAGACATCATATCTATGTGTCTGTCTATAAAAATATAGACATCATATTTATGTGTCTGTCTAAAGAAATATAGACATCATATTTATGTGTCTGTCTATAAAAATATAGACATCATATCTATGTGTCTGTCTATAAAAATATAGACATCATAACGTGTTCGCACATGAAATGTGTTAACTCCGATTGCTTATTTCTATGAAAATAGGATAAATGAGCAATCTTAATGAATGTTTGATGCGTAGATGAGTTAACGAACATCATATGCTAAAAAAAAAAAAAAAAATCTGCTGTCTATTTTTTAGACAGACACTAAAAAAAAAGAAATACATTAAAAAAAGTGACTAATTTTCAACTTTGCACCAACACCAAATTTGGTGCTCAGTAACACCAAATTTCTTTACAATGTTGTACAGGGTGGGGCAAAAGTAATGACTCGGTTTTGAAAGGTTATAAAAAAACTAATACAGTTTGAGACTTAAAACTTTTTATATTTTGATCTGCAAACAATACCATTGTTTTACATTAAGTTTTGAATGCCACTTCCGCAAGATGGCGGCCATCAGCAGCAATACACTGATGCAGTCTATTTCTGAAGTTTTGAGAAACGTTTCGGCGGATATTTCCTCGATAATTCGGTCCTTCACAGCTCTTCTGAAGTATGCAGGGGATGTTTTCAAACTTTCTGATTCAAATAACCTCAGAAAAAAGGCTAAGGGACCGTAATATTACGTGGGACATTGAAATGCGCACAAAGAAGAATTAATCCCTCAAGCTGGGAAAACAATCTGGTTTTGACGGGGTATAAAAAAAAAAAAATAATGCAATTTGAAACTTAAAACTTTTTTTATTTTGATAAGCATATAATCCTGTTTTTTTACATTAAGTTTTAAATACCACTTCATCAAGAGGGAGGCCTTCAGCAGCAATACACTGATGCAGTCCACTTCTGAAGTTTCGGGAAACTTTTCAGCACATTTTAAGGGGGTATGGCGGATATTTCCTCGATAATGCGGTCCTTCAGCTCTTCTAAAGTATGGGGAACTTTCTCCTTCAAATAACCCCCCAAAAAAAAAGCTTAGAGACCGTAACATTACGCGGGATATGGAAATGCACACAAAGATGCAATCTATTCTCTCTACGTGGAAAAATAGACTACATCAGCTCATTGCTGCCATATTGCTGAAGTGGTATTCAAAACTTTACGTAAAACATGGTATTAAATACAGATCAAAATACCGGGTCATTACTTTTGCCCCACCCCGTATTTAATGAAACGAACGTATGGGAACTCAATCACCGTGACACACAGGATAATTGCATTTGATGCCAAATTTCTTCCCAATTCGGCAATTTATTTATGTCGTCTAGTAAAGCTAACAAACAAGCTTATATATATATAAATTATGTATGTGTGTAATGTGTGTTGTGTATGTTATGTATGTGTTCAAATTATAATTTAGCTAATTCTTATCAACTTCGTTCAGATAATTATTTAAATTCTTTTTTAAATTTCTTTATAAGACCTTTTTTTAGAATGCAAAACAATCTTACCATTCCATATAAGGTTCATTTAATATTTATGGTGATTGCATGCTTACTGCATTACTCTTTGCTTTTGATTGGTTTGTTTTTTGCCCTTCCTTTTCTTATACATTCCAATACGAATTCATTAGTTTTAATTCATAATCCTCAGAGGGAAATATGTTACAGTCAATGCAACAAGAAATATATCTGCTAAAAACAATGCATAATTTAATATTTCTTGGGAAAAAAGGATGGATGAATAAATAAAATAATCGGATTTTTTTTACATAATTTTGTAACCAATCTACGTTTGAAGCAAAAAATACCATGAGCTATGCCTTATTTTTTTCGAATCAGGTTCAGGTATTCATTCCCGGGGGAAAAATAATTTCTATACATATAACAAAAAAAGTTTAATTTAATTTCTAGCGAATGAAAGCACGAAAAGCCAAACTAAAAGCTTTCCCTTTTTCTCACAAAATATCCATTTTTTTCGCCGTTCCTTAATAATATTATAAAGGAATTAATGATAGCTGCACTGAGTTAATCTTTAAAAAACGGAGAAGTTACGTTAAAAAATATCATTTTTTTAAAATAATTTTCACGTTAATTCTTGCTCGTAGGAAAAGGAAAACAAAGCATGTGCTCGGAAGATTTTAATCCTAATGCTTTGAGTTTATTTATTGTTAAATATGTTCCATGTAATTCCTAAACTGGTATATGCTGTTTAATTTTATATACCATATATTTTTTTATTGCTGAAAAGAGGGAAATTTTCACTTCTTGTCCGTCAATTCAGGCTTGCTTAACAGCTGGATGAGAGTTATCCTACGTTCTTTTTTTTAAAAAAAAGGTCCTATAATGGCCCACTTTAAGCCTAAATTTTCTACAATTTATGGATTTCTTTTCTTATGGACCATTAAATGGTGTCACACCTTTTTTCATCATTATTCAACCTCCTCCTCCTCTTTGTCACAAAATGTCCCTCTTCAACATAACCCCTACCCCCCACATCACATGTCACGCTATATTATATAAGCATATATATTTGCGGTTCAGAAACAGAGAAACTTCCTTTTTTTAATGACAATTGTGAGCTTAACAATAATAATGGTTCCATGTGTACTTAATTTGAACAAAATAAACTCTCTTAGAAATATAACTCTTTTTTTTTTTCGAGGATTCTTCAACTGTCAAACAAAGCTCGTCAATTGTTGACGAGCTTTGTTTGACAGTTGAAGAATCCTCGAAAATTCCTTGCGAAAATCCTCGAAAATCCTTTGCGAAAATCCTCGAAAACTCGTTGCTATTCTTTCGTTGCGCGATCACGTGAGTTAAAAAAGTTGCTACACAAATTTCGCCAATTTGGCGAAAGGTTGACTCGGAGCATTTTTCACGAAGCCATTTCGTCAAATACGACGAAAGTTTCGTGAGGTTTGACAATAGAGTGTGGAAATAAGACCATAACAAAAAACGTAATTCATATGTAATAGTAAAAAATATTAATTTCTCAAATTCTATAAAAATGACCCCTTTATCGTAAAACTATAAATGGACAAGAAGATCTTAAGTGCTGTCAGAATTCCTCAAACCGCCCCCCCCCCCCTCCCGCGCCCGCTCGAAGCGTTAGATCATTTCTCAATGACCTCTACGAGGAATTCTATATGCCCTACAATTGGGGGAACGGTAAAACGACTCCAACGATGGTATGCAGTGTGGAACACCTCCCACCCCTGCTATAGTAAATATTTCGAAATATAATAAGACTGTAAACAAATGGTCGGGTCACCTTGCATGAACATACAACATACGGCTAAGTTTCAACAATTTTTATGAAATGTTGAGTGAAAATATCATTTGTTATGTAACTTATAAATATACAAGTTTCAATATACACACATTTTTGTCAAGGGGGAAAATCCTGCTGACTTCTGAAAGATGAACTTATACGCATTCACAAATCCATCTCATTTAAATATAGTCTAAATATTGATCATTATTTATAGTACACGATCATATAAATTTTTCAGACTAACTTCGCCATTGCAAACGTTAACCATTTTCTACATCCGTTTTGAATGCCTTCCAGTATAGATTCCAAGAGGGATGAATGAAGCAGAAGAAGGAATGCCAAGAAATGTGGTAACAACCTTTTCATGTGTCTAATAGGTACAGTCACTCAAGAAATTAAACTAACAAGGGTACCATATAAAATATACGTGTTAGCCCTTCAATACAACACAACATTTATGAGTAAGGAATCTACCGTTTCGGTTCACTTAATACATTGTGTTTTCCCCTTCAATACAACACAACATTTATGTGCAGTTCCATTTCTTCAGAAACCCTTCATCATACAACACTATTTATGTGTCACTTAAAATTCTCCTGGGTTACTTAGATAAAACCGAAAACGTTATTTTGCATTCTACATACATTTTCACTAGGAGTGCAATTCCGCATGTTTTTTTTTTTTTTTTTTTTTTTAGAAATATGTAATTTTGTTCAACCACAAAACATCTACATTTACTTTGGAAATACAAAGGTTTAAATTCATAAATTTGACAATGCCATAAATCCTACACATCCGCTAGATTGACCTGATTATTTTCATGCACGATGACATATCCATGCTGATAGTTTATATCTGTATTTTCTTCCATTGGTGAATTTCCCCTCCAACCATACCGTAGCAATAAATTTTCCTTACTCCATCGTTCTTTATCTGGTATAATGTCAGTAACTTTAAGTTTTTTCTTCGATAGATTTAGCTTATATTCTATATCATCTTGATTCTCATGTATGTCATCTTCACATAAAGATAGAAAATAGTCAACGGGGTATACTTTCGAAGAGATGATCTCTGTAATCTTCGACATAAGCATATTCTAAGACTCTGATATTCGGTTTAAGTTTTTTGAAATAATTGGTAATACGTTCATTAGTCGTCCAAATAACGTCGGTAGGTTTCACATCCACATTTTTTATTATTACCTGTATCTTATTCTCGTATGGATTGATTTTGCAGTCCGAGTAACGTAGGCTAGGAATTTGATACTTGTTTTTCACTTTAAAAATAAGTGATAATTTATAACCACGAGTTACAATTTCGATTTTATGTGGAATATGTTGTGGGTCCAATTAATCCCGATTCAATTTGTACATCAAACGGACGGATCACTTCTTCGGATTTCAATTTCAGAGCAAGTTGTCCTCCTTCATATTCCGAATTTAGATTAATGACAAAAGTTCCGAGGAGATGAGATTCGTCTGTATCTAGGTACCAGTCAAAAAAACCTTTTTCATCGTACAAAACCAGTTTGTATAATTCTAAATATTCATCTTCAAAATCAAATTTACACCGTAACCTTATATTTTTTTTTCGTATGATTTTCTAACTGACTCGTCATATATTTTTTGCTTTTTACAACCAAAACTCGATTTTTGTAATTGAGATTTAATTTCTTCACATGTTTCTTTATCGAAAAATTGAAATAGATCAAATGTCAGTGTATCGTTTATAATTAACGGAAACTTTTCTTCTCTTTTTTCTGCATCAATCTTTAAAAGCCGTATTTCATCATATCTCTGTTAGCTATGTATTCTTTTAAAATAAGAGTATAGAAAATTAAAATTTTCTTATCTCAAAAAAAAAAAAAAAAATATCATTTTCTAAGATTTAGATTCCGAAAAAATGATCGATTATCTATATTTTTATGAATTGTAGTATTTTGTCATAAATAATCATATTTTTATTGTATTTTCAATTTTTTAAACATATGACCTATCACGTGAAATTTTAATATTTCATGAAATATATGAGAATATGTCATAACATTGGGAATATTTACCTAAACTTCTTACAGACTACAGTATAATTTTCATGAATCGCAATCAAATTAGTAAATTACCGCCATTCTTCCGTTACTCAGAGATTACAGAGTCTATTCAATAATTCGTTCCTATTCATATCCAAGATAACTTTAAAAAAAAACTATATATATGTAGGATGCGAGTGCGAAGAGACATTGACAGCAGCGCCATCTGGCGATGGGGAGCTTAAGCAGTCAGTTTTAAGTAAGACTCCGTTCTGTGTGGACGTAAGCGCTGCGGTGCTCGGATGATGTTGTTGTTCGTAATTGAAGCTGTTCTGTATATAGTTTTGTAAATAGGAAAGTGTAAATATAGTCAGTTTTTTATATCTTTATGGTGAGTGATGATTTTAGAAACCCCTAGACACCCAAACCAAGAGCCTATATGTGGGGTCACGGCCCGGATAAAGTGATTGCCGGTGGATTAATTTAGAAACTCAATTTTGATTATTTGAAGCTGACATCAGACTTAAACTGTGAGTACTTTGTTTCTAATTTTTGTGCATAATGTCTTTTCTTGGCAAAGCTCGTAAGGAAGACTTATTGAAACTAGTTTCGGAATTAGGTTTAAATATTCCTGAAAATCCTACGATATTAAAACTTAAAGAAGTAATCGTAGAGCGTGAAAATTTTGATGAAAAATTTACTAAAAATTTAATTGATACTATAATTGCGGAACGGATTGAAAAAAATGCGGAACGGATTGAAAAAAATGCGGAACAGGTTGCGGAACGAGTTGAAAAAGAAAAACGCGAATTTGAATGGGAAAAGTTGAAAATAGTTACCCGTTCGAAGAACAAGAGAAAATACGAAATTAATGTAAATATAAAGGGACAGAACACTTCACCTTTGGTCGACACTGAAAGTGAAATTAGTTTGATATCTTATGATTTTTATGCAAAAATTGGTTCACCTAAAATGTGCTTCGATGAAACAAAAATAAGTGGTATAAGCGGAGAAAATGTGTTTCCTATGGGCTATTTTTATTCTAATGTAAATATTGATAACTATGTGCTTTCAGCAAAATTTTATGTGTTAAAAAATGTGTGTACAGATATGATTATTGGTGCAGATTTACTAGAGCAGTTAATTATTAAGGTAGATGAAAACGGAATTAAAATATTGGGTCGCACGAAATATTCAAGCCCTTCAAACGTTTTGCGAAACATCCCAGACGAGAACAAGGCGCCAATGAAAAAAGAAAAAGACAGCTGTGAGAATCTTTTTCCCCCCACCCTAATAACGGCTGGCGAAGATTTTTTAGCCGAGGTGACGCCACTAGAGGAAAAAAATACGCTTATTTTCATTGAGAAAGAAAAACAAAAATCGGAATCAGAAATAAATTTCACGGATAGTTTTTTGCATTGCTTAGCAAATGCTGCAGAAGAACTGGAATTTGATCGTAGCAAGTTATCACAATGTCAGATTCGTGATGACGTGAAGGAATTAATAAAATCTCACAAACCGCTTAAAACAAAGGACACTAACTTAAGAATGAAAATTACATTAACAGATAAAATACCTACATGTTCGAAAACCAAAAAAATTTCATTTGCCGAACAAAAAATAGTTGAAAAACAGATTACGGAAGGTTCGGAAGAACAAAATAACAGACAATCTTGTTTAAATTATTCCGCTGGAATCCGGATGAAACGCGTAGACGTCCTTAATCGAAGAACAATTGCGGAAGAGGTTAAAACTAAAAAAGCTGAAAATACAGTACGCAGCGACGTAGAGAATCACAAAGAAACTTCGAAAAAAAAGCTTGGAGGAACTGATCCTAAACCAGATGACGAGTTCGATTCAGAGGAAGATGTCGGATCTGTAGATGAAAGAAATAATGGCAAAGAAGAAAACAAGGCGGAAGATTTCAGGAGTGAAGTAGAAAATTCGGAAGAAGATACTATTAAGAAAAATGCCGTTTCCAAATCGGTTGATGAAGATTCTGCTACGGAAACTAAAGACAAGAAAAAGTCTAAGAAAACAAAAAATCAAGAAGTAAGCTCAGAAGATAAAGATGCTGAAGCAGAGAGCACTGGTAAGAAGAAATCAAAGAAGCAAGATTCCAATGATAAATCAGAATCAAAGAAAAAGAAAGATCAAGCTGTTAGATCTGAAAATGAGGATGATGCGGATGCTAAGGTTAAAGAGAAGAAATCTAGAAAACGCACATCAAAAAAATCTACAAGTGATGACAAGAAGAAACCAGAGAGACGTGGACGCCCTAAAAAGCAAGCAGCCGATGCAGAAAATTCCGACTCTGAGAAAAAAGAGCGAAAAGGAAAGTCTGAGGATGAAGACTTCGTGGCTGATGGTGATGGCAGTCGAAAGAAAAAGAAATCAACTTCATCAAGGCGACGAAAAACTGCTCTGAAGTTTACTGAGGATTCAGATTCTGAGGATGAAGGGATAGGGAAATCTGAAGATGGAAGTGATGAGGAGTTCACTGCAGATAAGGAAAAGAGTCCCAAAAAAGAAATGAGTGGTTGTCCTAAAGATTCTATCAAAGAAAGCTGCGAAATTGAAGGGAAAGGTAATATCTTGAAGATTCAGGAAGAGAATCGTAAATACTACGACAGGAAAAGAAAAAAAAAAATCCGACTTCATGAAGCCCTGGTCCCGGAACTTGGACTGAGCATCGACCAATGGACATTGACTTTTTTCATTTTTCCTGTAACTGTTTTATGTTGTTTTGTTTTTGTTTTTTTAAATGTCTTTCCAGGTTTGTCTGAGGACAGCCAAAGTGTCAGTATGACCGAGATGTAGGATGCGAGTGCGAAGAGACATTGACAGCAGCGCCATCTGGCGATGGGGAGCGTAAGCAGTCAGTTTTAAGTAAGACTCCGTTCTGTGTGGACGTAAGCGCTGCGGTGCTCGGATGATGTTGTTGTTCGTAATTGAAGCTGTTCTGTATATAGTTTTGTAAATAGGAAAGTGTAAATATAGTCAGTTTTTTATATCTTTATGGTGAGTGATGATTTTAGAAACCCCTAGACACCCAAACCAAGAGCCTATATATATATACAACACATGTCCTTTCAACACTAACAAAGTTCCTCAATTACAATACATAAATTTTCGGTTTTATCTAAGTAACCCAGATGAATTTTAAATGACACATAAATATTGTGTTGTATGATGAAGTGTTTCTGAAGAAAGTGAACCGAAACGGTAGATTCCTTACTCATAAATGTTGTGTTGTATTAAAGGGCTAACACGTATATTTTATATGGTACCCTTGTTAGTTTAATTTCTTGAGTGACTGTACAATTGATGATATTTGTGTTATTTGTATCCCCTGTGCTCCCATGCATCTCATCTTGCGCCTCGGTGATTAAGCTTTGGAACCGGGGATCGTTCTATTGGCCAGCCGCCAAACATTATTTAATCCGATTTATCATGTCCTCCCAAAGAATACGCATATTTTGCCGGGCTTTCCGTTTCTCCATACGATATTCAAAAGCTTTTATGGTCCGTCTATTGTTGAATGCCTCGGAAGAAATTGCATCACTCTTTCTCTTCCACGCTTGTGTAAATTTAATATGAGAAAATAACAAGCATCTTTGTGTGTCGTCGAATGCTAGATTTATGCTAGCACTCTAAGGAAAAGATGTTTTTACTATATGCCAGAGACATTTTCTTGGTATTATCCATAGTAAAATAAGCAAAAAAATGAATAGTAGTTATAATTTTTTCACAATAAAAATATTCAGGGATGTGGAGGAAGTGCACGAAGCAACAGTTATGCAACGAGATTTTGCTCAAAATTGGAGCGAAGGAAGAGCAAAGAAACTTTCGCTGCATTGCAGCGATTTTTTTCTTTTACTTTTTAGACTACTTCCCTGTAAAAGTTTTTAAAAAATGTATATTTTGGACATGGACACTTTGAAATAAGTTATTTTTCTCTAACAATTTATTTAATAGGTTACATTTTCTCTTTGGTTTTGTTCCTGACATTTCTTCTTCTTTGAATCAAAAATAGTAAAAATTGTATTGAGTATTGTACAAATATTGTAGATGTAAGGAGTAGTATGAAAGTATGACGAATAAAGACAAAAAATGCTTTAAATCTACGTCGAAAGAAGCAGAAAAAAATTATCTTTCCCCATTTTTTTTTTTTTTTTTTTTATAACACTAAAACTCCAATAGCTACTATGAAAAAGGTTAGAAAATTGGTTGGTAAACAGAGAAGAAAATGGCGCTTAGCCGCTTTGTCTGGGCCTATTTATACATAGGTAAAAGAAACTTGTAAGATGAATTACATAGAGGCCTGGTTATTCTTATTATTTTTAAGCACATAAAAGTTAAAGTTAAAAAAAATAACAATAACATTCCTAAATAATTACTAATTATTTAAATATATTTCTTTAAATTAATGTAGGGCACATGTTTGGTTTATTTTCGTGAAAGAAAAAAAAAAAAAGAAATCTTATCGCTGTTTCGCTGATCGCATCTTGCTCGTGCTGGCTGTGTAGCGCAACACCTGGAAAAGGGGATCTTGATGGTCGACATAAATCACTGTCCGTGACTTGAGGGTCGAGGTTGAGCTCTGCATCTTTTAGGAAGCAGTAAACATCAGTTACACGCCATTAAAGCCCCAAGTGTCATAAAATATGGATTTAAACTCTTCTTTGCACTGAGCAATAAACCTCGTTCAGGGAGGGAAAGAGAGACATTATATTCTTTCTCTTTCTTTCATTTTCCTTTTTTTCCCCCGGAGAAATGTTCGCCGCATTCGAAGCGTTATATTATAAGGCATTACCATGATGCTGTTTTAATTTTCGCCGTCATTCCAATATTTAATTTGCCGACGGGAAAAAACTCTACATTTTTAAGAAGCTACATCTCTCAAATTCATGTTTTTTAATGACATTTTAGGCAATGTCAACATTTTATAAAGCATGGTACATACAGGAAAATATCACTTTCAAAAAGGAAAGGGTTTTGATGTTGCATGTGATCTGAAGTTACAATAACTTAATTCCTATCCGACCCGCTGAAGATCCACCATGTGCACTCGGGAATACGGGGGCATGTAAAATCCGTGGACCCTGAAGTCCCGCGGCAGTTCCGAGGGTACCGGAGGGTGGATAATTTGGCTTTTCCTTCACTCTTAGGCCAAAACAGACGGTGGCGTACTTGTGGTGGCGCCCCCTGGTGTCATCCGAATACATAATGAGCCAAGTCGTACTTCCACCGCTGTGTTGCTCATCCATAAAATGGAAGATGCTCCTTATTGCCTTAATTCCGGGTCGATCTGTGAACAACAAGAGCAACATAACCTAATTCTAATATTTAATTTTCCAGGAGAAAACATTTACAGGCGTAAGAGGCTATATTTATCAGATTTACATAAATTTTTAGATACTGGCTAGCATTTATAAAGTGTGGTAAAGAGGAAAATGGCCCTCTCAAAGTGAAAGAAGTTTTGATGCTGTAAAAAATCTAAAGTTAAAATAACTATGAAATGAGTAAAAAGAGCAAAAATACAACATAAAAGTGCATTATGGTGAGGATCCACACCCTTCATTTGTTGTAAACTTTTGTCGAAAGGTTTTTACGCAGGTCGACGGGAACTCTCACCAGTAGTGACACGCGAAACTCGTCAAATATCACTAATATCACCAATTTGTCGCTAGATTTGGCGTATCACTTTGGCGACACATTTTTTTTTGCGTGTCTTCTTCATTTGTATTCCGCTTTAAGTTGAAATTTTGCAATTGGATGAGACGTGAAACTCGCCAAATATCACCAATATCGCCAAGTTGTCACTAGATTTGCCTTATCGTTTTAGCACCATTTTTTGCGTACACATTTTCATTTGTGTTCCGATTAAAGTTGAAATTCTACCTTCATCCCTACAAAACAAACGCACGATCCATAGGACTTTAATCGGAACCGTTTATGTATACAAATATGCACAGTTACGTGTAAATGTGATGTACTATTCATTTTTAACAGTCAATATCGTAAAAATACGAATACAATATGTTGCTTAGACCGGACTTCAAAGGAAATGTTTGAAATTTATATAAAGTGCATTTGAAAATGTTTCATAAAAACATTTACAAAATATGTATGCATAAATTAAAGTGTACTTAAAGGTAACACATATTTTGAACTGTATTTGAAAATATAAAAAACTAGGATTGTTAACATAAATGCATTTCGAAAACTTATCTTTTAACCACTGAGAAACATAATTAATTTTTCTAATTGTTCAAACGCGTTTTTTAATTTTTTATTTTTAAGGACGATAAATCCCTGCACTTTTTCTTAAGAACGATAAATCCTTGCGATGGAAAGAATGTGCCCACTTCCCAAAAAAAAAAAAAAAAACGTATTTCCCTTTAAGAATTGTCAATATAAAATTAATATGATTTCATTGAGTTTTACATTCAGTTTATGGGGGAAGCGATTTATTGAATTTTTTCTTGTTTGAAGCACTGCTTTAGTCGAAATACATTTCTTCACAGCACAGTGAATATGCACTGGTAAGCCTCTAGGGTAATATCAACTTCATCAATAACTAGCCTTACTGCCAATAAATATAAAGTGTGAGAGAATGTATAAATTAATTTTAAGTTCGATATTTTACATCCTGCGTACAAGCATACAGACTCACAGCCATGCAATTCAGTTTAGATCTGGGGCAGCCACTTGTTTGAGTCGCTCCGACCCGTGCTCCGAATATTTTTAATAGATTATGTCATGTGTCCCTTTTTTCAGTTCATTGGAAATCTTTATATGGTAACAAATTAAACTTTAAAAAAAAGAAAGAAATCGGAGCAGTGCTCCCGCTCCACGCTTCGCTTCCGATTATTGGAATTTTTTTCTAATGGCAGATTCATAAACAGCTATAGCAGGTTACATGTGTTACGAACAAAAGAACACAAAATGGATTAAAAAAACAAAAGCTGTAAGAAGTGTTCGTTGAGATGTACGGAGTAAAACTAGATACAAAGTAGCACAAACAATATAAATGGACTGTATTAATATTTAATCCAACACAACACGTAAATTTGAACTCTGAGATACACTAAGAGAAATGTGGCGACAAATTCGAGAAGAACACAGACGCCGACTAGGGCCGCAGGAATAGCATTGCATCACATAACTGCGGACTCGGTTTTTACCTTTTCTTTTTATAAAGCTTTCATCAATGTTCGTGACGCATTCTGGCGCATTAACAAGAATATTACAAAAATGTTGTACAAGCTTTACAAAAATTTGCATACCTGTTTAAGTTTTAAAATTTATACCAGGGTTTTTTTTTTTTTTTTTTTTTTAGCAAAAAATTGTAAAAAAAAAATTAAGAATTATTCAAATCAAGCGTTTTAAACGAAATTAGTTTTTTTTCTCCCCAACGTGGAGGCATTTGCCTTTTCGGCATCCGCCCTTTTCAAAGCCACTGGTATTGCTGGCCATTTGTGAAGGGTCAACCCGTAATTTTATATACTCGAATATATATATATATATGTGTGTGTGTGTGTGTGTCATAGTAATTTAACGCCTTTTTAAAAAGAAGTAAAGAGCAATGGAGCTCCGAGATTTTGCTCGAAAATGGAGGGGACTACTATTACTATTTTTTTTTAATTTTACAATATTACCCTTATTCTTCAAGCATCTTAGCAGCAAAGCATCATTCATTCAATAGAATTCATAATAATCGTGAACCATTCTGTGTTTCTATTTTTAAAAATAGTATTTTAGATAGTTTGCTTCAATTTAATAGATCCCACACAATAAATAATTCAGAATGACAGTGTTTAAAACAACAATTGTTAGAATTTAGATTATGTATCCTTAACGTTTCATCCATGTATCTAATAGCTTAAGGTTTTTCCTTCTAAAATATTTTTTTATCATAGAAGTTTTCAATAAAGATATTTGATTAAAATAAAAAGTGTTTGTTTTTAGTAATGGTGTGATCATATGCTTTTGCTAAATGGGTAAAAATATTTCAGACTTTTTCATTTATAAAATAGAAAGCTGATTGAAGTACACTCAATGTAAAAATGAAGTACACACAACTGTTACTTTTTTCCAGCTTTCAACAGCAAAATATTTCAAATTAAATTTGTTCATTTTCTTTTTATGAGTGTACTATTATTCCTGGTAGGGTTAAGCTTCATTTGAGTCATGCATTTGTATTAAAATTTGTTTATCATTATTATTATTAAAAAATATTTATTGCTGTGAAAATAGCTTAAAGTGTGTTTTGCATATTGATTAACATGCCATATTGTTTCTATGAATGTAACATAATAAATATCCAAAATATTTAAGGTATTTTTTAAAAAATAAAAAAAATCTGATTTAAATTTAAAAAATCTGATTTTTTATATTAAAACAAAATATCACGAGCCCTGAGCATGGAGCGGAACAACTCAAAAAAACGGCTTCTCCAGATCCCTGATATGAAGTACAAATGACTTGCATTTGAGGAAAAAATAATTTCTGAGAAAAATATCATAACTGGAGGGAATCGGATTGTAACATTTTTCTGCATGTATATTGTTACGCGTTTTGCGTCTTCTCTCTTTAAACTTCAATGACTACTTCCTTTTACAAAAACACGCAGCAATTTATTTTACAATCTATTTACACTATATACAAATTTCTCATAAACATATCTCTCGGAGTTCGCACATTACCGTACGACTAACGGTAATACCGTATTTCTTAACCAAAATACGAAAAGAACCAAGCATGAAGCTTGCAGCACAACGGCTCAGACTTTTATCAGGCACTCGGCCAAAGTCTCACACGTAACTGAACTCACCGAACTCCACACTCACTCTTACCTTCTCGCCGGAGCTTTTTATATACCATCACGGATCACGTGACAGACCATTCTAGAAATTTCCATTAAAGACTAGAATTGTCTATCACGCGTTTCGAGATGGCGCCAAGCTTGGCGAGAAACAACATCGGTACCCCAAAATTCGTAACATTATACAGTAAAACGGGTGTAAAGTTGGCCACCTGTGTACTTTGTCAGCCATTTTGTCAGGAACAGAATTAGCATCATATTTTATAATGTAGGGGAACCTTTGTCCACCTGTCTATATTGACCACTTATGTAAGCCACATTTGGGTGGGAGCATTATAAGAAATCCCTTTGTAAGTTGACCGCCTAATAAGTAATATATTTGTTTATCTAATTTTGCAAAGATTAAAAAAACTTAAATGACTTCTCCAGGATATTTTTCATGCTATAATGTTAGACCAGTATTTGTTTGGATGGATGGAACATCGATATAAAGTTTGTCTAAAACTTTTGTAAGTTAACATAATGGGACAACAATTATGAGGACTGTTTTATTCTTGAAATAAGTTTCTTTTTTCTTTTATCTGATGTAGCCATTTCGAAAAATGATGTATTTTTAGGAAATCTTTACTATCAAATAAGTAACTTAATTAATTAATAAGATATTGATCTTTATTTTTGACTAAGTACTATAAACTTAAAGTTGTAAAGGATACATTGTCAGTCATTCATATTTAATTTCTCTAATAATATTTTAGAAAATTGTGAAAAAAAAAAAAAAAAATTCATTACTATTTTAAAGTAACGTTATCACATGAAGCTATATTTCAATCAGTTACAAATGAATAAATGCATAGCGTAAGAAATGACAAAAAGAAAGAAAAATCTACACCCTCTGTAAGTTGGCCACCTGTCTAAGTTGACTACTAAAGTATTTCACCACAAGTGGTCAACTTACGCAGGTTTCACTATATATATATATTATATATATATATATTAAATCGTACCTTAGTAGAACGGTCAGAGGCCGTGGTAGCCTAGTGGTTAGCACATCGGACTTCCGCCTGGAAGGTCACGTGTTCGATACCCGCTGAAGGCCCACCATGTACACTTGGGTATACGTGCATGTAAAGTTCGTGGACCCTACTATCTCGCACCGTGCGCAAGCAATCCTAAGGCCTCGGCTAACAGGTAGGGGTCTGCTGGAGAAAAGTAGACTGGTAAGTTGTAAGACGCAGCAATAAAAGTAAATCATGAGCAAAATATTTTTTGCATTGCTTTGGTATTTCTAGTAAAATTTTACGCAGTTGAAAAAAAAAGAAAGTTTTTACTTAAAACAATGCTCACATTTTACGTACTAAAATGAAAAAAAAAAGTTTATACCAACTTTTTTTAAAATTTAAACTGTTCTTGTTTAACACATAATATTTTACCTTTTGTGTTAAAGATAAAACAGGAAAAGTCTCTGCTGACCATTATTAATGCAATAATGTTCAAAAGGAAAAGAAGCGAAAAATAATACATAAAAAGATATACATAATAAATATATTTCAAAATTTTCTATTTGAAAACCTCAAAAAATGGGCCTTAACATTAACAAAAAAGGATAATAAAATTATCTTTGTGATTCAGCTTAAAAAAGTATTTTGTTTGACCCCAAAAATAAGTTATTAAAAGTAATTTTGCACGCTTCGCATTAAATAGTATTAAGATAAATTAGTAGTTTTTACGAAAAATGTGCCTATTAAAGTTTTTAATATTTAGGTGTAGAATATTCATTTGAATTTCAGTAAACAGTAAAACATTGAATATTTCAAGAAAATATCGTCTGTTGACGTTGAAAGTTACTATAATTATGTTTAAGAACGCACTTATCCAACCATTTTTTCTTTTCTTTAATTTCTTGCGGTTAAAGATTTATATTTAATTAAATTTAATCAGCTTTAAACTTTTTTATTTTGCTTTTATCTTTAAAGCAGACAATTACTTGTTGAAAATTTAAATTATTTTAGAGCGATCGTCTGTCACAGAAATAAAGATGGAAGATCACACTTATTAAAAAAAAATAATGGCAATAAAGGGGGAAAAAATGCAAAATTGCTGTTCTAAAAAAATTTCATTGTGTGAATTTGCTTTTGTACGTTAAGTTATTGTATGTTGTCCTTCAACTGTACGGAATAAATACATGAAAATATGTCTAAAGGTAAATTATTTTCTGTTTTGTTTGTAAATTTATTTCAATGAAGTTAATTAAGCTTTAGAATTTATTTAAGTCTTCAATTCTTATTTGTTTAAGAATTTTTTTCGGCGTATGTTAGACGTCAGGCTTGATCTTCCGTCACTTGCGTACGTTGCACAAAAATGTCTACTCAAACTCTAACGACCCTGCCTTACAACGAGTTATTGCGTTATAACGATTTTTGAAAGATAACCGACTTTCGCTTAAGACTATCTTATTTCACATTCACTATAGTGACCGTGCAGAATCACAGCTCTTGATATAACGGCCATCAGAGCTGCAAATTGGGAACGGCGCATTTTCTCACGCAGAAGAAGAAACAAATGTTAACTTTATTTTTAAGAAATGACAACCCCCGTTTTATTAATGGAATGTACTCGTTCTTTTCAACATGACGATCGCACTTTTCCTTTTGAGCAAAAACTGCAATCTTCATTGTTATATCATACATACGTAAACAGTTCATACATATTTTTAAAAATCAATTTGCTGGAATTCTATTTCACTTATAAACAATTATTCATAACTTATGTTTAACGATGTATTTAATGTTGTAACTACTTCAAATTATGTCATGAAAACATTTTTTTTATCATATTTCATATAACTTTTAATTCGTTTAAAGTCGAAACTTCAATTAGATACTAGAGATGTAATGCATTTTCTGCTGTATGCTTACTTCGGGATTTTAAAATAATGTTTCCATCAATATGAAGAATTATTTGAATATTATTTCCCTCTTCATTTGATATAACATGGGTTGACTTACGCAGGGTACCTTACAATTTATAATTCCTTGATTATTGAGATAACTGTTTTGTGGAATATTTACAGGCACACGTGTGTGTATATACATATATATATATATATATATATATATCAGTGGCGTTTCTAGCAGGGGTGTCAGAAGGGGCGGTATTTTGGTGTATTTTTCTTAGATAGTGTAATACGTTTTAATACCATTAGTAAAATTGTATATAGTATAATTCAAGCATATGTATCTTTCAAAACCTCTTTATATCATCTTGGGTTACACACCCCAAAAGGGTGTCCTACGGGTGACCCCCCCCCCCATCCCATACTGAAGGTATTGCTGATATATAAAGCTGAATTTCGCTTGCGATAACAAAACTAGTATTTCCTTCCAATTAATTTGATTATAGTCTGTGTAATTAAAATCGGCGTGTCAAGGTCACACACTCAACCATTTCCCCTTCTGGTCGTCATGGTTTCTGTGCTAGAAACTTTTTCTCCACTTGGTTTGGCGAACATAAGTAAGTTTGCTGTTTAAGTTATAATAATAATAAGCGAATTCAAATCAGATTTATTTCTCAATGGGAAAAATAAATTGCGTCAGATAAAGTAATCAAAAATTTTGAACCTATCTAAGTCTTATTCTAATATTTTTATGTGTTTCAGAAAGCTATTGTATACCTAATTTATCGTA
The DNA here is from genome assembly GCA_038502835.1 of Octonoba sinensis. NCBI lineage: Eukaryota > Metazoa > Arthropoda > Arachnida > Araneae > Uloboridae > Octonoba > Octonoba sinensis. Next base: position 182,094,996 of record CM076599.1, read on the forward strand.
TTTTATATTTTGTAAATGTTAAAATCTTATCTAAGCATTCTTGAATTAATTTATGAGAAATTTAATTGCATTTACTTAGCATCAAAAAGAAATAAATGGAAAATAAATTTTTCTCATTAATTTTTATCAATTATTATAAAATTTTGAATCGGAAGTGTAGTAATGCAATTGCCTTAACTGCAGTACAAAAAAAAAAAAAAATCTGGCGCTGTTATCTTTTCTGCAGCTGCCATGGCAACGCAGTAGGAAACGCGACCTTGATGCGCCTATTCTAATTACACAGACTATAAGAAACTACTTTTTCACATTCTAAAATACAAAAAACGTCAACTAATATCACCTAGTTAGAAATATTGAAGAGCCAAACAAAAACTGCAACACAATGCTCTTTTCTGTCAGTCAAAATAAAGAACAATAAATGTTTAAGTTCCGCTTCAACTCATATATTTGAGTTAGATTTCATATGTTTCAATACATTTTTCTTAAAGAATCAAAACATTTTGAAGATTTGTTTTTAACAATTTTTCGAACTCCCTCTAAGTACTTTTTACTTCCACCGGCATTCGAGAAATGCTGAATTTTCAGTTTTTTATATCTTTCACTGGACACTTCCTAAAAGTCCGCTTTATATTCTCGCAGTGTTGCGTAAAACAGGAAAGGGAGAATTCGTTTGGTATGCGCTCTGCGAGTTCGATTCTCAGGTTTATTTCCGACTTTTGTAGAAGATTCATTGCAACACTGACAACGGAATGCGATTCCTTTTTTCCCCAGAATCTACTTCTCTAAAAGTGCGGGCGAAGATATGCGGCAAAAGTGATTTCCGTGACTTGAATTTGAATGAAAATTACTTCAAATTGCCCTGAAAAGCCATCAGGCAATATGTGCATGATTTGATTCAACAGGGAGTTTTTAGAAAATTCCAGTATTTTTTGAGGCCTTAAAAACTGCTAATCTTATATATAAGCGGATGAAGTGTCTGTCGACGATAGCTTATTGGTTGTTTGCGTAACTTTAATGCAGTTGCCATTGTGGTAACACATGTCAAATATACTAATAATCAAAACATTTCTCTAGCATTTTGAAAATCATTTTCCCCTTTGTTTTTCAACCGATTTTCGTAATTTTATTTTGTTTACTAAGTATTGACGAATTTTAGTTATATCGATTAAAACATTTGGAAACAATTAATTATTAGTTGATTATTTTCATTTTTCTTTTGTCAGGCAAGCCTCATTTACAAATTATTGTAACGTTGTATTGTGATAGATAGCAGATGGCAACATGTCTTCGTTGAGTAAATTATTAACTTATAAATATTAAACTCATTGTTGAAAAGTGTGTTGATATTAAAAACAGTAATATTAAAAACAATTATAATAAGAGTTGGAGTGAAGGCTTCTCTGAAAATAATTGAGCGCAATTGGCCCCGCGGCGACACTGATTTACACTACGTTTGCTTTAAGTGAGGATGATCAAAACAAACTCTACGTCATAATCTCCAAATTTGATGAATGAAACTTATATAATTATATAAATAACAAAATGTTTACAGTGCTAAATTTACTCATTACGTTCGAATTTCTACTGCTGGGCGAACTCTATCATGAATAATTGGATCATCTGCTTTCTGTCAGAAATCTTCTTTTTTTACGTGAATACTTCTTTAAATTTGCTACAATACGAGAGCAATCCAAAAAATCTAATGATAACAAAATCGGGGATACAGTTTGGCGTTGTAGTTTCGAATATATATTGTATATGCAAAATTAAGTAATACCACTGGATAGCTAAAGGATCAAGGAATTCATTACAATGAGCGAGAACAGTGACGCGGGGGTAAAGAGGGGAGCGCCGCCATTTTGAGGTTATTTTAATGTGTACCGAAATGTGGAATTAGTAATAGCTTTTGACTCGTAGAAGCTACGATGTTCGTTTAAGTTTTAATCATCAGCTATCGTTTAAATCTATCGATTGTATATACGACATTAGTTTAAAGTAGTGACAATGAATATAATAAGGTGTTAGAATAAAAAAAAATATCAAAAACATACAGATAATGCCGGCTTGTACGCGTCGAAAAGTCAAAATTATAAAGTTATTAATTAATAAAGTTATATTGTAACACACTAGTTATTTGTTTCCTTGCTGTTATTCTGAATACATAAATAAAGATATTTTATTTAAAATATATAATCCGTTACATAAACGTATTTACGTACAACACACGGCAGTGTCCATGACACAGCCATACCCAAACATTTTTTTCTCAAATACTGCGAGATAATAACATCACAAAAACACTTGAAAATGTAAACAACAAAAATAAAGTTAAGCTTACTGACAGATGAAACACTATTTACATTTAACTTCGATTTAATCTCCTTTTACAGAATATCACAAAGGGATTAATGTAAAATTGGTATTTTTTATTTTTTTATAAAGTAAGGTAAATACCCCGGTGGTGGACACAGTTAAGAAAATTTTCGTACTCTTTTACGTGGCAACATTTTTTCAAGGGACTTATATCAATATTTGCATATTTAGCTTCATCGCCAACTATTTCTCTAAAAATTAATTACCTATAAAATGTCATTTAATGAAAAATTAAGATTTTTACGTCAAATTTACTAAACGCTTCTTTTGTATCTATAGTGAACATTTATAAGACACGTATTTGCATTAGTAGTGGACAGAAATGAATATCATCTATTTTATGCTGCTAACTTGGAGAAATCATTTCAAAAATGACTAAGAGACCCTTCATAAATGATGTCACGCTTTTTTCCCATATATTTTCCCCAAATCCCTAACCTTCTTATCGATCGGCTTTAGTAAAGAGCTGAAAATGTGACCGTTGTGGAGGCAGCTATTAAATATTATGATTCACGTACTTGCATAGATGTTCCACGCCAACTTTAGTTCTATTAACCAGCACTAGGAATCGTTCGCTATAGGCTCTGATAATTTCATTCAAGTTTAATGTTACATTCGCTTATTTTAGGAGCTTGAAGATCTAAGTGTCCACTACTAGAGCAGTGTCCACTACCTGGAAGGTCGCGCGTTCGATACCCACTGAAGACCACCATGTATACTTGGGGATATGTGCATGTAAAATCTGAAGACCCCACTACCTCTCCCCGTGCGTAAGCAATCCTAAGGCCTCGGCTAACAGGTAGGGGTCTGGTGGAGAAAAGTGTCCACTACCTGGGCCGTGGTAGCCTAGTGGTTATCACGCCGGACTTCCACCTGGAAGGTCGCGCGTTCGATCCCCGCTGAAGACCCGCCATGTACACTTGGGGATACATGCAGGTAAAACCCGTGGACCGCTACCTCGCCCCGTGCGCAAGCAATCCTAATACCTTGGCTAACAGGTAGTGGTCTGGTTTAGAAAAGTGTCCACTACCGGGTCATTTACCCTTAAATATCTCCAAATACTATTCCTCCGTTAACACATTTATGCTTTACTCACATACTACTTTGCAGGTGTGAATGTACAAATTGTATTTGTTTTAACAACGTTAACGTTCAATAATTTTATAACGGTATATTAATTTCGTAACTTTATAATTTTAATAATTACAGAGGTTTCCTTATAAATAATTAGTGTTTATTAAATATATGCAATATGATATAAAAATCAATCTGCTTCAGCAAAAATACAATACAATGTAAAGTGTATTGAGGAAATATGTAAATACTTCTAAATTATGCAGTATTGAACTATTTGAAGATGAAAAATAGCCGGCAGGGTGGCGTAATGGTAAAGCGCAGGCCAAGTCCGCAGGATCAAACCCGGCTCAAGTCGGTAGATGGTCAAGATGCAAAAAATCGCCTCCATGTCGTATGATCATGCGGCATGTTAAATATCCCTTGAGTATCTGTTTGGCGTGGATACTCGCGGCTAAATTAAATTCCTAGTGCAGTTTCGCATCACTTAGAGCTCAGGTGCCGCCATAGAGGGAAACTGAGCGTCATAAATTGCGGCAATGTTATCACTCGTCGTGGCGCCGCCGAAAGAGTTGGTACCAATCTCTTGGAACGCACTACGTCTGTAATGGTTAAGAACCAATCAGACGCAGTTCATTAGAAGTAAAAAATAATAATTCTGCATTTAATAGTAAATTATTTTTCAATCATTTTTATTTGTATAGACAAATAAAGCGGATTAAACTTTCTGACAAAAATTTTTTTCCAAATAAGGATGACAATGACAATACTTTGAAAAATAGCTTTCAAGTATTCGTATAGTACTAAACAAAATAAACATTTATTATCTTTTCTATATATTTTTATTCCTTACTTGTTTGTGTTACTTTCGTTTATTTTGCATTTTTCTTTATGTTCTCGCTACTTTAGAAAATTTACAAAAAAAAAATAAACGAAGAGATTATTTAGTGTTTAACTACATAAAATAAATAGTAAAATCTTCCCTCTGGGTATTAATTAGGATGAAGTAGGAACAAAATATTCATAAAAATAAACAATGTTCAAAAGGCTTTTAAGAAGGGATTAAGCACCACATAAAAGGAAAAAAAAACAAGTAAGGGTATTTCATTTTCATTTGAATTTGTAAAGAAGTAAATCTTGTACATACGAAACAAAAACTAGATGTGAGATCTATAGTGATACGAAACTAAAATTAGACTGATATCAATTTTTAATATGGTGGGGAAATTTAATGTGGATACACCAAATAAACTTGCGCATCAGCACGTTTTACATACATATAAAGCTCAAAAATTTCCAAATCAGTTTTAACCAGACATTGAAATATTTGACCAATAAATTATAATTAAACCTTGATTAAGCTGAAATATATCAAATTATGGAGGAGTAACAAAATATTCATTTATTCATTATCATGTGTATTTTGCTCAATCATTAACAACCTTTGAAAAAGAAGAAGAAATAGGGTATTTTACTTTCATCATGTAAAGTAAAGGAAAACAAATCAAAAATGAAATAAAAATATTTATTCAAAAAAAGAGGAAGAAGAACGTTGTACGCTAATAAAATGCTTTAAGTCTTAAATAACAAGCCTTAACTGGTAACCATTTCCCAACGTACACAGAACAAAACATCAACCCAAACAAACTCAACCCTATTTTCCCCCTGTTGAACCAAAAAGAGTTTCATTTCCTTATCTTACATATAGAGCTTAACAGCGTCAGCTAGAAAGTGAAAGTCACAGTTTATGAACTGAACATAAATAAAATAAAGATAATAAATGTCTGCTCGCAAAAACGCAAAAATTTTCGAAACAAAAAGTATCTACACATATATAAATAATTTATGAAGAGAGGCTTGGAAACAAAATTCCTCATTCTTTATCTTGCAGTTAAGTAATAACATTCGTACTAGTTTAATTTTACTCTGCTTTATATTGTTGAAAGACAGATTTGCTCTCAATATGCAGTTATCAGGAACATCGACTTAATAAAAGCTCTACTTTTTTATTATCATATCCTTATGACAAACGAAAAAAATGTGCACATAATGCAATAATATAACTAAGTTGATTTCGAACAAAGGTTGGAGTAAGGACTTCAACCGTGAAATCATAATTACAAGTTGATTAAATTTTGATGGGGTAAATGACAGAACAGCATTCAGACTTGTATCTTCGCGAATTTCTAGGTTTGCCAAGCGTTCAATTATCTAGATTGAGTAAAGAAGGGAAATTACTCTAGGGCAATGCAAAGAAAAAGACATAGAGTAGATCGTTTCGAAAGAATCAGATTTTTATTTTATGCATAATATATGACATACGGAGTGTGGAGAAAAATTGTTAAAAACGTTCTGAATTAATAAAACACATGATGTAGAGGTGTGCTTATTTCATGTAGGTCTTCTTTCGTGATGTTTAAGTACTCTTTGGTTGAATGTAATTGGATGTAATTTATTTTTGTCAAAGAATATTTTATTTTTCTTCTTCTTTTTATATTTATTCATTTAAAAAAATGTTACATTTATTAAGAAGCACACATTTATGGAAATTTGGAATTTTCAAGAATTCTGCTCCTATTTTCCCTGTAAGTAATGACTCATTTTTAGATTAAATTTCAGATATTTTCAGTCATTATCAGCAAAACAACCCCACATATTTTCTTTTTATTGTTACTTTTAGATTTTAAAGCATATTCTGTCTAAAATGTACGTAACAATTCTGATTTTTTTTTTTTTGCTGAACGCATTTAACAAACTGATCTGAATGTTATAATATATCTGGTACTGTAATTGCTGTACGAAGATGTTGAATTTTAATTTAGTACTAGGCGTGCCGTCCGGTGTTGCACCGGGCTAAAAAAATAAAGAGAACGATTCTGAAATAATGCTAATAGTCCGTGTCAAAATACTAATAAGTACATATAAGGTCAAAAGTTCATTGAATCCTGAGAATAATACTCCCAAAAAGTCTTTTTTTTTTTTTTGTAAATCGATTTTTATGCTAAGCAACGGCCTTTGCGCAAGACTAAATAAGAGCAACACTCCTTAAAAATCATAGATTAACTGTTTACAATGCTCCCAAAAAGTAATTTTTTTTTTCGCGTTCGATTTTTGTTAAGAAACCGTTGTACGCCCGCCGCTGCGCGAGCTTAAATACAACACGGCATTGAGATTATTTATTATCTATCCATGCACAGACATACAGACTGTAACCGATATTAATAATAGAGAAATTCAAAAAAATCGCATTAGAATAAGGACAATTAATTATTTTCCTTTTTCGTTTTTAAGCCATTTGCGTTTCATGCATTCGGAATAATTAACACAATCTTTAAAAGTCCCCGTGAAAATACGAAAAATAATTTTTATTAGATAGCAGACGATAAATAAATGAAAAAGAAAGAAGGATTAAATTTAACGGAGATTTCACATACAAGCGAAGCCTCACTCTAAATGCTAGAGAGACATTGATTATTAGTATTGTTGACATTTGTTACAACAATGGAAAACGCATTGATTTTAATTCACACGGCAGCTGTATTATATATTGTTGGAACGATGCAACAAAGCAAAAATAAAATAAAACTTGCAAAAAATTGCGTTTTTACTTAATATCTCCGCAAACTTAGCTATGATGGCGTGACCAAGGGAAATAGGGATTCATTTATATATATATGGATGAATTTTCATTTTGAATCTATTGTTCGCTACACTGTAAACATTTTGCGCTTAGTAACGACTAGCGTGCCTCTAGTAATAAGAATGACGACAACTGAGTTTACCAGCTTTAACTTTTTACCAACGCGCCTGCGCATCGCCGCTTTTACGGCGCCTCTTGGCGATGCGTAGGCGCTGTGGTAAAAATATGGCGGCGGGGAGCATGCGCAGTAGCCGTTGTCATCACTCTTACGACTTGAGGCACGACCATTTTCGGTGTTACTAAACACAATTTTTGTTGTTCAGTTTTTGTAAACTTCAAAATGATTCATTTTTGATTTCCTTTAAGGTGACCGACTACCTTCGGAACAAATTTTTTTAAAAACTATAATTTCTGCACATGTTTTATACTTTTTTTTAAAATAATGATTTATGAATATAAACATACTTTTAAAAAATCCAATGTACTGTAGTTTCTGAATGAGTGGGTAAAATGAGGACAATTTAGTTAAATTTTATCAAATCGTTGCAATATTAATTATTTTCAGCCATTAGTTACAAGTAACAATGATCTTCAAAATAAACTAAAATGAGAGAAAAATATTAAAATTTATGAAAATTACAAGGACAAATGTATGCTAATGGATCGTTTTTCCAAATTTTTAAGGTGCAATCCGCATGAAAACCCTTGTAAATAAAAAAATATTTTATTTGCATTAAAAATTGTAGTTCATATGATAGGTGATACTATTTGAAACAAACACTGAAAATTTTGTGAGAATACATTTGATTATGTTTTCAGATATCACGATAATGGTAAATGGGTTTTGTGAAAAAATAACTTTCGAGAAAATTGCAGTTGAAATTTACAGTTCGTTCAAAAACAAGCTGGAATTACATGAGGAGTAGCAGGCGATATGTTTTATAACAACTATAACTTTTTTTCTAAAGCACATAGAAGAAAAAGGAAAACAGTTTTGGAAAGAGAAAAGTTCAAAGTATTAGAAACGGAAATAAAAAAAAATTTCAACCTTGAGGTCAAAAATCGGTGTTTTTGAGGTAGTCGGTCACCTTAAGTTATTTGTATGCGTCTGTCTAAAAAAATATAAACAGTAAATTGTTTCCTAGCACATGAAGTTTAACTCCATTACGTATCGAAATGTCATTGCGATTGCTCATTTCTACGAAAATAGAATAAATAGCCAATCGTAATGAATTTTGATACGTAGATGAGTTCACGAAGCTCATAAGCTAATAAAATAATTTTTATAAAAAAAAACAGAACCGACTTCAAATTATAAATTGCGCTAAAAAGTGAAAAATAAATTCATTTTTTAAACAGCATCGATGTGACTTTTAAACATAGTTTTAGAAGTCATTGCAAAATTAGGATAGATGATGAAATCTTTTGTAATCATGAATCAATTACGAATACATATATAGTCCCAGAATTAGCAACAGATCCAATATGAAGTAGAAAATGGTGTAATGGTCATTAGACGCGTAATTTTGCACCGACATCTAAAACTGTGTTTAAAAGTCACATCGATGTTGTTTAAAAAATTAATTTATTTTTCACTCTTTAGCGCAATTTATAATTTGAGGTCGGTTCTGTTTTTTTATAAAAATTATTTTATTTTATTTTTTTAGTGTAAATACATTTTCTATATAAATACTCTATTTTTTTTTTTAATCCATATCAAAGGGAAAACCTTCTTTGAATAAATGTCAGTAAAAAATAATCATTTGTAGGAAAAATTCCGTTTTGAAGTCGATTTTAGCAAACAAACCGATTGGATTTAATTTTTGCCTCAGAGAAGCCTTCAGTCAAACTCTTGCTGTAATTGCTTTTAATATTATAGTACAATGGCAACAAACACTTTTTAAACAATGACTTTTATATTTATTAATAGTTTTCCCAACAAAGAAAAATCAAGCCAAGCCTTTCCAATTAAAATAAAAAATACTTATTTTTCACCCGTAACGTTTTTTCTAAAAAACAAATGTAGTCAAATTGATGTGCGATATTTGAGTTAAACGGCCTTCTATCTATTAAAGCAAAAGTCATCAAAATCGGTTCATTTAGTCAAAAGTTATGGATGAAAAACCATAAAAATGACCCTATTTTGGCCCATAACTTCTTTTCTAATTATCGAATATGGTCAAACAAAGATACGGGACCTATGGGAAACCACCCTCGATCAAAATCATGAAAATCGGTTCATCCGGTGGGAAGTTATGAGAGGACAAACAAAAATAAAAAAAAAAACGACATACATGCAATATGAATGTATAACCTCCTTCCTTTGTGAAGTCGGTTAAAAAAAACATTCCTTTCTCTGTATTTTTAGACAGAATTTTTAAATGAATAATTTTCAACTTTACTCGAACTGAACACCAAAAATAGTGTTCAGTAACGTCAAAAATGGTGTTCAGTAACGCCAAAAATTGTGTTTAGTAACACAGAAATGGTGTTCAGTAACGCCAAAAATTGGCGTTCAGTAACACCAAAAGTGGTGTTCAGTAACGAAAAAAGTGGTGTTCAGTAACAGCAGAAATTTATACAGGGTAGCTGCATGAAATCTCGATGTATTCCTTTTCTACAGAGATATTCAAATACTTTATTTCAATGCCTGTTTAGAGCGAATTCACTCAAAAAAGAAATTGAAATTTGAGGCGGTGAGAAGCAAACGGATGTAAGTGACTAAAGTATCATTTTGAGTAAAACTCGTTTGACGTTGAATTCCTATACAAAATTCCAGAGGTTCTTCGTGTAAATATTTTTTATTTTTATTTTAGAGTCCTATATGTATGTGTTAGTTTAAGTATGAAGTGTTAAGTGTTTCTGATGATTAAATTTGGCGTAGGATTTAAAAAAAAAAGCTTATTTTCACTTGCACCCCTTTGCTTCTAACTAGTTAACTTACACCCCTTTGCCACTAAATGAAAAACGTGTCTTGTTCACGCAGTGATAAAGATCGTTTGTTACTGATATAAACTTTATTAAAAACGGCATAATATAAATTTCGAATAATTATATTTATCAACAAACTAAAAATCATTGACATTAGACAAATTGCTGAAAACAAAACAAGACAAAAATAAAATCTGAAGACGATTTAACTTTCATTTTTATTATTATTTAGAATTATTTTCCTATTTTTTTTCTTCTTCTCCGCTTTAAGTTTTGTAAATAGATCGTCTGCATTGCGTATTTAAACTAACTGAAAAATCAAACAATTTCATTCAGAGGCAAACAGATGTAAGTGCACTTGCATCCCTTTGCCGCCAAACGGAATGCCGCTTTTATTTAGTGAATTTTTTAAACCACGTTTTTTTGCAGAACCTGTCAAATCTACCATAAAATCTCTATCCCACAAAACAGAAGGATGTTAAATTTTTCATTTACACTAGCTATCTCAAAATTTTCATTTTGGTCACTTACACCCCTTTGCTTCTAAGTGCCGGATTTCAAGATTTTTAAATCGATGTTTGAGTCGTCCATGGAATATCCAGCAAATGTAGATGCAAAAGTATACTCCGACTACAAAACTAAGTAAATTATTATTACGCTAAAAGTGAACTCGCGACTAACCGCCATATTCACCGTCAACCTAACTCCACGCATGAAACCACGAGATCCGTTAACTCGGAGTTGGGGCTCAGCGCTGCGAAGTTAAAAATCGGTATTCACGGAGGAAAATCAACCTGGGGTTTTCCAACCACGAAGTTAGACAACTCGACGCCATGTGCGAACGTACGCAATCCCGTTATTGGTCAAAACTATCACATGATTTTCTTCATGCTTTTTCGCCGCGCAGTGTAGTACATTTCGTTTCCCGTTTTTTAAAATTCCCGTTCTCTGCGATAAAGCGATGAATAAAACACGAGTGGTTTTTAGCCTGTTTGAGACGGTATTATTTCTGGCACTCGTGTAAAAAATTTAAAAATATTGAAAAGTAAAGAATCCAATAAAATTTCCCTCGGAAAATGAAAAAATATATATATTTAACGAGGAGGAAATTATAACTAATTTTATCATTGTAATATATCTCTTTCCGACATTCGAAATGTACCATTCACAAACGATGTATATATAATATAGAAATGTATCATTATGAACCAAGCAGTAGTGTATTATTGTATCTTTTAAATTTTTATTTGAATATTCCTTCATTAAATCAAGTCTATTACCAGGGATGCCCACGGAACCCCCCCCCCCCCCCCCCGAAAATTTTCGCAATGTAGCATATATTCCTCCCTGAAACTTTCCTCAACATAACTGTTTCAAAGCCCCCCCCCCAAAAAAAAAAAAAAATCTGGCTATGGCCTTGCATTAAATTTATGAGAGTATTTAAAAAATGCATTTAATTTCAATTATAACTATTGTAAATATTTTATTCTTACAATCACTTCGCATTGGCAAAGTACAGTAAAAATTTTGTTTAAGTCTTACAACTGCATGAAACGGCAATTCAAAATTATGTGATTTTTTTTGGTTAACAAGAACCCTTTTTCTAATGCAAATATGAATTCATTAATACAAATACATATGGCGAATATTTTGACTTTTTCAAAAACCTTGCAGTTTACCTTTAAACACAAAACTGCCATTAGCATTATGGATCCATTTCATATGTCTTTTTTTTTTAAAAGAAGCTTTTCACATATTCAAAACCTTTGTTAAATTTGAAAAAACAAAAAAAAAGAAAAGAAAAGAAAACACAAGCAAATGTAAATTGGTCAATCACATAAAACACATGGTAAAGGTCAACACGTTTATTTTATTCGACATACATAAATCAAAATATTCCACATGAACTTCGCAATCCCAGAAGTAACCTTGGCAAAAAAAATCAGGACGCATGTTAAATGTTCAGTATATACATGTACACTTTAAAGTAGAATAAAAGTATATCAAAAAGCAACAAGGAGAGAGAAAAATGACTAATTAAGTAAAAATACTAAAGATATATTACCCCCCATTGTTTGGTATTTCTGTTCAATTAGGAATCATGATAAAGTTTCAAAATCTTTAATGAAGTAATAGCTCCCGAGAGAAAAACATTATCGGAAACACACAAAAGTGACAAAGAAATCATTGAACAATACTAGTTCATAAAATTAAAACAACTCTAAAGTTGAATTTTTTCTAAGGCCTCTTCAGAAATTCAAGATCGTGTAAGGCGAAGAAAGCTCTAACAACTCAACATATTCCAATTTTCGCAACATCCAGTCCGCCATTGCTAATGTTTACATGTACTGTGCATGCGCTCAAACCTTAACTTTGCTCCGGAGCTTGGTTGAGTTACTCGACTTGGCGTGGTTTCCGGGAACCTGTTTGCGTAGTCAAAGTTGATGGTGAATAGGAAACCCGCGGTAACTCCAGGTTGGAGACCGGTTTCGCGTCAAACCATGAGGTTAGAGTTGACGGTGAATACGGCGGTAAGCCTTTGGATAGTGACCCGCTACACCAACTTAAAACTCAGCCTTTAAGATATAGCTATTTCGATTGAGTCTTCATTTTGCAAATGACCGTTGAAGCAATGGGTCACGTGAGAGGCCTTCCAGTTTCGGACAATCGCCTATGGAAGCAAGAGCTTGCCGTTGGATCCGGTAGTTTTTCGTACACAGATTGGTTTTTCATCTGGTCTTATTCACGTGCTTTGTGTGCCATCTTGCGGTGTCTAGTTCTATAAGGTCAACTTGACTCACCGGTGGGTTGCGACCCAATAAAAGTCAACTCGTGACTCATCAGTGATTCACGGGAAAAGCTGAATACTACAGAATTTAAACAGAGAAACGCTTAATTGTATATAGAAATGCTTAAATGTATTATTCAAATGTTATAAATGCATAGAATTGCAATTATAGCATATGAATAATACATTTAAGTTATTTATAAGTTAAGTTTAAAACCTTTTAAGAAGAAAAATTAAGGAATAATAAGTCTCAATGAATACGTTTACACAATCAAGAAAATGAACAATAAAACCTCTGTAATAAAAAGAAGTCACGTTAAGAAACACAAATAAGCATTAAAATGAAGACATATGCTTCGGAATTCCTTGGAATCCCTTTTGCAATGCAAAAAAAAAAAAAAATGAAGCTTCTAGAATCAAAAACTTCTAACTTGAATATCATATGTTGGCATTTTAAATAAAACTTAAACGTCACAGAGTATTATGAGATTAAGCGTTAAGTTTAAATAAAACTTAACGCTTAATCTCATAATACTCTCAACAATAATATATTCACGTCGAGCTAAGATCAAATACGGAAAAAAGTTTAAAAGAGTAAATCTCTGAACATAAGTTTATCTATAACTCTTAATATGCACAGAATAAAAGAAAAAGTTTTTGTTAAAGTGAACACCACCTGTTTTTTGTTTTTTGTCGGCATCGGTTTTGTAGAAAAGGATTCAAATAAGGGGAACTAGATTTTCGAATTTCTTGCAAAATTGCACAGTTGTGTGACTGCGGCTTTTTCCTACCGGTACTTTGCAATTCAAAACGTTGGCTTTGGGTTTTCAGAAATCCTCTTTAGACTTTGATAAATTTTGAAATTTGTCTGCATTTGTTTGTTTACGTTTGAGGGCGAAATAGCTTTAGTCTGTATTTCTTTATTATATCGCCGGATATTTCTGATTTCCCTGAAGGAACAAAAATATTTACATTCAAACAGCGCTTCAATGGCAAGACATTTTATTAAAAACAATGTTTCAATAATTTCAAATTTTGTATTTCATTGTAAAACTAAGGTCCTGATATACTCTTCAATATCATAATGCAGTTTCTTCGTCTGACGTAATTCAAAAATTATAGGCACTTCGAAAATTTGTGGTTTTTAACGCTAAGCGCGTATTTTGGGAGAGGCAAAATAATAAAAAAAAAAATTTTCGCAATTCTAGTGTGCTGGAAAATGTATGAAAGTAAAATTAAATAAAAATTATAAAAAAACTTCTCTTCAAACGATTAATTTTTAATTCTCAATGTTTTGAAAAAGTGCACGAAAGTAAAAATTAAAAAGTTAGAGGAGTTAATGTAAATCACTACATTCAATACATAGCTTCGGTAATGTATTTATATTAACTGGAAAATATTTTTAAAGGTTGGCTAGGATATGTTTGGAGAATAAAACTATATAGGAAATATCTGTATCTCAGTACCAGACTATTTTCAGACATTGTTTAATTGTACGAAAATGAACCAACAAGGAATAAAGCCTACATATTTTCTAAATGTTGATTATCATGGTCTTGCAGCCAAATTCATATAATAGCTTTGTTACTAAGAAGCAAATTTATCTTTTCAGTTTTAATGCTCAGTTTTTAAAGCATTGATAATGTCACTTACAAAATAATAAATGAACTTCGTGCACAAGTAAGCAGTAAAAAATAATAATTGCAAGCGTATTTAAGCACAAATGAGCATTAAAATGCAGACATATGTTTCGGGATTGCTTGGAATCCCTTTTTTAATGCAATAGTGGAGCTCCTGTAGGAAAAAAACATCCAAAAGAAGCATCCAAAACAACAAAAACACGGCTTATATAGCTTAAGATTTTTAGCCAATGAAAATAAAGTCAGCGTGGAAATGGAACTAAAGTACCTGGGAGGGCACCAAAAAGAAAACCCCAAAACGAACCCGTTGAAAGCTCACAAAGTAAAAAAAAAAAAAAAAAAAAAAAAAAAAAAAAAAAAAAAAAAAAAAAAAAAAAAAAAAAAAAAAAAAAAAAAAAAAAAAAAAAAAAAAAAAAAAAAAAAAAAAAAAAAAAAAAAAAAAAAAAAAAAAAAAAAAAAAAAAAAAAAAAAAAAAAAAAAAAAAAAAAAAAAAAAAAAAAAAAAAAAAAAAAAAAAAAAAAAAAAAAAAAAAAAAAAAAAAAAAAAAAAAAAAAAAAAAAAAAAAAAAAAAAAAAAAAAAAAAAAAAAAAAAAAAAAAAAAAAAAAAAAAAAAAAAAAAAAAAAAAAAAAAAAAAAAAAAAAAAAAAAAAAAAAAAAAAAAAAAAAAAAAAAAAAAAAAAAAAAAAAAAAAAAAAAAAAAAAAAAAAAAAAAAAAAAAAAAAAAAAAAAAAAAAAAAAAAAAAAAAAAAAAAAAAAAAAGTGAGTCTTTTCATGTTCACTAACCAGAATCCTCGTGAAACATAATCTTTCTTTGTGACACTAACTATTATCCAAATTAAAAAGTAAGTTCAAGCGCCCGTGTCACTCAGAATTCTGAGGAATCCATTAGCAAACTCAGAGCAAGAATGCAGAGCCATGGCATTAAGACAAATAAACTCCTCTGAAATGTTTGTGTAATGAAATTCATCAAAACAGAAGCATCGCAGACATAAAAGTGTTGTTTATGATTTTGTTGTTCATCACGAAGATTAAATTAAGAAAAAATTCCTGGAGCATCAGTGTCTGCGGCTTCAAATTGTGTTCTTTTCCGAGGAGTAAATAAAAGTGGAAGATTAACAACAACTGCGCATTGATTTTGTTTTTCAGAAATTCCATTCACAAAAGTATTAAACCCGTGTTTAATTAGGCCTTGTTGACAAAGATGTTATAATGAAAAATAACTATGCATAATTTCGGAAGAAGCATTATACGTCAACCGGTAAAAAATTGCTTATGCCAGTGTAGTTGCAGGATAAACTTTAGTTCAAATATTGTTTGAGGTTAAATGTTATACACTGCTTGAGCATTGAAATAATTTGCGAAAATAAATGATAGTAATATTTCTTAAGCTTCATAAACCGTTCTACTGAACAGCTCGAATATTTTGAAATAAAAACACAATATTTCGCAATCACTAAGGTTGCGTTTAAATCAACGGAGACATTGTGTATCCGGCGTTATAGACTTTCTATGATTATCTAACTAGCAGTGATGACGTATGCCTGTGGTGAGGGTGCATTCACCCAAACGCAGCAGCGAGAAATCATTGCAGCGAATTTCATTGGTTCGACATAGCTTAATAACCACGCCCTCGGATTACATGATTGGCGTTTTTACTGCGTAATTATAAGTGACTTTCCCTCAGATTAACGTGTTTGTTGAATGCGCTATCGAAGAAATACATCGTCACTGTTAGTTTGATAACCATAGCAAGTATTTTTTCTTATGACGAAAAAAAGCACGATAAGCTGACTCGTTTTGGCATTTTTTCACTCTATATTTATCACCACAATAGCGATCTTGCTGCTAGAAATAACTCAACCTAGATTTTTGTTTCTTTAAATATGAAGCCATGGTGTGGGCTTTTATTTTCAAAAGTGCGCTTCGTGGGCCGTGAAATCCTACACGCATATTTATTTGCATTGGAACGAAGTTCGTTTTTTTTCTCCATTAAGCATATGTTTATATAAGGTGGAGGACGGTGATTTGCTGATTTGAGAATCAAAAAAAAAAAAAAAAAACACTTAGAAACCTATTTTTTTAAAAATCATATTGAACGATAACGGAAGGTTCTAATTACATGATTTTAAACAGTGTATCTGTCAAATGTCTACCTTCACAATCCACACTTTGCTGCAGACGTTTTCTAAACATGCA
This sequence comes from Octonoba sinensis, assembly GCA_038502835.1. Classification (NCBI taxonomy): domain Eukaryota; kingdom Metazoa; phylum Arthropoda; class Arachnida; order Araneae; family Uloboridae; genus Octonoba; species Octonoba sinensis. Next base: position 182,111,638 of record CM076599.1, read on the forward strand.
CACTTTTAAGCTTGGCTTCTTGTATTCATGGAATTTCTGCTTCAATATTGTTCTGTAGGTCTTACAGAGTGCTGGGACGGTTGCAATGCACTTTCGACTTCAGGTAACTCCAAAGAAAGAAATAACATGGGGCTAAGTCCGGTAAGCACGCTACAGTGCAATGATTGAGTGTGGATTCGAAAAATACACTTCAACACAAAATGATCGCTTCTCACGGTCCACTGCATTATGGACAGCAGATGAATACAAACCTCCGGTCGGTCACTATAAAATACGTACACTCTCTCTTCTCTTCGATTAACAGCGCCACCGCAGTAGGAGTTCTAAGAAAGCAATTTACCTCTCTCCATGACCACACTCTAAGAAATGTCACTGGAAAACCGAAACTGTGTTCTAAAACTCAGATATGATGAACATATTTTCTAGAACTCTTCCTCTACATAACAGATTTAGTTGCTCAATAACTAGTGCGGTAGGGTAAGAAACATTTACTTGAATTCTTTAGACATTTCCTTCTTATGTCGTTCAGAAAAAAATCTTTCTCGTTCACAAATACTTTGTTTAGTGCATAGGAAACAAAGATTGTCGTCTTGTTATTTTTCTTCAGTCTTGAAATAATATTTTTTCGACCGTTAAACATATTTCAAAACATTGTATTAAATGCCTAATAAATATATACTGCATAAGGGAAAGCAATTTAATTTCTTTCATACGTCAAAGTTTTCATTGGAAAATCTTCGCTCGCAAACACTCTTAAGCTTTTCAGAAAAAAAGCTAAAATGACATTTTTCCTTCCTTCTTTTTCCGGAAATTTCCCGTCTTGTCATTAATAATTTTCTGGACGTTTGTACTATATACGCAATAAATAAGGGGCGAGTAAAGAAAAGCAATTTTATTTCTTTTCATGCACCGCTTTTACAAAATGTCTTCCTTAGTGAAGAAAGAACACTATTATTGACACCCTAAAATATATATTTTTCTTTTTTTATTATGTTGCTCTGAATACTTTTCCATTCATAGTATTATGTTCCCATTAAATAAAGCTGTCGCATAAAGATTTTAAATGCGTTGGTTTAAGTAAATTTTGTTTCTCGAACAAAAGTAAAAGAGCACTTTCATTCTCCTTAGAGAAAAATTTGTGAAACATTAAATTTTGTAACGTAGAAGCATATTATATAACTTTTTACTGAGTATTGCACTTCGGGAGATAGCGTTGTTTGATGTATATGGCTGCAAAAAATAATAATACCGGACCGTAAACTATTGTGTGAGTGTGTGTGTTTACACAGTTGCGCACCCAGAATTTTGCTTTGGGGTAGATGGAACAAGGTCGAGATTATGGATAAACCGGTTATCGGTTTTGTGGGATATCCGGTATCTCTTGTCTGACGAACCCGTACCAAATATCCGACTCTGACATTTTAAACCTATAAAGTCCACATTGTTTTAAACATCCCTTTATAATAAAACTTTTTTATTGACGTATATTTTAACAACATGTTAAAAAACTGAATTTTAAAATAGAATTTGACCTGCCGGATCCTTCGTGCAGGAGCCAGATTAGGTTTCGGATATTTAAAAAAAATTGGTAGCGTCCAAGTTCCAAGGAACCCTTTTAACATTATCCGATTTCCAGAAAGCAGTATTATCCATATATAAATAGGCAAAGAAAAAAAAAGTAGAATACCATTTTTTCATCTGAACCGATTAGTAGGAACTGATGAGTTTTAGTGTCATGAATAAAAACTTTTTGAAAATGATTTTTTTCTCCTACTTTCGTCATACTTGCATACTACTCCTTACATCTACAATATACAATATTTGTACAATGTGCAATACATTTTTTGCTATTTATAATTCAAAGAATTGGAAATTTCAGGAACAAATTAAAAGAGAGAATGTATTCTATTAAATGACTAATCTTAAGCTGTCAGTTAATCCATTTCCAAAATATCAGATTGTTTTTCCAGGAAAATGTCAAAAAGCACAATTTGAAGCGAACGATGTCGTTGTCTAGTATAACACAAAATCAAATAAAAAAGTGCGGTGACGCGCCATTTTGTTTCGAATAAACGTTCCGCAAGTTTGTTGATTTGCATTAGCGTTCTGAACGCTTGATTAAATTGAAAGTGAGTGTATTTCTAAGTTATTAAATAGTAATAGGGTGCCACGAACAGTTTTATTTATATTTTCTTTACAGAAGAAGGAAGGAAAGGTAAAGTTATCAATGCCTTAAATTAAATAACTCAATCAAGGGTCAATCAGTCGCCCTGAGGAGAGGTTGGCGCTAACTGTTGTCAAACAGAAAAACTAAAATGTCTAAAAGTTGCTGTCGTAACAGAAAGATGGGGGTTACAATGTAATAGGCATTTTTACGACCAGCGGCGACAGTCCGTCTGGACCAACAATAGCTGAAGAGATTTTCTCAACAAAGGCCCATTGGAGGGATAAGATAAATATAAATTTTATAACTCAAGATGGCGGAGGAGGCAACAACACCGTGAGAACACCAGAAGCAAAACGCTCTGATTGCGTGGATCTTCGTACCGCCCCACAGATAAACTCGCCAGCCAACGGCCGACGGGAAGCGCCCTGGTTGGGAGAAATCTAAGAAAAGATGGGAGGCCAATTGAGTCTGAATTGGTCAAGACCTCCCATCAAATCAGCAAGGGGCTTTTGGTGAATTAAAACCAAAAACATCGTCAGAAATCATGATCAGAGAACATCAGAGTTACATAAGAACTGCATCAGAGCATCATTAGATCTGGACAGAGGTGATCAGTTTTTCCCTGAAACCACTTCATCTTCCAAGGCAGAGATGGGCCCCTTCTGTACAATTTTTGATTGACAACATCTGCCGTCTATAAAATAGGCGCGGCAGGCCTCTTCTGCAAGCAGGACTATGATGATCACCATTCGCTTCCGGACGAGGAAGGATCGCCCACCGACACATATGGACTAAAATTCACAACAAGTGCTGCCCGTTGGATCCGAACATGGTTCGTTCCCTGCACATTTCATTTTCTCTTTTAATAATAGTAGTCTCATGGGCCTAAGTTAATATCTATATAAGTGAATAAATTAATCTAGTTAACCAAAAAAATTTGTGTTTTATTGTTTATGCCACTTTACGTATCACGCGCCCTGATGTCGTGAACCTGGCCGCGACAGTTGCTTAAACGTTCGAGACTGAACTTAAAAAATTTAATGAATTGCGATCGAATTGGGGATCACAGGGCGAACTCAAGTATGCTTTAAAAAACCAATAACATCGTAAATTAAAATTATACAATCAATTTATTATCTTATTATTATTTGCGATGGTTCTGTTTTTGCGGATAAAAAACGTAGTCGGAAATTCAGCGTTGCGGCATTTGCCGTGCAAAACAATTTTCCGCGCCATCATTAAGGGAGTAAATAGGTGTAGAGGTCTCAAAAAAAAATTTTTTTTTTTCCTAAATCGATTCTATAACTATGCAATAACCCTGAAAATTCCAAAGCAAAATTCCAAGCCGTTTAAAAGTTATAAGCATTTGAGCGAGCGTCCTTTCGGAGCGGTCGAGCAGGTAGTCATTCATGAATGACCTGAAGGGTATTAGAGAGACAGAAGAACGTTAGCAGATGTCCTTTTGTTTCTTTTAAGCATTGAGACCTCGGATAGAAATTTATATAAGTATTAGTGAGCCTGTTATGAACGTTCACAATTTAAAATCAGTCTTAAATTGATTCATTACTGCCTTAAATTTAACTTCCCTACCACTCTTTCTTCAAACGCGTTTTTCTCGAAGTTTTTGATCAATCCTTATCAAATTTGGCACACATTTTCTTTATGTATGTGAGCTCTATTTGAACTACAATCATAAACATATCTTTATTTTTTAAAATCTTTTTTATTGCAAAAAAAGAACAAAAAAAAAAAAAACGGTCAAAAATCGTACTTATTTTTCACATCCTAAAAAAAATAGAAATGTGATAATTGTATTTCAAATAGAAAAGACACTTATAAAAAAAAGTTTTTTTGTTTTTAAATGATTTTATATAAAAATTGTGACCTCCAGGATGTACGCAAGCTGCCGATCCGGGTGGCGACTTACAATGTGCAGCAGCTGATGTCTCTGGGATTTTTCAAAAAAAAATAAGTTTGAAAATCTCAGTAAAGGTTCTTGATTATGAGTATAAAACAACCGTAAAGTCTGAATAAAATGTATCTACTCTTTATATGTTTAAACAAATCATGAAAATTACTCTTAATACGTGGTCCTACCCTTCCCCTCTCTTTGATTTTTTTTTTTTTTTTATGGAGCAGAGAATTACTTACCTGCAAATAAAACTGCATAAAGAAAAAAACTTAATTTCTCTGATACATTAAAAAATTCACAAGAAACTTTCGGAGAAAATCCTTTCCCTGGTAACCCAAAAAGCGGAATCCTGTTTCCCGAGAGAATTAAATGACCGTTATCGGGCGCGCAAAAGCTGCATAATGCGAAAAAGTAAAAATGAGTGACAGGGAAGACGCAGAACCTGACGTTATCTCGTATGTGCCAAGAGATTTTCGCATCTGTCTTCCACATAACACGAACCGTGAATCAGGAAGATAAAGCGTGACAGCCAACGTTCAAAATAAAATCTACAACACGTTCTTCTTTTCGGGATGAGCTGCGATATTTGAAGTTTCCCTGATTAATTTGTTGACATTTGATACTCTGTCACGTGGAAAAGAGGATAATTTTGGTTTTTTAGGAAATTAATCACCTAATTATTTTCGTGAATGAGGAGGTTAGGAGATGGGAGCTCTGATTTTCACGAAGCGTGTCTTCACAAACAGATTTCAGTTCAGTGTTGCTGTGGAGGAGTTTTTGCTTGAACTTTGAAGAGTTATAGAAAACTCTTACTGACAGTGCAAAATTATTAATTTTATTTAAATTTGTCCTTTATTCTTTTTTTAGAAAACTAAATAATGGTTCAGGGGCTAAAATTCAATATTTTAGATGGTAAGGAAACCCCCTTTCAAATTTTCAAAGTGGAGTGGATTGCAATTTTTTGGAAGGGGATATATTTTCCCTAATAATCTCAGTAGTTGTATTAATAAGTGAAAGATTTAGGATTTTCGGGGCGGCGCACCTGGTCTGTATTCAAGGAAGGTTATGAGAAATTATTGGCGAAATCTGGCCATCCCCGCCTTGATTTTTAGCCCTGATGGTTGGTATTCAATTTTCATTCGAATAGGCATTGTTTCCAAGTGACAGTACAAGGCAAAACCTATTATAATTTGACGGACATCTGCAATCAAACAAATGTCCATTTAAAGCACCTTCGCTTATTAACCCTTAGCTGCTGTCAGAGGTCTCGCAGCGCTCGAGTCGTTTTTGATAGCTCGTTTCCACCCCTTAAAGTGAATAATGGTCCCTGTCCTTATCAGTACCTCCATGTAATTACTAACGAACCCCACATTCCAAGATTGGTTTAACGAGTCCAATCATTTCGTGTCTTAGGGATGATTCATAAATGATGTCACGCTTCAAAGGGGGGGGGAGTTCGTGAAAATGTGACAAGGGGAGGGGAAGGGGTAACAAGAAGTGTGACATCATGCTTAAGCAACATACCGTAGCTTGTCACAAAGGGTATGTTGAAGTGTGACATTTTGTGACAGAGCGGGGGGGAAGGGGGTCAAATGTATGGGAAAAAAGCGTGATATAATTTAAGGACGGTCCCTTAGGGTGCTTTTTCACGAAAGGCGACAAAGACAACATTACTGTGTTTTCGTATCTCCGCAAGCGCAGAGTATATTTTTGCCTTCAAAAATATGCAGTGCGATTGCGCAGATGAGAAAAGACAAGAACATTGTCTTTGTCGCTTTGGGTGGGAAAACACCCTTACACATGTGTTTGCATCTCACCCGTTTTCTCTCGGACCCCCCGCACGCCATTTACGTCACCGTTATTGTTGAAAATAAAATCATTGAAGTTGGATCATGAAATGTCAGCGGAATGCTAAAAAAAGGTTACAAAGTTTACAAAAGAAAAATAAACAAAGGGATCATTCATAAATGATGTCACGCTTCGAGGCGGGGAGGGCGGTTCGTGAAATTGTGACAAACTGTGCAAGGCGATTAGAAGGGGTAACAAGAAGTGTGACATCATGCTCTTACGCGATATAGGACCATTTCACAGTATTTTGTCTAAGCGTAGAGGCCGCCACATGACACTTTTTTTGTTATAACTACTTAATTTGCAGTTTAATTATCACTTAATTTTATTTTCAAATAATGTGTTGGTAGGACTTCCACTCTGGTAAAAAAGAATGCATTTTCCTATCACAATGTAATAAATTATTCAGGTTCAAACTTTATGAAATATCGAGTCCGTAACATTCAAATTCTGTGAAATGGTCCTATAGCGTAGCATGTGACAACAGGGATTGGGGTTTGTAGAAGTGTAACATTTTGTGACAAAGCGGGGGAGCATGTCAAATATATGAGAAAAAAGCGTGACATCATTTATAGACGGTCCCCAACCTACGCAGGAAAACAGTGAGTTTTCGGATCATATTGTTGACGGCGAACACGAAGTAGGTCCAGACATGCCGGCAAAAGAAGAAAAACACATTTCCCTTTGGTCTGTATAACGTAAGCCCCAAGTTTCAATTACAGTCGTCTATTAGGACATGCTCTGTAAGTCTTAACCACGTAATTTTAACTATAACCACCCTGTATTTTGTTTTACTTTGTCATTTTTCTGCAGTCTTTGTGATTTTGTTTTCTCTGAATTTAAAAATTAGGTTTACATCTTTCTTGCCATAACCTTAGTTTGAATGAGATGTTTGGCCTTGGAAATTTTCCAAAACATTTGAAACTCGTTTTTATTTCTTATAAAATATTCCTTTTTTGGAATTTTGATTAAATATAAATGTAAATATATTTATCAATAATAAATACATACAAATTTATAATTAAATCTTCTTCAAATTTCTTACATTTGCTACAAAAAACTAGTAGCATGATAAGCAAATAATAAGTTCTATAACGCTTGGGACCCCTGCGCAGCGTGCGAGAGCTTGCTCAACAGTTTTTCTTAAATCGCAGCTAAAGAATAAATCTAAACAACTCAACCAAATTACCAAGAGGCTCTAAACACTCACATTTTACAAATACAAAAGTGACGACCAGCAACAGGTTCAGGGCCCAGCTAGGCTGGTTCTAGTCAATTTAGCAGTCCCCAATGAACATCAAGAGCTTTCTTAAAAGTTTTTACCCCACTGCAATTAACAGTCGTTTCCGGTAAACTATTCCAACTACCCACAACCCTATTGAAGTAGTAGTTTTTCCTAATTTCAAGATAAGGCTGAGATTTGAAAAGCTTAAAACAATGACCCCTGGTTCTAGTTTCAGCACATAGCTGTAGTCCATCAACATTTCCCATTTTAATGAATTTAAACAACTGAATCATGTCCCCTCTAACTCTCCTTCACTTAAGACTATACATATTGAGCCTTTTAAGCCTAAATTCATAATCTAAGTCTGAATTTTATTAAACTAAATACATTCTTTTGATAAATCGTATGTCTGGAGAATAAACAAGTTTTTAAATTTTATATCTCTTAACATTCTTGAAATCCGGACCATTTTTTAACACTATAGAAGACGGAAACAAGAAACAAATTCATAACTCTTTTATTAGAAAGTTATATGAACGAAACGCGTCAAAACTATTTGCGATATATTTCATACTTTTTCTCCATACAACGTCTTTCAAAAGGATTTTCCCATTTAAATTTGTAATGCTGCTTTGAATTTTAATTTCCTGAAATATTTGCTATTTCTTTTCATATTTCTGCTGCACGTGTTTGCATTTTATGCATTCTATTTCATTTTCGAAAAACGGCTTTTATTGAAGCTAGCTGAGAGTAAATCTGCTTTGAATTTATTTTAAGTTGGTTATGCGTTTATATATTTTTTAAAAGTTATCGGTCAAATCCTAATTTTTGATTTTTTAAAATGATTTATAACGTAGTAGCAAACGAAGGTAAAAGCTATATTCAAAGATTAATTTTATATTTCCAAATTCACGATATTTTTAGTGTGGGAAAATTATAGTTAAAACTAATACTGTACAAAAATTCTTCTTCAACTGCCCAAGCGGAAGAAAAATCAGTTTCAGTATAATGTCGGTGGATTTAGTTAGAGGATTATCTGAAAACATTGGATGTGTACATGTTAATTCGAAAATCAGCTATGCTTAGCTAATCTTTAAAAATTAAATTAAAGCAGAAAGAACCATGAAGCAAGCGCATGTAGCAATATTTTTATCCATGTACTTATTTTTGATTTTACAAATCTTTGCTAAGAATGGAAGCGTATTTTAGTACAAAAAAGAAAACACATACTCTTTTACTGTAATCTGGGTTCCTACTCCACCTGGAAATCATGGAAAACCTGGAAAAGTCATGGAATTTTATATCCTCTGCAAAACTCATGGAAAAGTCAGGGGAAAACGTAAATATTTGACAAAAACCTGGAAAAGTCTGGGATCTTTTCCCCCACCAGGGACCCCTTGGAGGGAACCTACGCTCGTTGCGATGTCAGATTACCAAAAAAATGAAAAATAAATAAAAATTGTTCGGTGCGAAATCCCCGTTCGTATTTTGATGCTTTTTCTTTAGTGCTGTCGTTGACAAAAATGAGCGCAAACTTAGAACGTTAACCTGGAATTCTGCTTTTACCTACCTGGCAAAGTCATGGACATTTTTTTGGCTATTTGAGTATGAACCCTGTGTAATATATTCCCGCAGATAATACTGCAATATATGTATACAGTAAAACCTGTAAAGTTGACCACCTTTGTAAGATGTCCACATGTCTAAGTTGATCATTTTTGTCAGGAAGGGAATTAGCCCTATATTATAATGCAGCGAAAACTTTGTACTTGACCACCTCATTTGACCACCGGTCTAAATAAAATAATAGCCACTTATAACGTAGGCCAAATTTGTGTGGGAGTATTAAAAAAAACCATTTGTAAGTTGGCAGTCTAATTATTACAATATTTATTTTTTTAAATCTATTTTTGCAACGATAAAAACATAAAAAAACTTAACTTCTAAAGGATATTTTTTATGATATGTTGGACCAGTATTTGTTTGGATAGATGAAACATCAATATAAAGTATGCTTAAACCTCTTTGTAAGTTAAGCATATGGAAAAACGACTGTGAGCAATCTTTTTATTTTTTTAAATAAGTATCTTCTAAGTGATCTAGAGATTTTGAAAAATTATGCATTTTTAGGAAATCTTCACCATCAAATAAATAACTTACATAATTAATAAGAATATTTATCTTCATTTTAACTGAGTGCTTTAATTTTAAAGTTTTACAGGATACATTGTAAGCCATCCAGGTGAAATTTATCTAATGATATTTTAGATAATTGTGAAAAAATAGCTGATTACTAATTTAAAAATAATGTTAATACATGAAGTCACATTTTAATTAGTGACAAATGAATAAACGCGTAGTATAGGAAATGATAAAAAAAATATTCTCCCTGTATAAGTTGATCACTGTATAAGTTTGACCACTAAAGTGCTGCACCGCAAGTGGTCAACTTACACAGGTTTCTCTGCATATGCATCGTTAAAGTCCAGGCGCTCTCCTATTGAGTTAACAGGGCGCTAAAAGTAATAAGGGTATCCGTCAATGATGGTGTCACATTTAAGAATCGCACTCGTTTTTGAAGCTAGGTGGTAATTTTAACATGTACACGGCCCCTTATAGAAATTTTATTTACATAATTTTAAAGAAAACTTTAATCGATTGACACCTAACTTTTTTCCCCATGAGCGCATGATGACTGAGTAAAATCAAGCCCCCCCCCCCCGGCCCCACTCTTTGAACGCCGATGTTATCATTTCAGCGCATATCGCTGATAAAAATTGCAGTACTAATGTTTCTTAACCCTTAAGATGACACCTATCAAGTCATCACGCAAGTTGTCACGTCGGATTCCATAGACCCGAATTAAAAATTTATTCAATTTTGTTAAAAAGTGTTTTAATTTCAATATAAGTAAGAATATCTAACATCTAAAAAGCATGGACAAGAAAAGAAATTAAAATTGTACCTGGGTCAATATGGCCCGACGTGACAGCTACAGGGTAATATGTTTTGCGAAGTCTACTAGTTTCTTTCTTCTTTATTTTGATGTTTTTCAGCGAGATCGTTTTGTGTGAGGAAAAAAAGAAAGCGACTTCCAAAGAGCAAAATTGTCCCATGATCCACACTCTCCATTTGGTGGAGGATGGATTGCTTTTTCTAATTAAAACGGAAGAAAGAACATATACATTGGGGATTTATTACGAGCTGCTTTTTGATTTTCATTTATTCCATTTGTTATTTGAAATTTGAAAAACCATTTTCTAATGACATCCCTGCAAAGCATTTTTAGATTTGCTAAAATCGTATTTTACATTCCTATTTGGATTTTAAGGGGGTTAATAGGTGTAGGACAGCCTATTAAGAGTAATTGTTCATAAATTTTTTTAACATATAAAGAATAAATATATTTTATTCAGATTTTGTGGTTATTTTATAAATATATTGAGAAACATTTATTGAAATTTTCAAACATGTTTCTTGAAAAATCCTGGAGATATCAGCTACTGCACATTGTAAGTCGCCACCCGGATCGGGCGTTTGTGTACATCCTGGAGGTCACAATTTTTATCTGAAATCATTTTTTAAAAAATTACTACTTAAAAATTATTTTTAAGTGTCCTTTTATTTAAACTACAATTATCACAAAAAAAATCGAAAATTTCTTTTTTTTTTTTTTTTTAGAACAAGAAAATTAAGCTCGATTCTGGCCCCTTTTTTGTTGTTTTTTATTGCAATAAAACAAGTAAAAACAAAGATATTGTTTATTATTAAAGTTCATATATAGCGTATATGTATAAAGAAAATGTGTGCTAAACTTGATAAGGATTTATCAAAAGCTCTGCGAGCTAAAATGTACACAAATTCAAAAGAAGTAGTTTCGAGAAAAACGCGTTTGAAAAAAAGTGGTAGTGAAGGTAAATTTAAGGCAGTAATGAATCAATTTAAGACTCACTTTAAAATGTGAGCATCAACACAGGGTAACTAATACTTATAGAAATTTCTATCCGAGGTCTTAATTGTTAAAAGAAGCAAAAGTACATCTGATAACCTTTTTTGTCACTCTAATACCCTTCAGGTCATTCATGAATGACCTGCTCGACCGCCCCAAAAGGACGTTCGCTCCAATTCTCATAACTTTTAAACGGCTTGGAATTTTGCTTTGTAATTTTCAGAGTATATTATTAAATAGTTCTATGATCGATTAATAAAAAAAATTGAGACCTCTACACTTATTTCTCACCTTAAATGAAATTCAAGAACACTACTTTTTTATTCGAAACATGCTCCCTTCATTGTATATTATGAAAAAAAATGATATAAAATATATAAGAACGCATTTAAAAGCTTCAACATTCTTTTGTGATAAAGTATTTACTTACAAGAACTATAACTCAATGATGTTTTACACATTAATTTATTTCACTAGTTTTATCTAACACTTATTCAGTTAATTATTAATGTTTAGTAAAAGTATTCATGTATAGTAAGTTTCAATCCTTTGCACTTGTACATAATATGTAATGTAAATCCAAATAACGTGTAATGAATCATTACATGTTATTTGGATTACCATAATGCGACATACGAATGCAAGGGGTCCATTATCAAATATAAAACTATTTCATTAGAAAAATATTTCAAATTTCTCATTTTGCACCATAACTGGCGCAAAGTGATGATTTTTCACTTTTATTGTAGCGTGCAAATTTACTGCTCAAAATGAAAAATAATAATTCAACGCCAATTCTATTACAAAATTCATGGTTCTCTCTTTTATGAACTGTTATTTTCGAAATTTTCAACTTTTTCATTTTTCAAAAAGGTAATGTATTTTACCTATTTCACTTTTCTCTAAATGTTCCTACTCTTTGGCAAAAATTCCATCTTCAATACAGTGTTCCAAAGCTGCAAAAAAAAAAAAAAAAAAAAAAGGTTTTGATTTTCCTTTCTGAACGACAACATTAAATTAAAAATGCAAACTAAACATAGATAAAAATATGACAATATCCCCTTTTCTCGCATCGTAACCAATTACAGTATTTGAATTTGACAGAAAGATTATTATTTTTTTGTCTTCGCTATTTACTTAAAGTTCAAAAAGTTCAAAACAACGTTTCCCTGGCATTTAAAAATATTCTTCAGCTAAATATGTTTTCGAAATTTAGTTAAATGTTTCTGAATACAATCACACAAATTGTAGTTTCACAAACACATTGGCTCCATTGCTTGGAGCCCATTTTCATGCATTTAGTTGGCACAACCCATAAATATTCTCCTTGTAAAACAATTCGAAATTAAGTTTTTTTTTACCAGCACCGAAAAATTTGAAATTCAGGACAAACAATATCATGTAAACAAAATAAATGATCCCGTAGTTGGAAATACCACGACAACTTTCCTTTTTTTTTTTTTTTTTGCTCGGAACTAATCAGAGTTCCCGAATTCAGTCCCATATTAAGCGGAGTTTTAACTTCTTTGTAGAAAGCTTTCAAATGCAATATATCTAATGACATAAGGAACGCAAAAGTAAATAAACTGAGTCTGCTATTCATTAGTGCAGTGAGGGAGTTTTCGCTAAGATTTTCGACGTCAAAGAAAATATATGAAATATTTATGAGTCTTTGCTTACGGTGTCTCGTGATGAGTCCTTTCGGGCGGAACAAAATAAATCAAACTGTTTTGAAATGCTACAGGCGAAATATAATTTTGAAAGTGCATTTAATACATTATTTTGAACTAGTTTTGAAGTGTATGTTCATAATTTAGTTTGACCTGCGACTTTGTCATTAAGGTGCAATTGTACATTTAATACACTATTTTGAACGAGTTATGAAGTGTGTGTCCATAATTTAGTTTGACCTGCGATTGTCATTAATGTGAAATTGTACATTTAATACACTATTTTGAACGAGTTAGCGGTTCATAATTTAGTTTGACCTGTGACTGGGATGAATGTACAGTTGGACATAAAATACATCATTTGAACGAGATTTGAAGTGTGTGTTCATAGTTTAGATTGACCTGTGACTGTCATTAATGTACAATTGTATAATTAATACAGTATTTTGAACGAGTTTTGAAGTGTATGGTCGTACAGTACCCCAAAAAAGTATTCGAACCATACATCGAAAATGCTAAACGATGAGTAATTGTTTCCCTTGTACGTTACATTATTTGAACAATTTAGAAATATGCAGCTTACTTTCTCTACAGCTTTTTAATTTTAAACGGACCTTTGCTAAGCAGACTTAAAAATTAAAATTAACATTACAAAGTGCTGTCGTTGAATAATTATTGTTTTAAAATGTAAAGAAAGTAGTTCTTTTTGTAATTTTTCTAATCTGTGTCCGGTTTTTTTTGTTGTTGAAACGATTCCCAGTGCAAAAAATTATGATAATATCAACAGTCCTAATAAACAAGTACCCTCTAATTAGAGATTTCTACTAAGTTTGCGGGGAGTCACTGAAGAATTGCAGGGGCCCATTTCAATTCCTACTTTATCTTGATTTTTTCAAGTTGACCCCTGGATTATTAGAAAAATCAAGAAAGAAAGAAGCTTCTACGACTTTTTTCATTGATATATTAAATTCATAGGTCAAAAAGTATTTGACTGCATAAAACTTTTATGAGCCAAGTTTTAAAAAAGAAACTCTAACATTATTAGTTTCATCAACGCGATAATATTAGAGACCTTCATGGGTGAAAGTATTATTTTCCATTATACCTGTCATTAACTGGAAGATTTATAAACGATTTTTAGATACAGTTTGAATTTATATGAGAGGAATTTTGAATTAAAAAAAATATATGAGATGAATTTAAAAAATCAGTTGACATATTTCGAATTAAAAAAAAGTTATATGAGATGAATTTTTAAAAAAATCAGTTGACATATTTTGAATTTAAAAAAAAATATACGAGATGAATTTAAAAAATCAGTTGACATATTTCGAATTTAAAAAAAAATTATATGAGATGAATTTAACAAAAAATCAGTTGACATATTTTGAATTTAAAAAAAAATATACGAGATGAATTTAAAAAATCAGTTGACATATTTTGAATTTAAAAAAAATTATATGAGATGAATTTAAAAAATCAGTTGAAATATTTTCTCATTCGATTTATAAGTTCAAACGTGTACGAGCATAGAAACTAGTTAGTCGTTAGTTTCATGTTCCAGTTTTAATTTGAAAAAAAAAAAACCCTCTTGTTTTAATATTTATTTCTTACAGCTATATTAATCTTTCTTCCCTTTACTACTTCGGGACCAAAAAAAAATGTTAAAGTTCTTGAAAAACATAAATTCTATAGTTCCACGAAACGACTAGTGTGCAAAAAGATTTCTGGTCTTTCTTTTAGTCGGTTTATCGAATTTTTCATTTTATGGTTATCAATAATTTGCCTCTCTAAAAATCTATTATCACTGATCTTGTATTTATGATACGATACGAAAATCTGCTGAAAATGATCAGCGTTAAAGAGCTGACTTCCAAGTTAGTACAGTGAGTTCCATAACTTGCCTCTACCCATAAGTAATTTTAACAAAGGGAAAAGTCGTTTTTTTTCATTATTATTATTTATTTATACTAACCGATTAATTATTCAAAATTAATATTTCCATTGCACTTCATTCAAATGTCTTCATCAATAAAATCAAAGTAGCGTGGCTTGTAAAAAATTGATTCGAAGCCAAAAAGCACGTCACTTTGTTACATTCAAGTTTTTCTTTTGTTGTGTTTGGATAAATAATCCGATTCATTTATCATACACCAGTATTATTTTTCTTTGACATTTATTTTTTTTATATAGTATAGTTTGCATATGACGACTTAAAAAAGGCTTCGAATCTACGTCGAAAGCAAGATAATTATTTTCAAAATGTTTTGATCAATATCAATTTATAATCTCGTTAATAAAGTTTCAAATCTTGTGCCAATAAACATTTTTTTTTCCTTTTATATTAAAAAAATTTCAATTTAAATCAAAGCTATACGAATTAACAAAAATGTTGTCAATTGCATTGTTTTATGAATTAAAACTAAAAACCATTTTTTAAATGTACATCTTGGAAGTAGCTAACTTTTATTACCCAATTTCTTACGGATAATCAGTGATCTTAAGTATTCTAAACACATGATTAGAATTCACTCAGAGCTAAAACTAAATTATAGAGTAGAGCTATTATTTATTTTTGAATAAACATTTTTCACTAAATAATTGTTTCGTCGCATCAACTTTAGGAGCAGTGTTTATTTTCTTTTAGATTAAAATCGCTAAGGCCTTGTTAATAACAGCATGATGAAATAATTACTTTTACACCGCCTGCACACAATTGTAAATCCAGAGTAGTATTGCAACTGATTGTTGCATTTTTTATTGAAACGTTGGATCTATATCATTTTCAGTAAGTAATCCTAAATAAAACGGCTTGTGCCAAAATTATTAGTTCACTCAATGTTCTTCAGTTTGCTTCAAAGTTTATTAACCATTTTTATTCGTAATTAAATTTTTCTACGGACTCCACTTTAGATTGACCTGTGAGGGTCATTAATGTATAATTGTGCATTTATTACATTATTTTGAACACGTTTTTAGCTTACTTTCCCGTAAAAGTAAAAAAATAATAATAATAAAGCATGAAAGAAGGTTTAATGTATCGTGAAAATATCGTTAGAGATCAGGAAAAGTCAAAAATAAGTTAAGTAATTAAATAAAGATTGAAAAATAAAAAATTTGAAAGTAGGGTTTTGAGATGGGGAAAAAGGGTGTATGTCGGTCTGTCCCCCCCCCCTAATAACTTTTGATCGAATTGTCCGATTGGAAAAATTCTTTTTGTATTCGAAAGATCTCGGCGAGAACATCTCATTTCCATATTTTACTTTTTGATTTGAACAGTTCAAAAAATTTTAACATTAGCGCCTATGGGTGAAAATGAAGCAAATTATGTAAACTCTGGGTACAAGATCCAAGTTCCCATGAACAAGCTCACTGGAAGAAGTTCTTGGCGTGAAATATTGATTTGAACATTTTTTGTTCATTTTTGAACAGTTCAAAAAAAATTAATATACCGCCTACGGGGAAATTTTGGTTTCAATAATTAAAATTCTGAATAAATAAATAACAAGTATACATACAATAAAATGAAAATGTTGAAATATGTTAATAATTACAATTTATAATGCATTGTACTGAATTCATATTTTAAGCATGAAGAATAGGACAAATGTTACTTCCAAATTAGTCTCATTAATTCATCCATAGAACTAAATATGTTCTTGAAATATGATTAGAATTCGAAAATATGCATGATTAATAATTTGAATTTCGTTCCTAACTAATTTTCATTATTTCTTATTGATCCATATATGTCTTCGTATAACTAGTTAAATTTTGTTAATAAAAAATCGATAAGATCAGTTTAATTAATATTTGCATAATATAAAATGCATCATAATATATAATCATTCGTATTCCAAGGACAAGCTACAGTAAGGATTGGACAACATATTAAACAATGTACATTTATATAAAAACAGTTTTGCACTATATTATTATTAATTAATTAATTAATTTTTATTTTTTGCCAAATAGACGTTGACACATATGAAAGACACATACATAGTGATAATAATAATAATAATTCCCTTGTCTTGATGTAGCGGATACCCATTTTTCACGCAAACTAATGTCCGATTGAAACTAATTTTTTCTTTTACTGAATTTGTTGTGAGAAATGGAACATTACAGTAAACCATCTTTCATTTAGTTATACTGGTTCTGAAAAGCACAGTTTTTATTCAAAAGAATAAAATTATTAGGGGAAAAAAGAAGAAATAGCAATGAAAACCAATCTTCTACCCTTCAAACTAAAGGAAAGAGCGCGGTTTGTTATAGCAGATAAGTAGCGTTCCTAGTGGGGGAAAAGGTAACTAAAATCCGCGGCCAACTTTCCCCGCAAATCGCTTGGCATCTAGTTAAGGGGGATATGTCAGGAACACTTTAGAAACTCTTAGAAAAATGTACGATTTACGTTACATGTTACATGCACACACACAAAGTTTTTCTATCTTTCCTTTTATCCCAACGCAACTTCTATTAGGTGATTTGCAATTTTTTCTCTTTCACCTTCAGTTTTCATCTAAATTAGCAAGATTTGCACCTTGAGAAACTTGTAATCAATATGCACATTTTGGAGTCATCGTCATAGAAATTGCTGATAATGATCTCTTTGCCTTTTAACGCATTCACAACCAAGGACGAGGCAATATATTCTAACATATGAGGTTATAAATGCGTTATGGAGGCAATAATCATCTTTATCGAAGTGTAGTCTGCAAGAGAGGAACTTTCAGGTTCCTAAACCCAAACGGGGCGGTTGATTGTTTCGTAAGCATAATTTTCGGACTTTCATCATCTCGATAACCCCAGTAAGTGAATGATGAAAATATAATAATCAGTATTAACCTATGTTCCGTAGTAAGTAATTATCTTTCTACCTCAAGTTTCATGTCTAGTAGTTATACAAACGCATCGTAAATGTAGCGTTGAAAACAGTAAAATTAGTGCTTTCATTCAGTATTAATACAGCTACTGGAGCGTTACATGACGCTCGTTGTATTCGCCCACACTATTGTTTACCCCCACTATGCAGTCTCTTCAAGGTGCGAAAGCGTACGCTTAAAAACATCGTTTGTTGATATTATTCCACATGTTTTGAAACGTGATTAATAATCGTACTTTGGGAATAAAAATCCAATCTTCAACTTCATATAAAAAGCATTTACTTTTACAAAAACAAATTGTATACATTGCAAATTATTTTTTCCCTGTCAGCAACGAGCGAAAAGCCATCCGAATTTCATCTTAAAAGTCCAACTCATACATAATTTTTCGAAAAAAGCCGATTTTTAGTAAATTTGCGTGCAAAAAGCGACAAAACTCTAAGAAATTCGTAAATTTCGAAAAATCATTAAAAAAAAACTTAAATAGATAAAGATTCCAATTAAAATTCAAAAAATAGTTCAAAACATGATTTACAAGCTTAGAAAAAAAATACGTAATCGAAACATTATTTTTAGGGAAACTGTTTACTCAAATATCATGTTCCATTTTTGGAACATTGGCAGGTAAACGGTTTTAATGTATGTGTTTGCATTTGTGTATTATTTATTATTAATGATGCCATAATGAGGTGTTTTCAGATCATAATGTCTAAGTATGACTTTAACTGAAAAAAGATCGAAACATGAAAGTTGACGGAAAAAAAGAAGTTCTTCCATTATTGGATAGGAGAATTTGTGTAATGGAAGACCATGGACAGTTTAATTCATTTTTCATTTAAGTAAAAAGTTTGACATATTTATCTTCTTTTTTTTTTTCAAAATTGAAGGCAGAGCATAATTGATTTTCGAGGAAGTCGGGCATCAAGGCAATCAAATGTACGCGGTTTAAAGAGCATATTTGAAGAACATAGGAATAACATTTTGGAGATAAGTAAAACCGGTAAAGTTGACCACCTTTCCAAGTTGTCTACCTGTAAAAAAAAAAAAAAAAAAAAAAAAAAAAAAAAAAAAAAAAAAAAAAAAAAAAAAAAAAAAAAAAAAAAAAAAAAAAAAAAAAAAAAAAAAAAAAAAAAAAAAAAAAAAAAAAAAAAAAAAAAAAAAAAAAAAAAAAAAAAAAAAAAAAAAAAAAAAAAAAAAAAAAAAAAAAAAAAAAAAAAAAAAAAAAAAAAAAAAAAAAAAAAAAAAAAAAAAAAAAAAAAAAAAAAAAAAAAAAAAAAAAAAAAAAAAAAAAAAAAAAAAAAAAAAAAAAAAAAAAAAAAAAAAAAAAAAAAAAAAAAAAAAAAAAAAAAAAAAAAAAAAAAAAAAAAAAAAAAAAAAAAAAAAAAAAAAAAAAAAAAAAAAAAAAAAAAAAAAAAAAAAAAAAAAAAAAAAAAAAATTAGGTAAACCTTTTTTGAACTGCTTTTATGTGCTTTATTTGAGTTAACTATGTTTAAAAATCACGAAAATCAATATTTCATTAAAAAAGCCAAAGCTGACATACAGTAATGAAGAAATTACTAACTAATTACTGATTAAAATGCTCCTGATTTATACATATCTCCTTCTATTAGTTAGTTTTTTCTTCTTCTACAACTTTCTTTAGTTTTCGTGATTTGCGGGCTTCATGTCTATCCTCCGTTTTCCTTTTTTCGGCGACTTCGACTCACTTTTTGTCGTTGTTTGACAAACTTGAAACAGTTTGTTTTTCAAAACTTAAGTTTAGGGACTTTAAAATTTGTAAAATGGCCCTATTGCCCTCATTATAAATAAAGTCTGCCAAATAATCTGCAATTTCAGCAACAGAATTTCCCGAACCAATAATCTTGGGACAAAATTTCCATACGAGCGAGTTCAAACTTTCATTAGCGTTTTGTGTCTTACCCCCCAAACACTTTTCCAATATTGCAGGGTGAGACAAGTCTTTGAAAATTGGTTTGAGCACTTTTGATACGGCTTCTGGTAAGGGGCTTTTATGTTTAAACGTGCTGCCTTCGCTCAAAGCTTTATTGTATTGGCACCAAGTGTTTGGTCCCTTAGGGCAAAAAAAAAAGCATAGGTTCTATATCTGT
Source organism: Octonoba sinensis (assembly GCA_038502835.1). Lineage (NCBI taxonomy): Eukaryota > Metazoa > Arthropoda > Arachnida > Araneae > Uloboridae > Octonoba > Octonoba sinensis. The sequence continues at coordinate 182,131,404 of CM076599.1, forward strand.
GCTGCTGGTATGCGACCACACAGCCCATATGGCTGTTCTCATCTTGATAACACTAGTTGGGTTACCTCTGACCGCGTTTCCGTAGTAGGTCGTCAGTTTTTTTATTAATCCATCGGTTAACCTTCCTTTACCCCCAATTGTCTTTCCATCAGAAAGTTTTTTCTTTCTGTAACAAGTTTTAAGTTTGCGGAGTCGGCTTCCCATCCGCTTTTGCACATGCCCAACACATTCGATTTTTCGAGCAGGGCATGTTTCGCCGTATGGCGACTTCCGAAATTGCAGAATACGTTTTTGTATCCCCGTCACCGATGTAGTTTACATATTTGACCTCTCTCTCGCTTTCGGACCGCAAAAACATTCTCTTCATCCCATCAACTCCCTCTTCCCAGATGAGCCGGAACGATTTTTTTACAAAGATTTTGATGGCGTAAAAGCCATCTTTTGTATTGCGGTCCAAATTTTGCACCTTGTATGCGTCACACCCTTTGCAGTAGGATGACATGACATCAGTGTCAAAAACTTTCCCTGTTTCAGCACCAATCAGAGAACAAATCCCTATAAGCGAAGTATGGCCTCTGGTCTTCCAACTGCCATCTCCATTACGGTTATCCCTTCATGATCATCAGATATTGCTTTTCTTCAGCAGCAGCAGCTTTCACCGATGACACAGAAAGGGTCTTGATGGAATCTAAGATCTTGTTGTTGATTTTTTCGAAGGGTTTTTGTGTACTGGGGGCGGTAAACTCATAATAGAACAAATTTATCGAGCACAGTAGCACCTTCCCAAGAAATCTCATAGCTAAGACGCTCGTCTATTGATTTCCGGAATATTTTTCCTCTCGCCAATCATTTCGCAGCTAAGAAATGATTTTGTATTGCTACATTCCGAGCACTTTACTTCAAACTTTGAGGATAGTCCATATCTTGATGATTCTTGTATTTTTAGTTTTCCATGACATCTGGAACAGCATGAAAAGTCAGAAAAAGCAGCAAAAAGAAGGGAAACGTAAACAATTCTGTAGCCTTGAAAATTTTTACAGGCTTCACTTTTCATTTTTTCGTAATCACTGAACGAATATTCTAACTTTTTGGCCATAGAACTTTTCTTCTTCTCTGCTTCAACAAAGCATGAAACACTATCAACAGAAATTTGTTTTTTATATTTATTACCATAAAATTTCCCTTTTTTAGGTCTCTTACCAGAAGTACGTTTACTACTATTAGTATTCATAATCAAAAGATAAACGAAACGCAAAGCAAAGAACAGATCAGATGTAAACACGCCGTGAATCGCAATCAATGAGACATAAACATTGAATTGAGATGTATCAGTTCTGCTTCTGATAAACAAAGAAAATAAAATCAAAGGCTCGTATGATAGAACAAAAAAGGAAAAAGAAACAGAATGAAAATAGTAGAAAGGAAAGAAATAGTGACTGACAGAAGCTAAATAACGAAGATGCGCTGCAGCAGACGACATTTGTCAAGGGGGCGTGGCCTTGGGCAGAATATGACAGATAGTGTTTTGCTTTTGAGCCTATATCTCGGTTACTATTTGGAGCATTATCAAAAGAAAGGTGTCAAAATGTTCAGAATAAGTTGGTGCATAATATTTAATATCTTTCAAAAAATCGACTTTTTTGACATTTTTTAAAAGGCCTGAGACCGGTGCCTTAACAGAAGAATGTACACTTCTTAGGCAGTAGAGTACGTTGCTCCCAACCTTGGGCCCGGGGGCGAATCCCGGCAAAGGCCCTTATGAGTGGGGGAAATTGTGTTTTTATGTCCAAGTGATGTGGATTCAATTTAATGATGTAGGTTCCCCCCTGACCCAGAAGAGCATTTCGTGCTAGGACAGGTAAGCCTGAAAAGTGCAAAAAGAAAGAGAACTACTCCGGTGCCCCTTATTTGTGTTCCCCAATTGAAAATACCTGAACTTAAGGCATCCGACCAAGTTCATTGCGGATATATGCAAGAAAGTATTTTACAGTATTCGATAGAAATCTCGATTCAGGTTTAACATGGCGAACTACAGAAATCTAGCTATACATTATCCAGCTTTCCCACAAATGATTGGCAATTTAGGACGCCATTTTCGTTTGCATTCCACTTTAACTTAAAAATTAATCAGTTTGAGCATAAATAGTGTTGACTACTCGCTGTCTGATGGTGATGCAGAATATATTTAAAATAAATTACGAATGAGAGAGTACTTAGTTTAAGAGGAACTAAGGAAAATCTACAGGTAAAGAAACATTTAGTGTAGAGGAAAAAACTATTATTTTTGTATAAGAAATGTTTGTGCATCAATGTCAGAAAGAGTTTTCTGGAAGAAAACAGTATACGTATGAATAAAGAATATGCCACATTATCACGTGTGTTCCGGAAAAAGCTTTTTCAAATCGTGCACACGAGGAACCGATCAATCATGCATGATAGGTAAGCAAAGGAGTACGTGGTAAACGGAGTAATGTTATGCTTAACTATTGGCGATCCGACTGGTATGTCTTTTATAACGATTACATTATAGTTCCTGTATATGAATTCCATTTTATTCTTGCATGCGATAGATAAAATATTAACAAAATAGAAAAACACTTTTTTTTTTTTTAAAGAATTAAAGCTTAAAGATCTAATCCCTTTTTCTTCAAAATTTAAACCCCCAGTTGTATTTCTGAAAATCTAGTATAGTGTAAGTTATTCTTTACAATTGCAGGTTGTGGGGGCTGATTAGGGAGCGAGGGGTTGGGAAAAGTTATAGAGAAAAGAAATATTATACAAACAAAGTGTAAACGGATCTCAAAGGGGGATTGGAAATAAAATAACGCATGGGCATGGGAAAATTTTACGGTATTTTTTGCCCGTGTCAGACACGGGGAAATGCGTTAAGGGGTGAAGAGAGTTTATAACAGGGTGTCTACAGATCATTAAAGTCGCGAAATATCACGAATTTGGCAATATGCCGAAAATCACGACAAAGTCACGAAAATTGATAAGTCACAAAATTTTCCGCCCAATGGGACCGGTCCCTTTCAGATGGAACCGGATATCCGATACCATCAGGTTTTTGAAATACCGATCCGCTCACTGTACGAAATATCCAGTTATCCGGCATGTCAAATTTGATTTTTCTTAATTAGTTAATTAACATGCTTTGAAATTACAGTGAAATCTGTGTAAGTTGCCCACTTGTGGTGCAGCATTTTAGTGGTCAACTTAGACAAGTGGTCAACTTATAGAGGGTGGAGATTTTTTTTGTCATTTCTTACACTATGCCTTAATTCCTTCGTAACTATTTAAAATATAGCTTCATGTATTAACATTACTTAAAAATAGTAATTAGCTACTTTTTTTACAATAGCCTAAAAAAAATATTACATTACTTAATTTATTATTAACACATTATTAAAACGTTATTAAAACGTTATTAAAAGTTATTAAAATGTTATTAAAACAAAATGTTGTTAAAAAAATTATTACATTACTTAATTTATTATTAACACATTATTAAAACGTTATTAAAAGTTATTAAAATGTTATTAAAAAAATGTTGTTAAAAAAATTATTACATTACTTAATTTATTATTAACACATTATTAAAACGTTGTTAAACGTTATTAAAAATAGTAATTAGCTACTTTTTTCACAATAAGCTAAAAAAATTATTACATTACTAAATTTATTATTAACACATTATTAAAACGTTATTAAAACGTTATAAAAAGTTATTAAAATGTTATTAAAACAAAATGTTGTTAAAAAATTATTACATTACTTAATTTATTATTAACACATTATTAAAACGTTATTAAAAGTTATTAAAATGTTATTAAAACAAAATGTTGTTAAAAAAATTATTACATTATTTAAATTTTTTTATTAACACATTATTAAAACGTTGTTAAAACTTTAAAAAAAACGTTATTAAAATGTTATTAAAACATTACTTAAAAATAGTAATTAGCTACTTTTTTCACAATAACCTAAAAAAAATATTACAGAAAATTTAACCTGGGAGACTTACAATGTATCCTATAGGACTTTAAAAGTAAAGTACTTAGTTAAAATATGATAAAGATAAATATCCTATTAATTGTGCAAGTTACTTAAATAATAGTGAAGATTTCCAAAAATACATATTTTTTCAAAAAAAACTACATCAGATAGATAAAAGGAGGAGAAACCAATTTGAAGAATAAATGTGTGCTCATATTAATTTTCCCATTTGGTTAACTTACAAAGAAGTCTAAAAACCAACCGGATACTCGATCTCCGCAGAATCAGTTTCCGATGTATTGCCGAACGGTCAGAAAAAAGTTCTGAAAAGGTCAGAAAAAAATCCGACATTTCATGAGGTTGAAAATCTGTATGCACCCTCTATAACAAAAGAATTCATTAAGTTTGTGCAAAGAAACTGTAAAAAAAATTTTTCGGGATTGTTTCGGGCTATGTTTCGGGGTATGTTTCGGGATTTTTTGGAATCAATTTTTCAATACAATATTTTTTTGGATGTAGAGACACCCAAATGATACCAAACTGAACGTTTTATTACAGTTTTTATTAAACGCTGTATAACATTTATACATTTTTCCTCAACAGTCACTTTTCAGCTAACTTTGTAACTAATCTAGAAATTTTCCGTTAGGGCTTGGAAGTCATTGAATGACATTCAAATATTAAATTGTACATTATCAGCAGACATTATTTGATATTTTCATATTTATTTATTCAACATACGTAAGCATAACAATTTAGACCGTCATGGAAAATAGTCCCGTCAAACATCTCTCATTGTTTCAGATGCAGTGTAAAAAATCCTTTTCTTGTAGGAAAAGGACTTTTTAAAAATTTAAAAAAAAAAACATATCATGTAAATAATTTTCACAAAACTAAAAAAAAATATGTACATTATGTGTTCTTTTATTTTCCTTTTATTTTAATTTATTTATTTCAAAACTAATTGCGACGATGCAAATCGATATAGTATAATTTCGGATCTAATTAGTTATTTTAATTATGCGCATAAGAGTGAAAATTAAACATAGATAAATTAGTACCTTTTGTTTTTTAGCCTACTTTCCCGTAAAGAAAAAAAAAAAAATAAAGCATGAAAGAAGGCTTAATGTATCGTGAAAATAGCGTTAGAAATCAAGAAAAGTAAAAAATAAGTTAAATAATTAAATAAAGATTGAAAAATAAAAAGTTTGAAAGTAGGGTTTTGAGATGGGGAAAAAGTGTGTCTGTCTGTCTGTCGGTCTGTCGGTCTGTCCCCCCTTAATAACTTTTGAACGAATTGTCCGATTCGAATTTTTTTTTTTTTTGCATTCAAAAGATCTCGGCGAGGACATCTCATTTTCAGATGTTACTTTTTGATTTGAACAATTTTTCGCTCAATTTTGAACAGTTCAAAAAATTTAACATTAGCGCCTATGGGCGAAAATGAAGCAAATTATGTAAACTCTGGGTACAAGATGCAAGTTCCAATGAACAGGCTCACGGGAAGAAGTTCTTGGCGTGAAGTATTAATTTGAGCAATTTTTGTTCATTTTTTAACAGTTCAAAAAAAATTAACATAGCGCCTACGGAGAAATTTCAATCCTATATAAATCCTGATCTAACGGACCGATTTACTTGGAACAAACTTTATCGGAAAGCTCTTATGACGTAGAACATGTACAAATAAAAAATTCACCCAGAACTAACGAGCCTGTTTTCCTATGAAATATTTTGTTCGGGATTTTCAAGAATATTTTTGAATTAATGAATGATTAAATGAATAAGCAAAATAATGAATGAATGACTGAATAAATACATGAATGACTGAATAAATAAATGATTGATTGAATATGTATGAACTGTTGAAAAAGGTATATTTGAAGCAATTAAGAACTAAAGCTAAACGAGAAAAATAGATAGTTAGATTATAAATTTGAAGCTGGTGTATACAGGAAAGTAGGCTCGTATAGTTCTAGACGGAACTTCTTGTTAAATCAATAGTTTACGCACAAATTTATTGGACACACAAAAGCATGTCTTGACAGCCATGTCTAATTTCTGTCATGTTTGTCACGGCATGCTTTTACGTAACAATTCGAAACATTTATTCCATAGGCTAAAATTCTTCCACTATTTTAAAAGTAGGCATGTAGATACATAAGCACAACAAAAAATGCTTAAAGCAAAAAAAAAAAGAGGTGTGAGATACATAACCAAAGATATTTGGAACTAACGAATGATGAATTTAAAATGTTAAAATAAAGTTCAAAAAAAGGCATTGCAATTACCTTACGTACATGGTGTACGTCAGGAAATACCGTATGGTGTTTTAGAAATGTAATGACGTACAACGTGTATTTTACTTCTGTTGAAAGGATTGCAGTAACCATAAGAAGCAGTGGCACAATAATTTCTTCCCAAATTTTTAAATTAAAACGATCTTATTAACAAAATTAAAGCGACCTTGAACTACAGAAACTTTCCCGATATAAAAAAATAAAAAAATAGCAAACTTTGTTTCGATTGCATCGATTTTTACACTCCAAAATGAGCAGTACTCAGCTCCTGACTTTATCGGAACGTTTTTCAAACGTAGGAGTAGGTAAAAATCCAATATCCGTATTATAGAATGTTGTCATTTAATTCTCCCTCCCTTCCTTTCAGTGTAAGAAAAGTGTTTCGATTTTGAAGAAAACTTCAACAGGAGATAAGGAATTTTCAAACTAAATTATCAAGTATGTAAAGAGATATTTTAGGTTATTTAGAATAAAATAAAAAGCAAGCGCTTTATCAATCGTCTGGAGAAAATAAAATTAAACTTAATTACCGTGAAAAAATAATTTCGAACTGCAGAGAGAAACGCTTATAACTTCTTTTCTAGTTAATTTAAAGGCTTCGAATTTTAACACCTGGAGCAAAACTCTTCCTGGGGTATGTTTTTACGGGCTTTTCAATGGTATCAGTTCGAAACGATGCGATAATATCTTCTTATAGAAAATAACCCTTTTATGCAATTTTCGGCTAAAATGCAATAAAAAACGAACAAATTCGAATTTCAGAAAAAATCTCCGAGGTGCACACCCCTATGTTCCAAACTAATTTCGTGCCAAATTTCATGAAAATCCGCAAAACGGTCTTGGCCCTACACCGGACAGAGGCAGACACACCACACACATACATACTTGCTGCTTTATTATTAGTAGAGATACCTAATACTCGCAAGTGATTTTATTTCTTAACTAGCGGTACCCGCACGGCTATGCCCGTGTTAAAAAATGAAAATATCAGTCGGTTTGCCATTGTGTATATAGTGATAACTTTTTTAGGTGCAAATTATGTTACTTTATTAAAATGTATTGCATTCTACATAATTAAAATTAGCTGTTCACGGCAATCAACCAGAGATCCTACACATTTAATCCTTTTTTTTACAAAACACACACAGTAAAAAAGGGAATAGGAAAGGAAGAAACGAAACAAAACAAAAAAGAAAATACTTGAAAGAAAACGCATTTTGTTTGTTTAGTTCAAGTACCCACCCAAAAAGGATGATTATAATAAATTAGAATAGTTTTAATCAATAAATTTTTAGTATAATTATTTTTTATCTATTATTTATTGACATTAAAGCCGGGTCCAGACGCTACGTTTTGTACAACCTTTTGTCTGCGCAGTCTTAAGACTGAATGAAAACGTTGCAGTTTTGTGTGCGTCTACATTGTGCAGAGATATCTGTATATTTCACTCAGTTTTGCGCGATATCGTCATGAAGGAGGTACTACTCTGGTCAGTTTTGGCATGGTGTCATGTTAAAAAAAAGACTGGAACGTCTCAGAGGTACCCGGAGTTCAAAGTGTTCAAATGATTACATAAAATAAATAGTTTTTTGTTGCCTGTTCTGGTGGTTCGACAACTGCAGTCTCTTTATTTTCATCCATGGTATTCCTAGACTGCCTTGGTGTCTCTTGATCATTTAGGAGATGTAACAAATCAAAATACCAGAGAGATGGCTTGTAGATTTCGTCTCCAGCCCCAGATCGAATCGATTTATTAACTTTTGCAATTCTTTACGGTAAACACTTCTCAAAGAATTAATTATTTACAACTGTTTCTCTGTTTGCATCAATTTCTTTGAATTTTTCCACTAAACTCTCATAAGCTTCCCCCTTTTATCCCTGTCACTATACTCCTTGGATTTGACACGCTAAATGCATGGGAAACGTTCGCATAATGCAATAAATTCTGTGAGAAACTCCCGAGAACATCGCGCCAAAAGTCGGCCATTGTCGCCTGACGAATTGAAACTGAGAAACAAAATGAATCTGAAAAGGGTGATACCGTCTACATGTGCCGATTTGTCTGCACAGTTCAAAGACATCTTATGCTTTCTAGCTCAGTTATCGCTGCAACTGTACAGTCTTCGCACCGGACTCAAAGCTGCGCACTTTTCCAATCTACACGCAACGTTTTATCTGTAATATGTTGAACTGCGCAGACAAGAGGTCGTGGAGAACGTAGCGCCTGGACCCGGCTTAAAACAGAAAGACGAAATTTTGTAGCTTGCAGAAACAAACAGCAGCAAGCCAAGCTTTGAAAGCGGAATAAACCTTTCATCCGAGCTCAAATAGGAAAATAACATATGTGCTAATTCACTGGCGAAAAAATAAAAATAAATGAAAGTATAAATAGTAATAATAAGCTGGAATAACAAAAAACGCTATAAAGGATAACATTTCTTTTAAAAACCCCTGTGCAGTATGGAAAATGGTCCCGTAAAATACATGTCAAAATAAGGAAATCAAAATAAAGCTATCAATCGCCTGTGAGCCACAGGAAATAAATTTTAATTCGTTTTAAAAAAATAATAATCAAAATCCAAAAAAAGAAATAAATTAAAAATCGGCTGCTCCTCCAAATGCTAAAAACCGCAAGAAATAAATTTTAATTCGTTAAAAGAAAAAAGGATTAATAGTCAGTCGGGGGGGGGGGCATGGTAACAATTAAAATTAAAGTTAATTACCGTGAAAAAATAATTTCGAACTGCAGAGAAAAATGCTTATAACTTCTTTTCTAGGTAATTTAGAGGCTTCGAATTTTCGCACGCAGAGCGAAACTCCTTCCGTGGTAGTTTTTTACGCGCTTTTTAACGGTATCAAGCTCGAAGCGATGCGATAATTCCTTCCCATAGAAAATGACTGTTTTATAAAACTTTCGGCAACAAGAACAAATTCGAATTTCAGAAAAAACTCTCCGAGGTGCACACCCCCATGTTCCAAACCAATTTCGTGCCAAATTTCATGAAAATCCGCCGAATGCTCTGGGCCCTACGCCGGACACAGACAGACACACACACACAAACACACACACACACACAAACATACTTGCTGCTTTATTATTAGGAGAGATGGTTCTTTGGTTGCTATTTTATGAATGGAAAATATTCGTTAGTTTCCAAAGTCAAATTAATATTTATCAATTTGTGGAAAGTACCTGCTGTACGTCATATTTCCGCTCTAAGCAGTGTTAAGACTTAGGTTTTAAGATAACGTCTTGTTCCATCTTAACGTCTCAGAACGTTCCTGAAGCCACGCATTCTGTAGTGTGCGTGGTCATGGGATAACCGTTGAGATCGAGCATGGCGTTCACTTAAAAACCAACTCTTCAGCGAAACAGCTCCATTTTACTTTATATGCAAAAGGTACATTCGACCTTTCGCCTTAGGAACAAACTCTCGATTTCGTAGTCTATCGACACACTTAATGCTACCAAACCTAAGTAATCTACAGCATTTGAATGAAAAATATTCGAATATATATATATATTTTTTCTTAACGTGTACCAGTTACGATTAAATTTTGCGGTACGATACGATATATTTCCACTCATAACTCAATTTTTAATTTCTGATTCTTTGGAGTGGCAACACCTTAGTTTGTTTATAGCAAGCGATCAATCTCATCTTTTCTTAAGCCTTTCGAATTTTAAAGTGTTTTTTGGATTTTAAAATGCTACTTAACGAGGACCAGTTACGATCGATTTTGCCAAACGATACGATATTGACATCATGCAAAAAACAAACTATCCTAAAACGATATTTAAAAATTTGTTTAATGATCAGCATAGAAGAGTAACATAAGAAAATGGTTGTATTTATAATCGTACCTTACTAGCTTTAACACAGTTATTTCTATTTCTTAAAAAGTATTTCCTTTCATAACTCAATTTTTAATTTACGATTCTTTGGAGTGGCAACACTTTGGTTTATTTAGATCGAGCGATCATTCTGAAGTTTGATTGCTGAACTCATAGCCCGCAGATGTTCAGCGGGAATCAGCTAGTTCTGTATAAAATAATTTTCTAAATATATGACTGTTTTATTTTTTTGAAAAACGCTATGTAGAATATATCTGTAAACACTCAATACCAACAAACGCAAGTATTTCATAGCATTTATCTTGAAAAATAGTACCTAGAGTGCTAAACACATTTTTTCATTGATTTGGTAACGCCAAAAAACTATTTAATATTTTATCAAGCAAATGACGTTGTTAAAGCAAAATTTTACAGTTAGATACCCACCGAAATGCCTCGTATCAATAAAAAAGGCCTTTTAATAAGAAAAAGAAGAAACACCAGATAAATGTTTGATTTTGAGATACAGCTAAAATTTAAACCTCTCATAGGACTTATCCTTTTAATGCGAAAAAATATTTCTTTTCTAGAATGTTCCGAGTTGTACTAATAAATTCCAATACGTTAATAAATTTTTATCTCATTATATCACTGCTTTTTTGTACTTCAAAAAAGGTTGCTTTAAAAAAATGTCACGTGACGGAACTTTATTATGATATCTTATGATTGGTTAAGGGGATTTTTTTTCTGAAATGAATGTGCGAATGACGCTTTCAGGAACTTAAAATATGTAACACGTATCGGAATTGTAAATGATTGTTACGACATCGTTAAAATAAAACGTTATCTCGCACAAATTAGTTTTCCTATTAATTTATTACTACTTCCGAGTTGCAATGAGTCTTTATAACTATGAAGAGATATCCAGAAACTCTAAAAGGAAAAAAAAGAAAGCAGTAATAATAAATCCCAAAATTCTTAAACCAATATATTTTTCTTTTTTTTTTTTTGGTTAAAAAATCTTGAGGGTTTCCTCGTTATTTAAAGGACATATTGCATCAAATGATTTTTCTACAATGCTTTTTTTTTAATAAATGCGTGAAGCAGTATATAAAGATAATTAGAAAATCACTTTTAAACTTATTGCAATTTTAAAGCAAATTAAGCAATTCATTATCTCTTATTTATTTATTATTCTTTTTTCAACTAATGGGGAAAATGTTTGAAACGATTTAGACGTTTTTACGTTCTCTTTGAAAATGTTTAAACTTTAACCAGACCAGATTTTGACTGCTTCGTTTGTTACTAACTCTGGTGCAACTTTCAATTGCATTGACTTTTCTAATACGCAGTAAGTACACTGTTAAAAATTTCCGCAAGAAAATAGTAAAATAACCATTTATTTGATTGTTATTTTACTATATTTAATTACAATAGTTGAATAACCATTAAAACGATGGTACTCAAACCGCTGATTGCGAAAAAAATCGTTTATTCTGTGTTTATCCTAAAGAACGTGTAACTAACCGTCATTTTCAAGCGTTCAATAAGAATCGGGCTTCCATCTTGGTTGCAAAACCTTGCGATGAACGTTGTTGTTAAAATATGAATAAAGATTTATCAGTTCAAATCTGCATGTGTATATAAAAAAAAGAAGAAAAAAAAAGTGGCTTAAGCAGTGATTACTAAATAGAAACACATACACACGTAAATCAAAAATTGGAGACATCGGATTCCCAAACTGTTTACGAATGAGCGAACCCATCATTTGAGCTGCTGAAGCTTGTTTGTATTTTAATTTTTGCAGCAAATAAAATGATTTTCGTCAATATACAGTAAATTTAGACCAAAGATGGCTTTGGATCCAATCAAACACTGAAATCTTAATTTTAATGCAGTTTTCCTGTTGAAAAGAAAGATTTATTGATAAATAATCGTGGTGCAGATGGCTGAATGGTTAAAGAGCAATGTTGGTGTGCCATACACGCCGGGTTCGATTCCCGCAAGCTTCGTGTGCGTTTTCTACGCCTCGAAATGGTTCAAAAACGGGAGAAATTTTGATTTGAAACCATTTTTAAATGGTTATAAAACCATAAACTTTTGTATTTACGGCCTTTTAACCAAGCTGATTGGAAATGGTTAGGTCCCGTGTGGATAGAAAAATGTTCCAAACCGTAAATTTAACGGTGAATTATATGGGCAGACTGCTACCGGTTATTTAACCGTTATTTTTATGATGAAATTTCTAACAGTGTAGGACAAGTGAATGTGACTGAAAGTTTTGTTATAAGTATTAGAAACTTCGTGTAAAAGGAAAGTTTAGAAATGGTTGAAAACGGCCTGGTAAATCTAGTGTAAATCTAGGGCTGCACAGGGGAAGAAAATAACTACAAGCAAAACTCTATAAAAAATAGTGTTTTATCTAGCAGAAAATAGCTCAATTACTACTCGCAAAATATCATTCATGAAACAAATTCTTATTTAAAAATACATTAATTAGTGAACTAAAAGTGTAAAAAGAATGATTTAAAGCCAAGATAAAATAATTAGAAGGTTTAGCACCATTGAAACCTCAAACTGCTAAAAATATTGACAAGAATTTTATTTTTTAATGTGTGGGTCAAATGCCCTTGGCGCGTTTGGCGCCAGAATATAATACACACTTTCGCCCATTAGGATACAATTGCAATTTTGTTCACTTACACTTGTTAAATTATTGAGACATACGCTAAGGGAAAATAACGTTCAATTGCTTCACCCCCTAGGAATGAATGGCGCCATAAATTAATCACAACCACTTCCTATCAGGAGGTATGTTCATGCCGAATTTCATTTAATTTTATGCATTGTTTTGAGTTATAGCACCCACCAAAAACTAATAAAACGTTTTATTGCTCCACCTTCCTTGCGGCGATTTGTGCCAAAATGTAATCAGCATCTATTGAAGCCTCCTTGTATCTAAAATTTTGTTCGAATTCTTCCATTACTTTATGAGATATAGTACTCACGCTAACCGAAACAATCTTCAATTGCCCCGCCCCCTTCTAATATATTTGCGTCAAAAACTAATCAGCGCCAGTTATCTTCACGGTCCACATTTGCGCGAAATTAAGTTCGATTCCGTGCAATAATTTTTCAGTTACAATGTCCACAATAAAAACGACCACACGCACACGTTTTCCAAAAATGGTCAAAGTGGGTTCAGCACACTTCAAAATGTGTAAATCCGTCTAATTTGGAAATTCGAAAATTTTCACGAATCCAATACATTTTTCTTCTATATATTGGATATAGAAGAAAGTAACCAGATTTTTTTTGCAAACCTATTACATTGTTTTCTTTTAAAAATAAATAGTAGTGCTTTTTTTTTCTTTATCAAACTAGAATGAAATACAAAAATATTTCATTTTCTTCAGAGGGAAAAGAAGTACAATGTCGTTGACGAAAGTCTAGGTACCATTCATTCAATAGTAAGTTGTAAACGTAACAGCAGAAAGAATAAATGGCGATTAAAAAAAAGGCAGTTCGGAGAAAGTATTTCAATGTTTGAAGAACTTCTTGAGTTTTGTTCGTTATTTTCCTTTGTCTTTGAAAAAATCAGATTTTATGTTACTTCTGTGTTTAGATATTAGAATTCTTGTTGTAAATAAAAACCCGCCCTTGTCTTGCATTTTAACATGCCTCTCGTTTTGCACAGATATTTAAATTTGAAAATTAGATTTCAGAATTTGTATTCCTTTCTTGTTTTCCTTAATAGTTTATCTAATTTGCACACAGTTCTTTCAATTTGGAATCCCATTTTATTTATTCTACATTTTACATTTTGTGCCATTATTATGAAAAAGTAGCAGAGCTTAAGATGTACGCAGTGGTGCTACGCGAACCCTTTACTAGTTTACATACAATTTCCGAATCCCATTTTATTGATTACGTCTTACTTTTTTTTTTTTTGCCACCATTATGAATAAGTAGAAGAACTTAAAATGTACGTAGTGGTGCTACGCGAACCCTTTACTTGTTTACTCACATTTTCTTTCAATTTCGGAGCTCCATTTTATTTATTACATCTTACTTTTTTTGCCATTATTATGAAAAAGTACAAGAACTTAAAATGTAATATGCGGTGCATACACTAACCCTTTACTACATTAGCGAAACTATTTTACGAAAAATTCACACTGCATGTAAGAAAAATACACGTACTACACAACATCAAAGATTGTTCACTTTGCGTTCAAAAAAACTGCAGAGATAAAGCAAGAAACCAATATTTCCTTTTCGTTTTACAATTTAGGAGTGTGCAAAATTCTCCTGAAGACTCAGAAAACGAATAGATCGCATTTTACGATCTGCTCTCTCGTGTTTGCTTGGAACTTACCACTTACAAGCAAAATATGACTGTAAACCATAAAACTTCCATTTAGACTGCAACAACTGAAGTTTAAAGAGGCATACCTATATACCTATACAGGGTCGACGCCAGAGGAAATTCGGATCCGTTTTCTGACCCTTCACAAAATTCCAATTAATCAAAACGGACCCTTCACAAAATTCAAATCAACCGAAACGGACTCTTCAAAAAATTCCAAGCTTCCACCACCGTACTTTTTACACCATTACTTATTATAAAAGTGGAAAATAATAATAAAAATTTTCATCAGTGCATGTTTAAATTTTCAATTTGCACAAAATTATTTGATTTTTCCCAAAACGTTCTTTAAATCCCCCCCCCCACAACAAAAAAACAAGAAGTTCCGTCTGGAACTATACGAGCCTACTTTCCCGTATACACCGAATTAAAATTTATAATCTAGCTATCTCTATCTCTCTGTCGTTCTCGTTTAGCTTTAGTTCTTAATTGCTTCAAGTATACCTTTTTCAAAGGCTAATACATATTCATTCAATCATTATTTATTAAGTCATTCATGTTATTTATTAAGTCACTCATTTATTCCTTCATTCTTTTGCTTATTCATTTAATCATTCATTAATTAAAAAATATTCTTGAAAATCCCGATCAAAAAATTTCATAGGAAAATAGGCTCGTTAGTTCTGGATGAACTTCCTATTTGTACATGTTCTACGTCATAAGAGCTTTCCGATAAAGTTTGTTCCAAGCTTATTTTTGACTTTTCTTGATTTCTAACGATATTTTCACGATACATTAAGCCTTCTTTCATGCTTTATTATTATTTTTTTTTTTTACTTTTACGGGAAAGTAGGCTAAAAACGGGACCCTGTTTAAAAAAATGCTGAATCGATCCCTGATATATTTTAATTACGTTTAACTTTTTTTCTTTCATTAATTTCGCATTTGTTTTTAAAGCAGACTATAGGTTAATGAAATTTAAAGTCATTTTTGAAGAATCGTCGCTGCTAAAATGTAGCTGAGAAACAAAATTAGAAATCTTTGAGAAAACGATTTCTAAAATATGTTGATTATAGGAATTTTTTTTTTGTGCTTGGAATATAATGTATGATAAAAATAATTTAACTTTGAGCAAGTAAACAATAATAAAAATATAATTACACGTTAATTTAAAGCACAAATGAGCAATAAAATGCAGACATAAGTTTCGGGATTGCTTGGAATCCCTTTTTCAATGCAACAGGGAGCTTCTAGATGCAAAACAGAAGCTCCCTGTCGAATTGAAAAAGGGATTCCAAGCAATCCCAAAACATATGTCTGCATTTTATTGCTCATTTGTGCTTTAAATTAACGTGTAATTATATTTTTATTATATAATGTATGCTTAAGCTTTTTGCCTCCCGTTAAAACATTATTTTTGCAAAGAAACCTTAGTAAAAAGGTTGCAATCAAATTAACAGTAAACTTTTATCAACTATTTGTTGTTCTTTTTAAAACAAACCATTAAAAAGATGGTACTCAAACCGCTGATCGTGAAAAAAATCGTTTATTCTCTGTTTATCCTAAGGAACGTTTAACTAAACGTAATTTCCAAGCGCTCAACAAGAATCGGGCGTCCATCTTGGTTGCGAAACCTTAACGGTCGTACGATGTTGTTAAAATATGAATAAAGATTTATCAGTTCAAATAAGCAGGTGTATATAAAAAAAGAAGACAAAAAAGTGGCTTAAGCAGTGGTTACTAAATAGAAACACATACACATGTAAATCAAAAATTGTAGACATCGGATTCCCGAACTGTTTGCGAATGAGCGAACCCATAATTTAATATTTATAAACAAGCTGCTACAGCTTGTTTGCATTTTAATTTTTGCAGCAACTAAAATGATTTTCGTCAATATACAGTAATCATGTATAGTAATTTTTTACCAAAAAGGACTTTAGATTCAATGAAAACTGAAATATAAATTTTTAGGCAGTTTTCCCGTTGGAAAAGAAGATTTATTGATAAATAATCGTACGCTTTACGTAGTGTAGATGGCCGAATGACTAGAGTGCAAGGTTGGTATACCATACACCCGGGTTCGATTCCCGCACGCTTCGTTTTCTACGCCTCGAAGATACTACGCCTACAAATGGTTCAAAAACGATAAAAATTTTGTTTTGAAACCATTTTTAAATGGTTATAAAACCGTAAACTTTTGTATATATGGCTTTTTAACCAAGTTTATTGGAAATGGTTAGGTTCCGTAAGGATAGAAAAATGTTCCAAACCGTAAATTTAACGGTTAATTATATGGACAGACTGCTGCCGGTTATTTAACCGTAATTTCATGTTGAAATTTCTAACAGTGTGATAGGAAATGAAATAACTTGAATGGAATAATGGCTTTCCATATAGAAGCTATATTTTCATTTATCCAAATTATTTATTTTCCAAAAAAAAAAAAGCTATATAAATTTTTTGAAAAAAAATAACTAAGAGCTTAAATATAAAAGCAAAGCATAATGTTATTGTAAAGTTAAAGAAAGTTTTAAAAATTAAATAAACAACACGCATTACTTATGCATAAAGGAACCGTAATCAAAATTTCTATTATCACGGAAATGCAAATGCGTTCAGAAAAATAAATTCTTGTAAGTAACAATGATATTCATTATTTTTTACGCAACAGTTATTATTTCCCCTTATGGAAATTAGTTACAAAGATAATTTCATTAGGTAGAACCTTGACACATAGTTCCCGCATGCATCGTTTCTTTTAACGGTTTGCTTGTATTTTATTTTCCTCCTGACCTGCGTATATATGTATTATTTATTTTTTTTATTCTTTTACAAATAAAAATCTTGTAAAAAATACTCTAAAATTGCGCTTTATTCAGATCTCTTATCTGAATTAGAGAAGATTCTACGTCATTCCGAAAATTGGTTCTTAGTGTTTTGACTGATTTTTGCAACTTTTAAAGGGTTGCAATTCCAAAACGGGTTGATGCTTAAAAAAACCAAAAGAAAAATACATTTTTCTTATATCTACACGTGCAGTACCTCATTTATATGTAGCAAATTTCATCGAAATTTGACATGGTGATGTAAACCAGTGTGTTGAATTGACGTTTCGGTTTTTTTTTTTTTTTTTTACGCATGGCAAAATAAAATTTCGATACGTGACGTAAGATTCATTCTTGATGCCCATTACACCAGATTTTAAATGAGGGACTTGTATTTTATCAAAACTCTGGGCAAATAATTTAATACATTTTTATTCTGCTTTTATATTTACAAGTATTAGATGTGTATGTATGTCGCCCGATAAAATTTTATGTTATTTCTATTATTATAATAAAAATTCTGACTTGATTGCGAAAACTTTAATTTGTCCAGAAACTAATTAATTTTTCCCTGGTTTCCTTGAGCTATCGAAAACCAGAACGTCAAAAAAATACAAACACAGAATACATAAAAAAAATAAAATACGATACTTTCATGAAATGTTACTTAGATTTTTCTTAATGTTATACACCGTTTATTTAAAATATTGCTTAATTTTTAAATAAGGAATTGTTGATTTGCAATCTGAGCTGTCTATAATTTATTTTTAATATGCTCGGAAAAGGACAATTAAATGAATTCAATTTCCGTGGTATATCTTATTTTCTCTGACAACTAACATATTTGTTTACAACTCTCTTAATAAACATTAATTGCTACGTCAAAAAACCTCTGCGAAAATTGAAAAATGTGAGGACTATTTTCCGCTAGATAAGCTAAATGTCCTGAAATCAATAATTTTTACACTCAATTCGTGACATTATATTCAAGTAACATATTTTAGGAAATATAAGGAATTTATTCTGAGTTTCTTTAAAATACTGAAAAATTTTAAAGAAAAGGATTATATGCATGATCATTAATTTTACGCTAACGAGGAATATTTAAGTAATTAATTCCGCTTTTTTAACAAAATTTATTAAGATTTTTAGAAGTTGTGTCGATTATATTTTTCGCGCGATATGTAATCTCGGTACGTCAACATATTTCTTCGATGTAAATTCTTGAAAACCATTCTTTATTACTTCTAATTAAATTATAGCATTTGAGTCTGATTTTTTTTTCTGTAGAATGTTTTAAAAGAATAATAATTAAAAAATAGTTTAAATAGAAATTTGTATTTATTTATTTATTGGACATGTCGCATTTCAAATAGAGAATTGGAGTCACAACTTTTTTTAAGTTACTTCGCTAAGATTTGTCAATATTTGCTCCCACCCGGCTCCTGCGCTGCGCCATGCTCTGAGTAGTTTCAGTGGCATCATAGTATTTAAATATTTAATTAATTAATTTTTTTGTGTGGTTTTAATTAGCAGTAAAAACATGTTTATATTTATTTATCTTCATCTATGATTCTTTTGCATAAAATTAAATCATCTTTCAATTGCTTCGCCGCCGGCTCCGAAATATTTTTCATGCATTGTATAATTTATCTCTTTTTATAAGTAAACTTATTTTTTAAAGGATAAAAAAATTAAGTATGAAAAAAATCGGAGAAATGGAGGAGAATTTCTGAGCTCCAGCGCCGCTCCAGCGCCGAGAAAAACTTCGTTGCTGCTCCTTCTCCATGCTCCGATAATGACTTTATTTTTTGTAAGAGACCTTTCATAAATGTCACACTTTTCCAATGTATTTGACTCCCCCCCCCCCGCTTTGTCACACACTTCATCATACTCCACTACCTTTTCACATGTCACGCTATATAACATAAACATAAAATAGGTTCAATTTGCTGATTTTAAATGTTTTTACAAAAATCAAAATGTACGATGTCAACCTTTGTGACTTCCCTTGTCACAAACTGATAATTAGTGTAACAGGGTGGGGCGGAAGTAATGACCCGTTTTCTAAGGGTATAAAAAAGTAATACAATTTGAGACTTAAAACCTTTTTTTATTTTGATCGTTATATAATCTAAATGTTTAGCCTACTTTCCCGTAAAAGTAAAAAAATAATAATAATAAAGCATGAAAGAACGCTTAATGTTTCGTAAAAATATCGTTAAAAATAAAGAAAAGTAAACAAAAGTGAAGTAATTAAATAAAGATTGAAAAATAAAAAAAATTGAAAGTAGGGTTTAAAGATGGGGAAAATGTGTTTCTGTCGGTCTGTCCCCTAATACCTTTTGAACGAATTGTCCGATTCGAAAAAAATCTTTTTGCATTCAAAAGATCTCGGCGAGGACATCTCATTTTCATATTTTACTTTTTGGTTTGAGCAATTTTTCGTTCAATTTTGAACAGTTCAAAAAAACTTAACAGTAGCGCCTATGGGCAAAAATGAAGCAAATTATGTAAACTCTGGGCACAAGAGTCAAGCTTCTATTGCAAGCTTATTGAAAGGAGTTCTCGGCGTGAAATATTGATTTGAATAGTTTTTGTTCATTTTTGAACAGTTCAAAAAATTAACACAGAGCTTGCGGGGAAATTTCAACCCTATATAAATCCTGATCTAACGGACCGATTTGCTTGGAACAAACTTTATCGGAAAGCTCTTATGACGTAGAACATATACAAATAGAAAATTCATCCAGAACTAACGAGCCTATTTTCCTATGAAATTTTTATCGGGTTTTTTAAGGATATTTTTCAATGAATAATCGAATCAGTGAAAGAATGAATTAACGAATAAATCAGTAGGGAAAAGAATGAAGGAATGAATAAATGAATGGCTGAATAAAGGAAAGAATGAATGAGTGAATGAATATGTATTATCCGTTGAAAAAGATATATTTGAAAAACATAAGAACTAAAGCTAGAGGAGAAAGGGAGAGAAAGAGATAGCTAGATTAAAAATTTGAATTTGGCGTATACGGGAAAGTAGGCTTGTATAGTTCTAGACGGAACTTCTTGTTTACATTAAGTTTTGATTACCATTTCAGCAATATACTGATTCGGTCTACTATTTATAAAGTTTTAGGAAACGTTTCTGTATATTTCAAAGGGTATGGCGGATATTTCCTCGGTCTTTCAGTTCTTCTAAAGTATGGGGGCGATAGTTCCAAACTTTCGCCTTCAAATAATCCCAAAGAAAAAGGCTTCCGCTAAAAACTGTAACATAACGCGGAACATGGAAATGCACACGACGAGCTCTCCATGTGGAAGAATAGACTGCATTAGTGTATTGCTGCTAAAGGCCGCCACCTTACTGAAGTGGTAATCAAAACTTAATGTAAATAATCCCATTTTTTACATTAAGTTGGGATTATATAAATACCGAAATAAAGCGTTTTAAGTATCAAATTGTGTATTTGTTTTAATACCCTCTCAAAACCGGGTCATTACTTCCGCCCCGCCCCCCTTAAAAATATAAAGGATTAAGAAAATTTCCTTTTAAACTTTTAACCAGAAGTAAATTGAAACCTTAATCAGCATCGGTGTTTGCGATACAAAATGATTAGTGAAACTTTAAAATCAAATTATGAAAATTAAAAAAAACTATAAAATAAATTTAATTTGCTGATTTTAACTGTTTTTATAGACACCAAAATGTGTAATGTCACACTCATTGTTACCCCCTCTCCTTGTCACAGATTGTCACAATTTCCCGAAACCTTATCCCTCCCTCGAAGCGTGACATCATTTATGCATGAATAATAAATAAATTTGAGATAATTGGAGGAAAAAGATCTTTTACGCTAGTATATATCGGAAATGCTTAAAAATAATGAAGATGGAAAAAAAATCCTACTTTGAAAAACTAAACTCAATTTCAGAAATTCAGTTACGAGGAACAATATTTACCGACGAAACCGTAGAAAAGAATTCTTTATGCAGTCTCTCTTCTATTTTCAAATCTGCAATTGAATTAAATATTTAAGAAATGAAATTTTGAGTTGCCCGCACTTAAAAATAAAATCATCTAAAAGTTCCGCCCCCACTAAAGCATTTCTTTCCCTTGACAAGTCATCCTTCTTGGGACATCACGTGACTTAAAACGCATTTTGAGAGCAGTTTTCTTAAAATCGTGAAAGAATTTGTTGAGGCGGTATTATTCCTTAACTATTCTGGGTTTTAAAGGGGGGGGGGGGAAATCTGCAATTTTGCGTCAAGGCATTATTTTAGTTTAAAGCTTCCATGTTTGTTACCGGTTTAAAAATGTAATGCGAAATTGAAAACATTCCTTTAAACTTAATGAAATGTGTGTACTCAAATTCAATTTTGGCACGAATTCGGCAATTTATTCTGGATAGATATATCAATAACTGAGAGCTATACTATCCTAAATCCAATTTCAAGATTTTGCGAAGAAGTAAAAAAAAAAACATTTTTAATAGTACCATAAGGCTAGAATTTTCCGTGCGCGAACCTCTGAATAAAGATACCCGAGGGGAGCTTTAAAAGCTTATGTAGGTCGAACTCTGTATGTCCATTAACCCTCTGACTGCCCCCCCCTTTTTTTAGCGAATTCGATTCGTTAAAAATTGGTCTAATTTATGCAACTAGAGCCATCTCTGGAATAAACCTTTAATTAAGGCCCATAAATCCTCAGAAATTGCATAATTGCCGTTTTAACGATGAAACATCTGGATAATATATTAGATAGACTAAAAAAAGTTCATGCCTGTGGATATCACGGGATGAGTTATTTTCGGTATATTTTACGTTGCGTGTGGAAATCATTTGCATAATCAGTCTGAGGGTTAAGTGTAAACTCGCAAAAATTCGAAAAATGGATAACATGCCTCAGATCCTATGGCTCTCAGGATGTTTGCAGTGTTTTCATAAAGCTTTAGTTTGAAATTACTCTTTAATAAATCTTTGAACCAGGGGGGCAACCTCGGAAACTAATATAATCGATTAACATTGTTTGAAAAAGGAGTTTCAACAAATGTTTTGACCCTTCGCAGGAGTTTCATGCAAATGTATTAACCTTTCGCAGGAGTTGCATATAAATGTTTTAACCCTTTGCACTCATAACTATGCTTTAGAAAGTTAGCAAATAACTCGGATTTTTTTTTCCATGTTCGATCAAGATGATTTTTTACGGAAATGTGTTCCAATTTAACTAGAAGGTATGCCATCTTTAAATCAAAAATTTAAAAGTATAACCCCTGAGTACACTTTTTGACCTAGGATGGGAATGTGGTGGCATAATTTATTTCGCAGCGGTACAGATGCGCTGTCAACTGTACGGACATACGGGCGCGATATGGTGGGACCCGAGCGAATATTGTGTGGGCCCTCGCCACTGTATACATGAATTTAGGTGAAGTTGATGCTAAAACTTTAATGAAGGGAAATAAGAAGCAAAACATCCTTCCCATTGAAATAACTTTGTAAAAAAAAAAAACCTTGCAGGGTTAGATATTTGAGTAATAAAAAAAATATTTAAGTGGTGTTTCTTATTTCAACAGTCTTTCATTCATATTGGTAACACTGATTTTTTTTTTTTAATGAAATTTAAAAAAAATATTAAATTTTTAAAAAATTAATTAATTTTGTTATTCAATCAGAGCAAATAAGACAGCTTTAAGTAGTTCCACAATTCGCCACTAGGGAATCTGAGCATGAACCGTATTTATGCCCGCGTTTCTCTAAGACAACTAAAGGGAGAGTCCCAAGATTGGACATTTTTGTTAGATGGGTCGACAAATGATGTCGCGCTTCGAGGGGTGAGATATTTTGGCAGTTAAGGCGTACGTACACACTAGGACTTTTTTTTTTTAATTTTCACTTTAAATATCCTATAATTTAACAGTAAGTAACTGGTGTATGTGTAAAACCATTTCACCATAAAAAAACTCTAATGAGATAATTGGTAATTAATTAATTAGGGTAATGTGAGCTAATTAGCATGTTTTTTAAAACGCGATATCTCAAAATCTAATTTGTCTAGACACACAATTTCAATTGAAAATTATTCCTAAAACTATTCTTCATGTTTTGTGCCTCAATAAAGATATTAGAGATTATAGTTTTTTTTTAATAATTTTTTTCACTACGGATAGACGAAAAATCAAAATTTTTCATGAAATTTTGCCGTTTAAAAATTCACTAAAAATTTATTTTTAGAATAATAACCTAGATTGAGGCAGACAACATCTGCTGTACTATACAGCACATAATGATACTAAAATAATTATGATAGGTTAATTCATTGCTGAGTTATCATGTTTGGAACAATGCAATATATCGCAAAAACAGGATTCTTCAGAAATTGAGTTTAAAGTTTGGAAACATGTTTTCATAACTTCATGTGAACAAAAGTGATAAAATGGGTAGTACTTACAACACTAAAACCCTCCTGGAACATAAGTAGGTCCTTCTTTTTCAATTTTTTTATCTTCTTTTTTCTTTTTGATTCCTCGTAACTGCTTCCTCCTCTGTTTTTGAATAGGGGTTGCTTGTCGCAAACTTTCGTCGAGTCTAAGTTTGTTCCTATTTTCCACTCCGAGTACCATGTAATGTCCAGGACTGATATTCATTCTTCTCATAACTTCAAGTTCAGGTTTGAATCCACTGTTAAAGTGGAGAACAGCATCAAACACTGATAGTTTTACTGTTTCAATTCCGGCAAACTTGATTTTCGGGCATCGTTTCCAAATTAGGGAGTGGAGGCACTCATTAACATTCTGAGTTTTTCCGTGGAGGCATTTTTTCAGCATTTCGGGTTTGGTCAACCTTTCATAAATTGGTTTAATATGTTTTAACAGAGGTAATGGAAGTCCTCCTTTATGCTTGTAAGTTATCTGCTTTCCCCGAGCTGCGGCACGTTGATACGAACACCAACTGTCATTTCCCTTTGGGCATTTGGTGTGGAGAGGATGATCATCCTTCGCACTCAAATGGTAAAATGTACTCCAAATTGCTTTGGACATTTCTGAAACTGACCCAGTGTTGTTTCTTAATGCAAGGCCAAAATAGTTTTGCATTTTGTTTATTTTGGCGTCAGATAACTTTCCTTTGCCGCCAATTCCTTTCACTGTTTTCTTCAATTTTCTCAACGCAGTCCCAAGCCTTTTTTGGTAATGCCCAATACACTCTTTTTTTTTAATCTCCTTCCCGTCATATGGGTCTAGTTCACAGACAGCAGAATAGCTCTTGCTATCACCATCGCCATAAAAGTCAACATACTCCAGGCCTCTTGTATCAACGGAACGCTGAAAAATTCTCCCAGCACCGATAGCCTCCATGTTCGCAGAAGAGCCATGGTAATTTATGGCGCAAACGTGATTTGCCTTCCAGCTTTCATATTTTGAAGAGGACTTGTCTTCTCCACTCCATTTGCGGCACCCAATGCAGTCCTTTGAGAGCACTTCTACGTCGAGGACTTCCCCTGTGTCGACAGAAAGCGCTGTAACTACTCCATTTAATGATGAGTAGCCTCGCTTATGCCAGCTTCCGTCCATAGAAACTCCACATTCAGCAGATCCTTTAATTTCAGCAACTCGATGTGCAGCCATACGCATGGTTTCTTCAGCAAGTGGCTTCACGACACGAAGTAGCGCTTTCATGTGTTGATTGTATGGAGTCGGATTTGGTGGCGGAGGCATGTTCATAACACTCATGAACTGAGTCGCTTCTCTGTGGCCACATCCTAACTGCCTCATGGCGTAAACTAGCCGTCTATTCACTTCGTAGAACTGACCAATTTTTTTAGAGCTTTCACAAGGAGCACTAAGATAGTCACAGTTGTGGCATGCCAGGTTCAACTTAATACAGCATCCCATATTTATGTTGACATTGCTTTGTACATACAGATTATTTGCTGAACAATTTGGGCAGTTTATTACACTGAACAATTCATTGAGACAATCCAGTTCAATAAAAAAACGCTCTCCTAACACGTCATTGTCCGTTTCAGAATCGTTAACATTGCCCAATTTTGTCTTCGATGCAGACGATTGTTCATCATTACTTTCAGTAATACATTCAGGTTTTACCTTTTTATGCTGATTGCCAAGGAACTTCTTTTTTTTTGATCGACTAGAGCGACTCGAAGAACCCATTTTCAATCAAAATAATTTATAAATGCAAAGCGAAGATACACAGATGGGAAGAACAGAAAATAGAACACGCCGGTTAAAAAGTAAACAAACGAAGCTCAAATCAGTTATTTTAACAGTTACATACCGTTGCCAAACAGCCCAAATTAAAAAAAATATTTTAAAATAATTACTTCTTTGCCAAAATTATAATTTTAAAATAAAAATCTAGAAAGTTTAGTTTGTTTGCATTAGGCTTAGATATCGAAACATGAATTTTCTGTGGCAGTATCTCAAGAAAAATCTTTGTAACTCCGGAAATATTCCGAATATTGACAATATCTTAGTATTATTGGAAAGCTGAAAATATGGAGAATCTTTTGAAGCATTAAAAAAAATAGCGATATTTTGGTCGATTTTCGCGATTTCAAGTGTGTATGTATACCTTAATGACAAAGGGAGAGGGGGCGGGTTGGAAAGAATTGGGACATCACACATTGCTGTTGAAATAAAGAGAATTAAAATCAGCTGATTAAATATTGTACATTATTTTTTTTGTTTGTTTGGATTCTGATCAAGGTTTAAATTAACTTTTATTTAAAATTTTTAATTAACAAGAAGTTCCGTCTAGAACTATACGAGCCTACTTTCAAATATGCCTTTTTCAACAGTTAATAAAGATTCGTTCAATCATTCATTTATTCAGTCATTCATGTATTTATTCAATCATTTATTCATTCATTATTTTTCTTATTCATTTAATCTTTCATTAATTCAAAAATATTCTTGAAAATGCCCATCAAAAAATTTCATAAGAAAATAGGCTCGTTAGTTCTGGATGAACCTTTTATCTGTACATGTTTTACGTCATAAGAGCTTTCCGATAAAGTTTGTTCCAAGCAAATCGGCCCGTTAGATCAGGATTTATATAGGATTGAAATTTCCCCGTAGGAACTATGTTATTTTTTTTTTTTTTTGAACTGTTCAAAAATGAACAAAAATTGTTCAAATCAATATTTCATGCCAAGAACTTCTTTCAGTGAGCTTCTTCATTTTAACTTGGATCTTGTACCCAGAGTTTACATAATTTGCTTCATTTTCGCCCATAGGCGCTAATGTCAAATTTTTTTGAACTGTTCAAAATTGAACGAAAAATTGTTCAATAGTAAAATCTGGAAATGAGATGTCCTCGCCAAGATCTTTTGAATGCAAAAAGAATTTTTCGAATCGGACAATTCGTTCAAAAGTGATTAGGGGGGGACAGACCGACAGATAGACCGACAGACCGACAGACACACATTTTCCCCCATCTCAAAACCCTACTTTCAAATTTTTTATTTTTCAATCTTTATTTAATTACTTAATTTATTTTTGACTTTCCTTGATTTTTAACGATATTTTCACGATACATTTAGCCTTCTTTCATGCTTTATTATTATTATTTTTTTTACTTTTACGGGAAAGTAGGCTAAAAAGGAAATCTTCTTGTGTATTTACGCTTTTAAGACGAAATAGCTCGGGTCATTTTTACAGAATTCGAACAATTAATATTCTTTACTACTATATACTGTAGCACGTGAACTATTTTCCCCTCTTCCCCCTCCCCCCGTCTTACACCTGGATAAGGGAAAAGAAGTAGAAGGAGAATCGGCGTGCCTTGGGTGCTGTTGTGTGTTATATGTGCTTTGTTCGTGGTGTGTAATATATGCCCGTGTCAAATCAAAAGTGATGTCTATATCGTGTGTTTTTTTTTCTAAGCAGCCTGGCTAAAATACTAATTAAGTTTTTCGCTATGAACCTTGATCTTATTTTATACAAATTAAATACCCACATAATAATTGTTATTGCTATGCTCAAGAATGTCGTTTAAAGCTCAAAAATAAAATTGGAAATGTGATCGATCATTGTAGTGTTTTGGGGGGGGGGGTAGGTGTGATATCTTGTGATAAACTGGGTGTGTGAAACGTCGCTTATTGAGGAAGCAGATGGTGATAGTTAAAGAATCATTAAGAATGTATAATATTCTATAACGTTATGGATGAAACCACGCCTATATTTTCTTTACCACATTTATTTCTTTCACACATATAGCTTCTTCCACATATATTTATTTCTTCCCATGAATAAAGTCCTCTGTCACAAGTTTAGGAATTAATAACCACTAGTCTTTCCCCTGCAAAAGAGGAAAAAAATTATTTCATAATGATGTTTTTGTGTTATGTTTTTTCTTAAACTTTTTTTACATACAGACTTTTTTACTTACATAGCATAGTACGAATTTTTTATTCCATTAAAGATTTTTTTTTTCTTGTTGAAATGTTACCAAGATGCCTGCGGCTTGTTTCCTTACTAAAGCATTTCTGTTTTTCATTGATCCGGTTAAAATGGCGAAATCAAACCTTTTAAATGAAGCATTTTAAAGAATATATTTCCTCGACAGGGTGGCGTAGTGGTAAGGCGCAGGTCTCGTACGCCCAAGATCGCAGATTCGAACCGGGCCCAAGTCGGTGTATTTTCAAGATGCATAAAATCGTCTGTGCCCATGTCGCGTGATTGTGCGGCATGTTAAAGATCCCTTGAATATCCGTTTGGCTTAGATACTCTCGGCTGCCTAGTTCAATTCGCATCAAATGAGAGTCAGGTGCCGCCATCTAGGGGAAACTGAGCGTCCAAATTCTCAGTGGCAATGGCATCCACCGACAGTGGTGCTACTTGACAAAATGGATGCCGGGGTACGCACTACGTCTGCAAAGGTTAATGACCGTACGCAGCTCCATTAGAAGGAAAAAAAAAAGAACACACTTTTTTCCTTTTCTTTTCAATTCCTCAAGCAAGTCGCAAAATTAATAACATAAAGCCTACGCTCGCTTCCCCAATGGTCGTTGAACGTTATGAAATTTTAGAGTTGTATTAAGAGTGATGTGGCTAATAATTTGGTTATCTTTCGTACTGCGCAGTCACATCACGTAGCTATTCTGTTATAACGGAGCTGTTAGAACTCCCTAATCAAATAAAAGTGTTAGAAATCCATATCTCTGAACCTTTTAACACGCGGCGTCTCTCGAATATGAAATGCGGAGAAAATGAAGTAATCCTTTTGCTATTGAATCGAATTATGAAAGGGAAAACATTTTTAGTCTAATAAACGAGAATTTCTAATGTTGTTATTGAGTTATTAACACAAATAATTTGATATATGTTCTAAAGAAACTACGACGTTTGCATTTTAAATTTATATTTTGTAGTTTATTGTTTTCTTTTACTTATTCCTTTATAGTTTCTATTAGTGTTAGGAGAAGAACTGATACATCATGTTCTGATTTTAATAAAAAAAACAATCATTTTATGTAACTATATTTTATTTATTAATTTAATATGTAGAAGGGGCCAAAAGCTCAGCTGATGAATACTTTAGTCTTTTTTATTTTGTACTGAAATATTGTGATAAAAATTTCCTCTTGAAGAATTTTTACATTTAGGATTTTTGAAGGTGTGGAATTCAAACAATCAGAAGTTTCGATGGTATCGAGTTTAGTACAGGGTTTGGAAGAAACTAGAAGTTTTTCATTTACACAAAAATTATGGTTTCTTCTGAAGTAGATTTTTAATTAATTGTTGTTGTGCTTCTAATGCCACTTGGCATTAGAAACAATCGCCATCGCAGATTAACCCTTTGTTCAAACCTTTTTTTTTCTTTTAATTTATGTTTTTGTAACTATACATATATCATATATTCGGCCTGGCCGAATATTCGGTAAGATGAAATTCGACCTCACCGAATATTGATGGACTATTTGGCCGAGTAGTTCTGCTAGAGTAGAAATGTAAAAAAATAAAGAAATTAGTAGATTTAAACATTTAAAACTGTATTATAGTTATTGCAAAAGAACACATTGAGGGTATATAGTTTTAATAAATAGAAATAACTTAGTAAAAGCTACTTTTTTAAACATTGTTTTTAGGTTTGACTGAACAAAAATAGATTTTAAATTTGTAATATTGTATTTTATACTTGGTGCTTGCTTCCAAATGCTGGCAATATTTAATTGTGATTGAGACTTTTATTTTGTTATTATTAACAAAGTGGAAGTCAGACTTTGTTTTGGTAGACTGATTTATTGTGAAGGAATGTGCCTTGAATGTATCATGAATATTAAGATAGCATGAGTTCTTGAGGTTTCAGAAAGTAAAAGTATATTCCAGTTTATTTCAATCGATCTTTTTAAAATAGGTATGTAAAAAAGGACTCCATAAACTAAAAATATTTTTTTATAACTTTTAAAATACCTTCATAAAACTATTTTGAGCAAGGTAAAAAGTTCACTGAGCAATAGTATTTCTTTAACCTTTTACAGTCGAGGCCTTTTTCGCTTGCGCGAACCAGCAACTGGAGACGATTTTGGCCAAATTCGACAAACACTTTACAAGTGTTTTAAAAACATTTATAAACAAACAAACGATTACAAATAATAAAATTTCACCAGTTTATTCATTTATATGTAGCAGCAAACTTTGATAAATATTGCACAATGTCATTAGTTAATCAGCGCGGCTCGAGTGCGTAGGGTTAATCTGAATTAAATAATTAGTACAATAATTAGCAATAACATTAAAACTTGTCATTTCTATTCCACTTGTATGTGAAATTCTCAGTTTTATTTCATTCAAAATAATACAGAAAACACATTAATTTAAGATAGTTTTAGAATCTTAGCAAACAGAATTAAATCATACATCATAAATTTATGTATGGAATTGGCCTTTGTGAATACTTTTAAATTTGACAAATTATTTCCATTTCAATGATTTTCTAGAAATTTTTTTAAATTTTTCGGCCTAAGACATTGGCCGAATATTCGGCTTCGCCTAGAAGAGACGGCCGAATATTCGGTATTCGGCCTGGAAGAAACGGCCAATATTCGGCATTCGGCTATTCGGAAAAAAAAAAAAAAAAAAAAAAAAAAAAAAAAAAAAAAAAAAAAAAAAAAAAAAAAAAAAAAAAAAAAAAAAAAAAAAAAAAAAAAAAAAAAAAAAAAAAAAAAAAAAAAAAAAAAAAAAAAAAAAAAAAAAAAAAAAAAAAAAAAAAAAAAAAAAAAAAAAAAAAAAAAAAAAAAAAAAAAAAAAAAAAAAAAAAAAAAAAAAAAAAAAAAAAAAAAAAAAAAAAAAAAAAAAAAAAAAAAAAAAAAAAAAAAAAAAAAAAAAAAAAAAAAAAAAAAAAAAAAAAAAAAAAAAAAAAAAAAAAAAAAAAAAAAAAAAAAAAAAAAAAAAAAAAAAAAAAAAAAAAAAAAAAAAAAAAAAAAAAAAAAAAAAAAAAAAAAAAAAAAAAAAAAAAAAAAAAAAAAAAAAAAAAAAAATATCTGTGAACATTTGTTTTCTACTGCGAACACATAAAAAACAATATTTATAAAAATTTCAATATGGAATATCAACCGTACCCATTACAACAATGCCAGATTCCATACTTTTGTTATCACTCGTCAAAAAGAGAAGGGACGTAATTGGTAATGGTCTTATTTTCTGATTTCTCCTACTGATTATCGTCTGCTTCGTGCGTCGACCAACACCTAAAACTGAAAAATCATTGCTTTTGGATGATGTCAAAATTATCGCTCATGAGTTTTCCACTCCAACCCTGCATTAAGTTTACACTCATTTAGTTGTATTTACATTTCCTTGCAAAATATAACTATAGCAATAACTAATATAATTATAACTATAAAACTTCTTAATTTTTTTTTCATGCTTTCGCAGAGCAAAGATTTTTAATGCTTTTCAGATGTTTTTCTTTCAAATCAATTTAACTAATTCCGTAACTTATTTTACTGCTACAAGACGTTCAATTGCTACCTTAGTACAACTCAAATACATTTTCCAAAAGGCTTCTTTAAGAGCAATACCTCCATCCTTTATCTTAAGAGAAAAATACAGGGAAATAACAGAAAAAGGGCTGCGATAATATATCGTAAAGAAAGCGGAAAGATAAATACAGAAGTAGAACAAGCCATTAAAACTTACAAACATTGACATACCCACTGTTTGTACACCGTAAAATTAGAGAGAAATATTTTCTTCGTAATAAAAATTGTTTTTAAGTTGTTTCCCTTTACTGTCATTCCTCTACAGCGATCTAATAATATGTTTGGAAAGCAAATAATACCGTGTAAAAATGTTTTAAGTTACACGGTTTTATTTTTGAAAAAACTAAAATATTTCACCATGATTTGAGTATTTTGAAATTCAAAACATCGTTGCATTATCCAAACATTCCTAACAGAGCTATCGTTGCCATTCGACAAATAATAATTATGATAATTTCCCCAGAGCCAAAATTATTTAATTTGTTTTGCTCATTAACGGGATAATAAATCATAAAATGGATGGAATATTGTATTGACATCGAAGATGAGCTTGTGTGCAAAGTGTGAAGATAATTTGTGCAGTAATAGTGGTCGAAAACCGCGCAACAAACTTCCGTGACAAATCAAGTTGAATAAAACCGTGTAATAAAGGAAATTATCATGGTGACGAACTGAAAAATAATCTAAATAATTAATGGTTTTGTCTCTAAATCAATTGTTTGTTTGCATCTTTTAATTAGAGCTTTGAAACAACTAGAGTTATTTTGAAAAACGTAGTTTCATTCTAATTATTATTTTTTTTTCTTGATTCAATCAATCCACAAAAAGAAACAAAGGAGAAACAAATGAAAAGCACAATTTGTTTACAACATATTTTTCTACAAGTAATATTTTTCATTTAAACAACAAAGAGACTCTCGATATCGCCCTATGATCGTTCAGTAAAATGAGAGGCAATTAAAAATTACCAACTGCCATATGAGTAATTAATTGTTTGAAAATTTCTTTGAGAACAACAGGAATGAATAAATATATTATTTCCTTATCTTTCTCGTGTATTGTTCGTGTATTCAAATTAATTTAACAAAACGTTTCTTTAAGTTACGTCTCTTATGTATTAGTGTCTTTTATTTTCTTAGAAAGATCATTTTTTCAAATTATTCTTTTCAGCTGAGACTTCACTCAAAAACAAAAGATTTTAAATATAATTTCTATTCTTAACAATGTTAAGTCTTTCTTTTTATGTTTAGACTTTGATCAAAACTAGGGCATTTAAAAAACTATTAATAAGTCATATATTTCCTCGTGCCATAATATTCTGGGTCAAAAGTTTTGAGTTGCAAAATTGATGTATGAAATTAATATAATCATGATTTATGCGATTGCGGATGAAGCGGGAAATTTAGAAGCGTAAAATATCAGTATAAATAATCAAGAGTTTGGATCAGCCACTTTTCTGATTTCCTCCCCCTCCGACTTCTTCATTACTTGCGATGTTTTTCACCTAGAAGCCCCCTGTCGCACTGAAAAAGGGGTTCCAAGCAATCCCGAAACATATGTCTGCGATTTAATGCTAATTTGTGCTTTCTTAACGTGAAATAATGTTTTATTACAGTTTAGTTAGCACAAAGTTAATTTATTATTTTATACTATTAACGTCTTTTTTTTAGTTAACTCATTTTTAATACGATGAAGAAAACAAATTCGGAGCAGTGGAGCGCAACAAATTTCTTTGCTTCGGCCCTGATCCTGATTCGAGCAAATTCCCGTTGCTTCAGGATCCTCTCCAGATCCCTATAAATAACATTAAAATAGGCTTAAATGACTCTCCAAAAGTCCTATTATAAAGAGGAAAGAAAAAACAAAGGTCGGATATTATGTCTCAAATCAGAATACCGACGCTCTTGAAAATATTTGCAAATTATTTTTGTGAGCGGAAGATAGATATATGAACTATTTTTTGAAGTATATGAACTATATGAGCTACTCAAAACAATACTAAAACTTCTTTAATTTGATGTTTTATTATTGAAGTGCAGAGACAAGCAAGCATTTACAAATAACTAATTATCTTATCAATTAAGATATGCATTTTTCTTTTTATTAATTTATGCATTATACCTGGTACTGTATGAAATTGTTTTAAGTAATAAAAATGCGTAATTTTCTAAAGTTGTTAAAATAAATATTAATTGCTTTATATTCTTGGAAATTCTACCAGCGTGTGTATGTTTTTAAAAATTAATTTGATTCTCCAACAAAATATAATAAAATAAGCAAACATCCTATTAATATGAAAAGTTAATAATCTCTAGAAAAATAAGATACCAGGAAATCCTAAAAAAGTAAAAATCAATCATTTTTCACTAGCATAAAGAGTTAGAAGAGTACCTGGAAAATCGAAAACATGTTCCTTGGAATATTGAAAAGATTGGCATATTATGTTGTGTATGTTTGTTTAAGTGAAAAATAACTTATTCGACGAAAGGAACAATCCGCAGCAACAATCATACCTTTCTTTTCAAACTATTAGACCGAAAACTCAAAAACAGTCTTAATGAAACGTGCTTGAAATTTTTGGAACCAAGAAGATTAAAAATAATTTTCAAAATGAATTTCAGAATGTTCGCTTACATCGCAATCAAAATAAATAAATTAAATTCAAAGTAATGAATTAGACATGAAAAGAAGATATATAATTACATTGATTGTTTGGTCGGACATTTGATTGTGACCTATTAGGATTTGGTAAAATTTTGACACGTTAGGTTTTGGTGAAACTAATTTAATATTTATGAATAAACAAAACACATGTGTTCTTACGCTTAAAAAAATAATGAGCTCTTCAAATGCGGTGATAAGTAGAAATAAATGAATTGAAATAAACTGTGTTGCCAAACGACGATGATCTGTATCGAAAAAAAAATCCTTTTTTTTTCTTGAGTAAAATACTTGTGTTATAACTCCATTTAAATATTAATTCCATCTAGCTTTTTATTTTGATCAATATTTATTTTATTTTTATTATTGTTTAATAGCAGACGAAAGCTTAATACAAATTAAAATTACTTTAGAATGATCATCTGTAACAGAAACAAAGCTCAAAGACTAGATATATAAGCAAATACATCTGGCAACAAAGAAAAAAAAAAGAATTTAATCGCATAATTCCTCATATATATTCTAAATTGCTTTACCTATGTTCTCTTCTTTCTTATCCTTTCATACTACACCCTTGACTCCACCCCTTTCACGGGATTGGTCTATTCTCTAAGTCTGTCTCACTGATACCGGGCAAAAGGGCCTTCGGCCCTGTGTACCCGAAATTCATCTACCGTCTGTCTGTCTGACAAAGAAAAAAACGTAAAAAAAATAATTGTTGTCTTTGGAAGATGGAAATTTGATTCTTTGTGATTCTTTTAAAAGTCCATGCTGTTCCTAAACTTTCTGAAATAAACAGATGGAAATCCTTGTGGAGGTAAATTATCAAATGTTTATTTTCTGCAAACATTTTTTTAATAAAGCGCGTCCCTTGAAAAAATATTTATTTATGAAACTGCTTTCAGCGTCTGGTAGAGATCAACCATTTTATTCCATCAGATATATTTTTAATTTTCCTCGTATGTTATGCTTTGTATTTATGCCATGTATCTAGCACCTATGCATCTTTATTTCTTCCTCGCAGTGGACACATTTCTTTATCTTCACTGTACAAACAAGTTTCAAAATAGGTACCATTTGTTTTTTGTTTTTTAAATAATTTAGAATTCCCACAAATATTACGATTCAGTTTCATACAATAGACAATAAAATTTTTATTGACTGAAACAATAAGATCAATACCACTTCTAAAAAAATAAATAAGGAAGTAAATAAATAATAATAATGAAAGAAAAACAAATTCTACGATGGACATAAATTTTCAATAAAAGTTAATATCTGTTTTTCTCCAATTCTTAACAGTAATCTCGCGTTCTGTTTTTATTCCAAGCGGAGGAAAATAATATTTTAAACTTCATTACATTTTAAAATGAGCCACATCCGCAAAACCTTTAAATGGAAAATGCGAAGTGAAAAATAAACATGCTTGTGGAAAGGTTATATCCGCTTAATAAAGTAATAGCGAGCCTCCCACTCAGAAATATAAAGGAACTAACGAGAAAATATTAACATGATGAAATACAACAGGTAAAATAGCAAATGAATTCCAGCCATGATAACATTAGCTGGAAGATTGCAAAGCAGCATTTTTGCCAGTCATGCAATTTGGCGCTTATGTGAGAATGCAGTGCGTGTTGCAGCTGGTTCGGGAGTTCTTACAAAGGAGTAAAACTGAAGTTCCGAACGTTTTATTACGAAAACATATTCATTCGCGATTCTCATGCTAGTTGCAAGAAATAGCACTAGCGAAAAGCTAATATTACAGCCGTTTAAATATTTATTGCTAAATAGATGAGATTAAATGAGCACATTTGTGCATTATTTTTTTATAACTTGAGAGAGAGGAGGGAGGGATACTGCCATGCTATGATGTTGTTAAAGATGTCGGGTTTTCTACGTCGTTTCCACAACATAAAATATATAAAGAAATAAAATTCACGTTTGACGTCAAGGCTTATCTTCAACACCCCTATTGCCCTGAAGATGACGCTTCATTTTGTTAATTATGTTACCTAACTCAATAAATCACGTGATAAAATATCCCATTACAAATGGCTAAATGAATATTTATGTGAAAATATCAACTCTTATTTTCACATGAGATAAAAGATCCGTTATCCTAGCTGATGATTGAGGCATCTAGCAACAAAGGGGTGTAAGTGACAAAATTGAAAATTTGGAGATAAATAGTGCAAATGACTATTCTATATTGTGGCAAGAGATCTTATGGTATTCCCGATAGGTGCTGCCCCCCAACATGATTTAGAAAAAATAGTATTTAAGGTCTCATAAGAATGAAAATTTGAATGCGTTTTTCTCGGAATCGTTTTTTGATCACTTACATATTTTGCTTCTCACTGCCTTATTTCCGAAAACGTCGAACGAGAGCTGGGGGAAACACTATATTGTCCAATTAAAACCTGGAAGGTTATGCAAAGGGAAGAAAACTTCAATCAAATCAAATCTCCGAACATTTCTCTCGCCTAGCTTAGATAGTTTCAGCATTCAATTTAATCCTCTTGGCGATATCGAATGCCTTACAGCACTAGGATAATGAAGTCACTAATGTTCCGTAAATAGCAGGAGTTCAACAATTTCGAATGTATCATAATGCATAGAGTGCTAGTTTTGGTCTCACGCATATTTCATGTATTATGCTATTGACAAATACTTCCAATAAGAAATGAAGCATTTTTCAGTAATATATACTGGGACTTTGGGATTTTCCGTTTTATTGTATTAACATTTAAGTACTTTTGAAATGATTTTCTCAAAAAACGGGTCATAATATATTAAATAAATAACTTAATTTGATCTGCAAAAAAATGCTTTTGAAAATTTAATGTATAGAGTTGAGATGGTCTTGGTCACCTTAATGATTGTTCTAATATAATATTAATTGTAATTGAATATTAATTTTATAAATCACTAAATGTTTTTGAAAAAAAGTTTTTTTTTTTTAAATTTAATTTTTGTTTCAAGAAAGTAATAAATTACTTAGGTATTTTATGGAAGCTTTTGTTCTTATGATTTTTTTTAATTTTTTTCTACAACTTGCAATTTATTAGTTTCAAATCTTAAAATATTCTAGAATCTTTTGTATAATAGATTTGAAGTTTGGATCCTTGAAATGAGTTGGTGCTTATAACTTTGTGCCATAATTAGAAAACTGAAATGCAACGTATATTACGCACAAATTTTGCAAAAAAATACAACATTGCACGTGTTTCGTAGCCGTAAGGAACTCCTATTTTTTATGTATAAGTGAACTTCTGGGTTGAAAACGTTCAACCGAATCTTTGTTCCATTCTCTCTTAACTTGAACGTTTTTCTTCTAGAAACGCACTTATCCTGCACTGAAAAAAGATTCCTCGCGCCCTCGAAACACGTGTTTGTAGCCTTTTGTAAAATTTGTGCGTAATGGACGTTGTTTTTTACTTCTTGGTTTGGATCCTTATTGCAGGATCCAATAAATGTGATAACAGCCAGTTTGAAAAATGTTCATACATTCATTCATTTTTCTTTCAAGAGACAAATTGTCACACAAAGTGTTTAATTCGATACTTGACTGAGTTGAGCTGGTCTTTGTCCCCTTACTGTTAGTTGTATATTTCAACGCATTCAGAGAAATGTTAAGGTAACTTAGTACCTTCGTCCACTTTTTCGTTAACCAACCAGATAAAAAATGATGCATGCATTTTATTCCAATTATGGTTAGAAATGAAATTTGAAAGTTGAAAATTATGATCGAATATTAATTTAACCTTCCAGCAGGCGCGCTTTCTAACCAACTTGAAAGCTCGCTTGTATTTATTTCCTATAGATTATTCTGAAATGTGAATGTTAATTTCTTAACTGGTGACATTTTTCGAGAGCTAATGAAAGCACTTCCTTTAAAAAAATGTTGGTCTCAAGATACCGAAGGTCAGCGCTGGTGTATCTCCTAGATACGCGCGAGTACTCGAAGGTTAAAATAAACATTTTCCCATTTTTTAAAACCTACTTCAACTATAACTTTTTATCAAACGATTTTTTCTAAAATATATTTCCCAAACATTCTAGAATAAAAGTTGGAGTGGAATTAACTATCTGAAACTTAGTTCAATTTTAACATAATTTTTTCGTTAACGATTCCGAAAAAAAAGACCGAAAATCCAACAGACAGCTTCAGAGAGTAAATGGAAAAAAGCTTTTCGGATTTTACTACACTTACTGCTACTTTTGAAATATTTCAGGAGGCTTCAAAACAGGTATATCTAACAAAATACGTCATTTAAAAAGAATCGATGGTTTGAACAATTTTGAGGTACTATGCGCCTTTAACACTAGAGAAGCCGACATTTGAACTTACTGAAAACCGCCCTTTGGGGTCAATTTGACTCGCGCAGGAAATGCAAGTAAATTTGCTAAGTATATTCTTTTTTCTTGAGAGGTGAGGTTGAAATGACAATATAGAGTTGCTTTTAGCGATGTACTATTATTATTGTTATCATTTTTCAGTTGTTTAAGATTTTGCTAAGTTTTTGTTTTATTTTAAGCAATTTTAGTCGATTTTATTTATTTTTTAATGATTACACGAATTGACTTTTAAGTTCGTAGAACAGTCATGTAATGCAATATATTTTATTACATTATGTTATTTTAAAGTAGCATATGTAATCAGAAAACAGACAAAAGTACAATTGCCGATGATGAAAATTTATTTTAAAAATATAGAAACTGTGGAAAAGCAAGCAAAAACTGCAAATTGAAAATAATACGGATTAGAACATGTGTTTCAAGATGAGATTACAAAACACATACCATGAATAAATGCACAAAGGGCCACGTTTGCTGGACATTAGTACAAAAGCAACACTGTGCAAGCTTGACAGTCACAGCAACACATTTATCACAAATTGGTTTCTGGCATCCCTCACAGGCAATAAAAGTTTTATTATCTCCCTTGCTGCTCTGAAAAGAACATATTTTCCTTTACGGGTTCATACGATAACAGTTGAAGAGCATATATTGCATAAAAATATAACCTCCAATTCCCTCCCCCCCCTCTTATGTCTGAATCTAACTGTTCTAGGGTCACAGGGCAAGGCACTCCTGTGTACTCAATCCTTTTCGCATTTCTTATACAAAAATATGTTTACTAACTGATTGCAATCAAAAGTGCTGAGAATGCTGTTGTTCAATATGGTCTTGACTTTCATTTTCAACTGTAGTTAGACCAGAATGTTTGGAACAACGTCATTAATGGAGAGATGAAGTATCGTAATAGTGGCAGATTTGCCATGAGTTAGCCAAAGACAAAATCAAGCGCGAGTTCATTTTTCTTCTCTGCTGAGGCATCGCGAAAATAGCTGCATTATTTCCCCATGAGAATAGAACAAAAATAATGCGTAAAAATGGACATTCAGTTGAAAATAAGAATTTTTTCTCATGCGGGTCAAAATGACCCCAAATGGGTGTTCTAGGTATACCTGTGATATTTATATAATTAAATAATCAACATAGAAATTAGAAATTTGTCACAGTATACTTGGAAACATTTTAGGAAAAGTGAAAGAAAATGAGCTTCGCTGTTCAATTTTATGTTGAGGTAAAACGTAGAAAATTAGAAAAACAGGTGAAAATGACCCGAACGGCGCTTCTAGTGTTAAATTACTCTTTTTCCTTTCTTCATACTTCATTTAGACTTCTACAAGGTAAAATGTAAATGTTGTAAAATAAATGTAATGATAAAAGCATTAGCAGATTCGTTTTTCACTTTAATTGTAATTAAAGTAAAAAAAACGGGCATAAATAAAAAAGAATCAATTGATTTATGTATTTGAAATAGCGAAAATAAAGTTTGGTTTCATTCTTCCAAAAATTTCAGTAACACTGATTTATATATTTTGCATTGAATGAAGTAAAGATTTTTAGCGCTGCTAAATTGAACTGTACAACCGGAATGGATCCAACGTACACTGTAAAAAAAATATCCTGAAAATAACGGGAAAAGTACGGCAGCAGAGAGTTGCCAGAAATATTCCGTTTTTGATAATATTTTCCCGAGATTTGACAGAAGTTCCATTTCTTTTTCTCCGTTAATCCAAACCAAGTTGTGAAAATACAGTAATCGTAAAACGGAAAAATTCCGTTCTCGTATTTTCAGGACGTGATATTTAAGTTTCTGGAAGGAAGAACCATCTATTGAAGCACTACGGAAATCTTCCGTTAAAATCAGTCAAAAAACACTCTGAAAATACAGGGTTTTTTTAACAGTGTACAAGAATCTAAATGGATATTTTTCCCCGTTAAAGATGAAATGTGCGTGAAATAATTTGAAAAACTGACAGATAGTTATATAAAATGACACAATAAGTTAAAACTACAGAAAGAAAAAAAAATGCAAATGCAAACACGAAACTTGACAAAAATCTTCTAAGTGCTACGCACAGTTTTACCTGTAAAAAAGAAGACCTCTAACTAACAGAGCACCAAGAAGGATCCTTTCATGTTAAAGGGAGAAACTGCTGGTATACGGAATGGGTCGTATTCTGTTATCGTTGAAGTTCGTTTGGCATATTTGATTTCTTCCGAACTGATGCCACTGCCTGCTTAATAAATCAGTTGCTTCCAGCAAACAGATAAGAAAACATTCTGATTCGCATGCTAATAAACTCGCCTGCAAAACGAACTTCTCTGAAACTCGAATGGATTCGTCTGTTTCTGTCATGCGCAGAAGTGCCCAAGTGGTCGAACTATAGTACCACAAACGTTAAGGGCACCAAAAAAGTGATTTTTGCGAAAAAAAATCGATGTTTTTAAAATTTTCTATTTAAAAAGAATAAGTGTTCAAGATTTCAAAAATGTTTGGTTTTTGTTTCTACGATATATAAAAACGAAGTTACACGCAATTAATTTTACCAGAAGTCGCATCGCAAGCATATAAAAGTGGAATTGAAAAGGCGTTTTTCTGAAAAACTACTTTTTTCGATATTTTTGTTCACGGCAGATCTCATACCTCGAAACGTTTTATACCCATCGCTGTCATTTTTTAAAGTATTGTTTTACACATTGCTATCTGTGTTTTGAACTAAAATCTAAGCTCTATGTCAGTATTTAAAAATTTTACAGGCATTTTTTGGGAAAAATTGTCTTTTCCGGGGAAAAACGTATAAATTTCTACAAAACTTCTATATTTTTCTCAATTTTGGACCTATTATAAAACTTTTACTTCCGAACACAGTTAAGTAATATAGAAACATATATTATTAAGGATTTTAAAATATATCAAGTTAAAGTGAATATAGAGTATTTGGCGTAAACTGAAAAATTCGCCTTTTTTTTTACTAAAATTTCCCAATTTTTCAAAATTTTATGGAAATATAGCTATTATTTTGTTTGTTTTAAAATTTTAATTACTTTGTAACGTAAAAAACTATGCATTTAGTAATTATTTCATTGTTTTGAAAAAAAAAAGCCTCCGAACGCAGGCTTAACGATGATATAAAACTAACGTTATGTTCTACAATGATATATTGCTGTGCTTTTTATCCCTGTTTACGATGTCTATCTGCAAATTAACAAATTTGACGTTTTAGTGGTGTGTTATGAGTTAAAGATTAACATTGAAAATCAAAGCAAAGCAAACTTTTTAGCCCACTTTCACGAAAAAAGTTTTTAAAAAAACAGTGTGAAAGAAGGCTTAATGTCTAGTGAAAATATCGTTAAAAGTAAAGTCAAAAATAAGTGAAGTAATTAAATAAAGATCAAAAATAAAAAATTTGAAAGTAGGGTTTTGAAATGGGGGAAAGTGTGTCTGTCGGTCTTTCGCCCCCCTCCCCTAATAACTTTTGGGCGAATTGTACGATTCGAAAGAGTTTTTCTAAATTCGAAAGTTCTCGGCAAGGGCACCTCATTTCCATATTTTACTATCTGATTTCAACCATTTTTCGTTCAATTTTAAACAGTTCCAAAATGTTTAACATTAGCTCCGATGGGCAAAAATGAAGCAAATTCTGTAAATTCTGGGCATAAGACCTAAGTTCCTATGAAGAAGGTTATTGGAGGAAACTCTATTTGCTTTGAAGAAACTTTATTGGAAAGATGCTAGGCCGTAGAACATGTACAGATACGAAGTTCCACCAGAACTAAACGAGCCTATTTTCCTATGAAATTTTTTGATCGGAATTTTTAAGGATATTTCTAAATGAATAAGTGAAAAAATGAATGAATGAATAAATGAATGAGTAAAAAATGAAAATGAATAAATTACTGAGGGAAAGAATGAATCAATGAATGAACAAATGAATGAGTGTAAGAATGAAGGAATAAATGAGCGAATAATTGAAAAAAATAATTAAATGAGAATATAAATACATGAATTAGTAAATAAATGAATGATTGAACGAGTGAATGAATATATATTAACCGTTGAAAAGGTTATATTTGCAGGGATGAAGATCTAAATCTAAATGAGAAAGAGACAGAGATAGCTAGATTATAAATTCGAAGATGGAATATACGGGAAATTCGGCTCGTATAGTTCTTGACCGAACTTCTTGTTTCTTTATGTTTGGGAGAAACAATTGTAAGCTTAAAATTAACTGCCAACATAATTCAATATTATCTCCAGTATGCCTTAAACAACTAATCGACGTAATCTTAATTTAAGCCACTGGAGTTCTGAAATGCTAAACGCGCTTCATTTCATCCAACGGTGAAGGTGATATACCATATTCCTCAATAATTATAGCAACACTAGGGCAGACATTGATGCAAAATTACACTCAGGGACTTGAGCAGACACTGCGCATCTTGATTGGGATGGCTGTTGACTATGAAGCAGCAGATTTCCCATTATCCGAGGGGCTGCCGAGAGTTAAACAACGTATGAGTTTTGTTATGTGAACTGATAAAGTGCGTGTTGAGTTATAAACGGAGATTCTCGCGTGGATTCAATGCTCTCAAAACGCAATTCGTATTTCTTACAGCGCAAAACATCTGAAATGTACATTTAGCTGAATTTGAAGCTTATAGAAGTACTTATCTAGGACTTTCCTCTAAATTTATTATCTGCTTTGGAATTAATAGTAGTAAGTTCGTGCAGATCCAACTGAACCTCATTTTTAGTCGCGCAATTGTTTTATAATTTTATCCTAGTGATTTTACTAGTGAGCTGTTAAAAAAAAAAACCTAGCCTACTTGCCCGTAAAAGTGGTTTTTTAAAAAATATAATAATGAAAGAAGGCTCAATGTATCGTAAAAATATTGTTAAAAATAATAAAAGTCAAAAATTATTTAAGCAATAAAAAATATATATTGAAGGAAAAAAAGTAGTATTTTCATATGTGGAAAATGTGTTTTTCGGTCTGACTGCCACCCAACCCCTCCCCCAGTAACTTTTGAAATAGTTGTTGGATTCGAAAGATTTTTTTTTTTTTTTTAATTCGAAATATCTCGATTAGGAAATCTGATGACTATATTTTACCTTTTGATTTGAACATTTTATTTTGTAAATCATTCACAAATAACTCCTTACGCACAAAATTTTTGTCCCGCTATAGACGGGTTTTACTGAAACAATAGCACATAAAAAAAGAGGAATAGGAAATAGTATACCGTTCGTGACATATAGGATGTTTCACGAATATTGCACAATGTATAAACGTAAGTTTTCCACTGAACATTACTGCTTCCGTTTAAAAAGGCATCAACAATTTCATTGTTGTATGCTACAAGTGTCAGTAATATATATTTTTAAATTTTGCTCCAACTCGTTTAAGGATCTATACTTCATCCAAACATAATTTCAGAACCACAATGTTTTGATAACTCTTCTATATATCATTAAATCTAGAACTGTAAAAACACACAGGAGTTTTGGCAACTCTAGCGCATACCACGCCAGATATAATATAATCTTTCTGTAAATGACAATGTAATGATGAAGTCCTACTTGCGATTACATATTTTTCTAGATTAATACACAAAGGATCAACTAAAACACTAGACTCGCTGAAGTCAAAATTTAAAAAATCCTTGCTCGCGAAACACTAAAAATAATGAAACATGCATACAATTATCTTTACTTTCCACCTACATCAAAATATAATACGCTTTCATTTGCAATATTTTTTCAAAATATCTTTGCATTTTCAATGCGATTTAAAATGCTGTAATCCCGCATTCGCTGTGTTCGTCTCTGAAATACTCATTTTATTCTTTTTAACTCTCTTTTGAGCTATTGGCGTTTGTGTTTTAGCGCACAGAAATGTAAAAGTATGCTTCAAATGTTTGTAATAAACTGAAAAGGATTATTAGAAGCACCAATTTATGTTTTAAAGTGAATTATTGAACAGTTTCGAATGATGGAAATATGTGTTATTTATCTGTTTTTTTTCGTCCGGTATGAAATCTTGATGATCCGTTTGTCTAAAATATGTAAATGCCATACAGAATATTTTAAAGATCTTTTTTAAAATAAAATGGTATTAA
Organism: Octonoba sinensis; assembly: GCA_038502835.1. Lineage (NCBI taxonomy): Eukaryota > Metazoa > Arthropoda > Arachnida > Araneae > Uloboridae > Octonoba > Octonoba sinensis. The sequence goes on from CM076599.1 coordinate 182,175,871, forward strand.
GTGCTGTTCGGAAAAATAGTATTGCAAATTTTTGAAAATTGCAATATGTGTAATATGTGTGTTTTGCACATTTGTAATAGAATTTCCAAACCCGAAAATTATTGAGAAATATCGTTTTCGTATTCAGTTAGTTTTAAAAAATGTCATTACCATGTAATCTATTTTTAAAAAGAAAGAATTATTTTTACGTGGATGATGAAAAGAAATGTAGGTATTATAAACACATTAAGTTGTGTATTTAGCATTTTTTTCTTTAAAGTTTTGTAAAATTTTCTTCCGTTGTCTGTCGAACACGCGCTATAGGACCCCTACAAAACCGGTGGTGCCGTTGACATGGTAACGGGACCCATAGGGCTGCATAAAAGAAAAAACGATAAATATTGAGAAATATTTCAATTAGCTTCAACCAAGTAGCATTATTAAATATGGTGCATTTTCTAGAAGCACAAGACCATTAATGGTAGTTGTGCTGTAAGCCACTTGTTTACTGGAAAAATAAAATACTTGTTGCTAAAAAGAAAAAGAACAAAACCGCAACTTTAATGAAAACAATATCGGAATTTTTTCCAAGGAACCATTCCTTTTATTTTACAACTAACAGTACCCGCACGACCATGCCTGTGTTAAGAAGTGAAAAGAGTAGTTGGTTCGCCATTGTATATATACAATGGTATTTTTTAATGTGCATATATTCTATTAAGATGTAAAGCATTACACAAAATTAAAAAATACCCGCCCACTTCAATCAACCAGTGATCCAACATATTTAAGCAACTTTATTTTCTTGTGACAAAGAGACACACATAAAAAAAGGCAAAACGAAACTATAAAAAAATGCGTTATTTTTGTTTTGTTTATGTACCCACAAAAAGCATGATTATAAGTCAGAATAGTAGTCATGCATTTTAAGTATAACAATTAAAAAAAAATAGTTTTATCAATGGCTCATTGATGGTAGTATAGAGAGACAAACTTTTGTTGTTTGTAGAAACAGCAGCATAAAGGGAAAAAAAACTAAAAAAACTTTCATTCGAGCTCAAATAGTCAAATGATGGAAGGGGGGGGGGATTAATAAAATAAATAAAAATAAATACGTGTTAATAATATAACGCTTTTTAAATTGAATGTAGTTATGTCTATTTCGAAATATTTTAAGTTTTTTTTTTTCCTTTTAAGTGAACGACACTGATCATCGTTATTTTTTTTATTAGCGATGGAAATAATTTAATTTATTTTACTCAAACGTCGAACTAAGTATAAATATCGTAAATCTGCAGTGAAATCACTTTTTTAGTTGATTATAGAGAGATTCATTCAAACTAAGAGAGGGGGAAAAAATAAAGGAAAAAAAATGAACGATACGTGGGATATTTGCCAACGAGTCCTTAGAGTTAGATGGGGGGGGGGCTACGCGTAAATGAAATATCAGTTAATTACTATAAAAAGCCAAACAACTCCATCGCTCCACACACGCAAAAAAACATAAATATTTGAAAATAATTAATCACACTCTAAGCTACCACAATTGAATAATTGAACGAGCAATTCCTTGCCCATTGTGTGTGATTCTGCGTTTGTAAGCACCCAGCACAAGCGCAAAATGTTATCCTCGCTCTAGTAACCGCGGCCTTCTCTGCTAATTAATAATGAATACACTAACTCCAATTGTAAAAGCAATTTGCAGTTCAACAACCGAATCGATGCGGTGGTGCTCCTGACGCTATCTCTTTATCTACGAGTTATTCGTCATAAAGTTGAATCGTAAAATAGATTAATGCAAATAACAGATCATTATTTCGAGTATTAAACCAAATTCCCTTTCAAAGAGGGAGGAAATAGAGGGATTGGCCAGTATTTGTTTTACCAAATAGAAACATCTAGCGGTTATGCCTACATATATATCATCCTGTCTATTTATCTTTCCATCTATCTATATTAATTTTATGTTTATCTACCAATGCTTATATATACAGTGAAACCTGTATAAGTTGACCACTTGCGGTGAAGCACTAAAGTGGTCAACTTATAGAGGGTAGATATTTTTTTTTTGTTTCTTACACTATACATTTATGTATTTATACCTACTTAACTAAAATATGACTTCATGTAATGACGTTACTTTAAAATAGTGATTAGTTTTTTTTTTCACAATTATCTAACATATCATTGAAGAAATTGAACCTGAATTACTTAAAATAAACGTATCCTATACAACTTCAAAAGTAAAGTACTTACTTAAAACTAAGATAAATATCATATTAATTATGTCAGATACGTATATGATGCTAACGATTTATTAAATATATATATATATTTCAAAATGTCTGGATCAGATCAAAGAGAAAAGAAAAAATCTGATTTAAAGGATAAAAAAGTGCTTATAGTCGTTTTCCCATTTGGTTCACTTACAAAGAGGTTTAGGCACATTTTATATTAATATTTGATCTATCCAGATAAATGCAGCATAAAAAATATCCTGGAGAAGCTATTTTAGTTTTTTTTTATTTTTCCAAAAATAGATACACAAGTAAATATAGTAATAATTAGGCGGTCAACTTACAAAGTGTTTTTG